>OU342741.1:189923354-190059265 GCA_910589775.1 Avena eriantha | reverse complement strand
TGTTCCTCTAACAAACCACATAAGGATCCACTAGTGTCATTGGATGTGTGTTCTTCTCATGAACCACACGTGGATCCACCGGTTGTCATTGCATGGCTGTTCCTCTAAACAAACCACATAAGAATCCACCAGTGTCATTGTGTGTCTGTTCTTTTCATGAACCACACCCAGTGTTCATTGCATGCGTGTTCTTTTCATTAACCACGGCTAGGAGTCATTGCATGTATGTACTTCCATAAACCACACATGGATCCACCGATGTCACGCAAGTCTGGTCTCTTTTCATGAACCACACCCAGTGAACACTGCATGTCAGTTCTTTCATGAATCACAGCTAGAGTCATTGCATGTGTGTTACTTCCCATAAACCACTATGCATCCACCTAGTGTGATTGCATGTCTATTCTTTTCTCAAACCACAATGGATACACCAGTGTCATTGCCTGTCTGTTCTTTCATGAACCAAACCTAGTATCAGTGCATGTATGTTCTTTTCATGAACCACACCCAGTGTCACGGCATGTCAGTTCTTTTCATGAACAACCTAAGGATCTACCAGAGTCATTGGATGTGTGTTCTTCTCATGAACCACACCTGGATCCACCGGTGTCATTGCATGTTTGTTCCTCTAAACAAACCACATAAGGATCCACCAGTGTCATTGCGTGTCTGTTCTTTTCATGAACCACACCCAGTGTCACTGCATGTGTGTTCTTCTAAACAAACCACATAAGGATCCACCAATGTCATTGCATGTCTGTTCTTTTCATGAACCACACCCAGTGTCATTGCATGTGTGTTCTTCTAAACAAACCACATAAGTCACTGTATGTCTGTTCTTTTAATGAACCACACCTTGTGTCATTGCATATGTGTTCCTCTAGACAGACCACATAAGGATCCACCAGTGTCATTACATGTATGTTCCTCTAACAAACCACATAAGGATCCACCAGTGTCATTGTATGTGTATTCTTCTCATGAACCACACGTGGATCCACCGGTGCCATTGCATGTCTGTTCCTCTAAACAAACCACATAAGGATCCACTAGTGTCATTGTGTGTCTGTTCTTTTCATGAACCACACACCTAGTGTCATTGCATGCGTGTTCTTTTCATTTACCACGGTAGAGTCATTGCATGTATGTTACTTCCATAAACCACACATGGATCCACCGATATCATTGCATGTATTTTCTTTTTATGAACCACACCCAGTGTCACTGCATGTTAGTTCTTTTCATGAATCACAGCTAGACTCATTGCATGTGTGTTACTTCCATAAACCACATATGGATCCACCTAGTGTGATTGCATGTATGTTCTTTTCACAAACCACACATGGATACACTAGTGTCATTGCTTGTATGTTCTTTTCATGAACCAAACCTAGTGTCTGTGCATGTCTGTTCTTTTCATGAACCACACCCAGTGTCACGGCATGTCAGTTCTTTTTATGAACAACATAATGATCTACCAGAGTCATTGGATGTGTGTTCTTCTCATGAACCACACCTGGATCCACCGGTGTCATTGCATGTTTGTACCTCTAAACAAACCACATAAGGATCCACCAGTGTCATTGCGTGTGTGTTCTTTTCATGAACCACACCCAATGTCATTGCATGTGTGTTCTTCTAAACAAACCACATAAGGATCCACCAATGTCATTGCATGTCTGTTCTTTTCATGAACCACATAAGGATGGGCCTACCAGTGTCATTACATGTCTATTCTTTTCATGAACCACACCCAGTATCAGTGCATGTCTGTTCTATTCATGAACCACACCGAGTTTCACTACATGTCTGTTCTTTTCATGAACCACATAAGGATCTACCAGTGTCATTGGATGTGTGTTCATCTCATGAACCACACGTGGATCCACCAGTGTCATTGCATGTCTGTTCCTCTAAACAAACCACATAAGGATCCACCAGTGTCACCGCATGTCTGTTCTTTTCATGAACCACACCCAGTGTCACTTCATGTGTGTTCTTCTAAACAAACCACATAAGGATCCACCGGTGTCATTGCATGTCTGTTCTTATCAAGAATGACACCCAGTGTCATTGCATGTGTGTTCTTCTAAACAAACCACATAAGTCACTGCATGTCTGTTCTTTTAATGAACCACACCCCGTGTCATTGCATGTGTGTTCCTCTAGAGAGACCACATAAGGATCCACCAGTGTCATTGCATGTATGTTCCTCTAACAAACCACATAAGGATCCACTAGTGTCATTGGATGTGTGTTCTTCTCATGAACCACACGTGGATCCACCGGTGTCACTGCATGTATGTTCCTCTAAACAAACCACATAAGAATCCACTAGAGTCATTGTGTGTCTGTTCTTTTCATGAACCACACCCAGTGTCATTGCATGCGTGTTCTTTTCATTAACCACGGCTAGAGTCATTGCATGTATGTTACTTCCATAAACCACACATGGATCCACCGATGTCATTGCATGTCTGTTCTTTTCATGAACCACACCCAGTGTCACTGCATGTCAGTTCTTTGCATGAATCACAGCTAGAGTCATTGCATGTGTGTTACTTCCATAAACCACATATGGATCCACCTAGTGTGATTGCATCTTTGTTCCTTCCATAAACCACATAAGGATCCACCAGTGTCACTGCCTATCTGTTCTTTTCATGAACCACACCTAGTGTTAGTGCAGGTATGTTCTTTTCATGTACCACACCCAGTGTCACTGCATGTCTGTTCTTTTCATGAACCACATAAGGATCTACCAGAGTCATTGGATGTGTGTTCTTCTCATGAACCACGCATGGATCCACCGGTGTCATTGCATGTCTGTTCCTCTAAACAAACCACATAAGGATCCACCAATGTCATTGCGTGTGTGTTCTTTTCATGAACCACACCCAATGTCATTGCATGTGTGTTCTTCTAAACAAACCACATAAGAATCCACTAGTGTCATTGCATGTCTGTTCTTTTCATGAACCACATAAGGATGGGCCCACCAGTGTCATTACATGTCTATTCTTTTCATGAACCACACCCAGTGTCAGTGCATGTCTGTTCTTTTCATGAATCACACCCATTTTCACTGCAAGTCTGTTCTTTTCACGAACCACATAAGGATCTACCAGTGTCATTGGATGTGTGTTCTTCTCATGAACCACTCGTGGATACATCGGTGTCATTGCATGTCTTTCCTCTAAACAAACCACATAAGGATCCACCAGTGTCATTACGTGTTTGTTCTTTTCATGAACCACACCCAGTGTCATTGCATGTGTGTTCTTCTAAACAAACCACATAAGAATCCACTGGTGTCATTGCCTGTCTGTTCTTTTCATGAACCACACCCAGTGTCATTGCATGTGTGTTCTTTTAAGGAAACCACATAAATCACTGCATGTCTGTTCTTTTAATGAACCACACCTGGTGTCATTGCATGTACGTTCCTCTAGACAGACCACATAAGGATCCACCAGTGCCATTGCATGTTTGTTCCTCTAACAAACCACATAAGGATCCACTAGTGTCATTGGATGTGTGTTCTTCTCATGAACCACACGTGGATCCACCGGTGTCATTGCATGTCTGTTCCTCTAAACAAACCACATAAGGATCCACCAGTGTCATTGTGTGTCTGTTCTTTTCATGAACCACACCTAGTGGCATTGCATGCGTGTTCTTTTCATTTACCACGGTAGAGTCATTGCTTGTATGTTACTTCCATAAACCACACATGGATCCACCGATGTCATTGCATGTATTTTCTTTTCATGAACCGCACCCAGTGTCACTGCATGTCAGTTCTTTTCATGAATCACAGCTAGACTCATTGCATGTGTGTTACTTCCATAAACCACAGATGGAGCCACCTAGTGTGATTGCATGTCTGTTCTTTTAACAAACCACACATGGATACACCAGTGTCATTGCATGGGTAGCCGTTAGACCGAGTCTTCTAGAAGGCATGCCCTAACACAGTTGTTCTGCTTGACGATTGTTACATACCGTTCGATTGGGGCGCTTGGACGATTGGGATGGTCTTCGTGAGAGCGATCCGCGAGTAGGCTGTTCTGCGGCATGATTGGCCACGCTTGCTCTGGACAAACTAGCAACACCGGGCGCTCCCCTGTTGCGAGTGTCACGTCTCACGAGTTCAGTGGGCCACATCCCAGTGTCACGTCCCCATTACTTCTCTTCCTCCCCATACTTCTCTTCCTTACCCTCGAAGCCACTTTCCCCACTTCACTCCCATCCTACCGTAGCCGCAAGCCGACAGCGCCTCCATCCCAATTCCCTCTCCGGCAGCCACCCCCCCACCCCTCTCGCCATGGGTTCAAGGGGAGACGGCGAGGAAACGCGTCGTGACGACAGGGACGGTGATTTCGATGTGAATCTTCTCATCTCTATTTCTATCATTTGTTGCCAGTTATCTATTTTTTGAGCTAGATCTACTCTGTTTACTCATGCGCGTATGATGTGTTAGGCCAATCAGACGATGTATGACTCCGACTATCAAGGTTTAGAGGATGAAGACAGTCCTCTGGTATGTAAACATGGATATGTGCCCACTAAATTTGTAGCCTTCGAAGGACGAAACGCAGGCAAGAGGTTTCTTCGGTGTCAAGGACATCGTGCAATGATGCAAGGAGGAAGTTACGGTGTTGTCAAATGGGTAGATCCAGAGGCCCAAATCGATGCAGAAAACACTGGATAAACTATGGGAAATGACTGTCGAGTTGAAAGAATCTGTATTCAGCTCACTGCTTGACAGTGTTGAGATGAAGCTATGGGAACCAGTTGACACGACCAAGCATAAGAGAGATCTCAGGTGGGTGCAAGACAAGGTTATCAAAGTCGAGAAGGAGAGGGACGCGGCGTTGGCCCTGAAGGCTAAAGCAGAGCAAGAACTGACTCAAGCAAGGAACGATCTCCACCAGGCCAAAGTCCTGCAGTACACAACTACGAGTATTGACAAGTGCATGAGGAAAAATGCAGAGAAACAATTGAAGCTGCGCAAGGAAGATGCTAAAAGGAAGGAGCAGACAATTCGATCCTTGCTCTCGCAGGAAGATGCGCATCGGACCAAAATTAGGACGATCAAGGAGATGTGTGATAACTAGTTCTATTTAGCTTAAGCTCTGTGCCTTTTTAAGTTGTAATATTTGTACTTGTTGACCTAGCAGTTTGAACTATTGGTCCTAGATTCCAGGGAGGAAAAAAATTGCTCTGACCCCGCATTAATTTGTGGAAGAATTTTTGATTTAGATCAATTTCTGTCTCGATTTAGATCTCTGTCCCGGATTGGGAACGTAACCATGGAACAAAGACACCTTTTCTACTAGTGTATTCTAACATTGGTGGTTTGTTTAAACGTAATCTACGTGGATTGTGCCGCATGCAAATGGCACAACCACAATTTATAAAGTGGAAGCACATACACCCGATTACTGGAGATCCGGGAGCTTCGCCAGATGCAGGGGATGCAGGAGCAGAGAGGCGGTGAGATAGACGGGCTCAAGATTAGGCCAAAAAGTGGTACCCATTTCCTCCTCATCTGGGCATTATCGGTGAGAACATTGTTGTTTATGTTGCCACGTCGTTGTGCAGCATCTGAAATAAGTTGCTGCTTCGTGGAGTGTGGCAGCTTAAATAATTTATTTATGTGCCACTTACATTCCGTCGTATTTGGAGACCTCCTGCCCCTCAGCAATCGTGGAACCGGTGGATCCTTGTTTTCAGATAGCAGTGGCACAATCACAATTTCAGATTCAACTACTGACTCAGGCGTTTCCAAACCCTAAGTCACGGTACATTTTACTCAGAGAACATGGGTAGATTGTTTCACCCAGCAACGTGCCACACATAGAGCGATCAGAATTTAACAGAATTACATATATAGGTTCAAGTTTAACACATTACTATGCATCTTCATTGCCAGCGGCCTTTTTCTGTAGCCTGGGTGCCAAGCCTTCACGTCCAATGGCTCCTTCATTTCATGCCTTCTTCCTCTTCCTCGATGCCAATTTTCTTAGCTTCACGTACTCTGCATCGCCGGGACAATGGGCACCAGAATCGTGTCCAGCATCATCTTTCCACTCGTTTTTAATTTCTTCGGGCAGCAAAATGACATCTTTCCACTCGTTTTTAATTTCTTCGGGCAGAAAAATGACTGACCCGACAGTCATGTTTCTAACCTTGCGGCGCTTCCTGTCAAAGAAACAAGACTGTTGCATAACCGTCCCATATCAATAGAGTAAATAAAACAAAAATTACAATTTAGCACAAACATGCGAACCCCAAGAGACCTTTGCTTACCAGGAGCCAATTGGGTTCGAGCAACCACACTGTCCAAGAATAGAAGGGCAACTCCCAGTTGTAGCAGCTTCCACATTCAGTACATCACATTTCAGCTCAAACATGGCAGCCGAAGCATACCTTTTCATCAACCCAATTAGCTGACTGTCACACGTTATAGGAACCATGATGCCACGTTCATCCATGAAGCTGAACTTTGCAGTCTTCTTCGGCCATAATTCAACATGATTACGCAGAGCAGCAACCATACCAGATATAATACAGATCTGCGCAGGCGCTTCTTCCATCGTGAAACAATGGTGTCGATACCTCTTGCCCTTAGAGTCGTACCTATAGAGGACTACCGTAACCAGGTAAGGGGGGTCCACGCAGATCCCACTTGACAGAAAACTCTGGACAAATTTGTTTGCCAGTGATGGGCTAACAAACAATTTGAGGTTCAGTAGCCAGCTAGCAGTTGTAACTAGTGCGAATAGCAAAGAGAAGGGTGGATCACCCGGTTGTAGACAAAACTTCTTCTTTCTTGATAGTAGGATCTGCCATCCTCCGAGCTGCTCGGCTCGTCGGCGGCGGAGGCGGGCTAGAGCCTCCCAACGTCGGCTATGGCATGCGCCATTGGAGCTCGGTATCAGCAACTGGGCACAGCAAGTGGGCGCAGCAACTTGTCCCCAGAAGGCAAATGTCCGAAGGGATCGTCCTGCCAGGAGGGTGGATTCCGACGCCGTCGGTGCTAGGGGAAAGATGGGAATGGATTTGTGAAATTGGTCCACGCATCCAATCCACTTAGCTGCTCGATTTGCCTAAGAGGTTGCCACTTTGGCGCCCATGTCACAGACAGATAACTGACATGTGGGTCCCGACCGTCTACTTCACGGGGCGGTTTAACGGAATGTTTGTATTTGGCAGGGGCGAGATGAGTTTGCCTCGAAATGGCCCCTCTCAGTAGTTGGCGGCCCAACTCTTCGAAACGCGGTAATTTCAGGCAACTTAGGTACCGCCATGCGCTGGCCTGCCAACTTTGGTACCACAGACGAACAAGCCCCTATGATGCAGGGGGGAGGTAGGAGTTGCTGGCTCACTGGACACATCGGCCTCGCCTTGATATCTTTCCGAGACATTCAAATCTGATACGGTTTGTTCGTCGTCGGAAGCTTCAGCTGTTTCTTCGGCAGGCGGAGGCGGCGTGTCCACGCGAGTGAAGAAAGGAGTGTCGTAGCTGGTCAAGTCGGTTACGTGGCACCCGTATCCGGCGCAGGAGTCCATGATGGCCTTGATGTCTTGCTCTTGTCCATCTTCATCGACTTTACAGTACCCTCTGGTTACTTGCCAGATTTCAATGTTTCCATGGTGGCTCATAACCATGATGAGAGCGTTCTGCGCTGCGGTTCGCGCGTAGGACATGTTCCAGTCCTGGATGAGCTGAGGCATCTCCTTGGCCTTGTCTCACACTTCAAGGCCGGACATGCTATGCATGTCCAGAACCTTGAGAACTTCGCCAATATCCTCCAAGGATTGGCGGAAATCATGAAGCAGATCGTCGACTTGTGTAAGTCGGCTAGTGCGAGGTTCGATAGAGGCTGAGTCTAGTAAGTTCAGTGGACCTGCGCATGTAATGCAAAGGGTTAATAAAACAATTCCGAGCTTCAAAGAGTCAGAATAGGCAGAAAAGTCAGAAAGAAGTAAACATACCGAATATGACATCGTCGACTTTGTCTTCTCCTCCCGTAGGCTCTGGAGTTCAGCCCGGAGTGCCTCGGTGATGTCCTTCTCTCTAAACAAAGCATCATTGATATCTAAGATCTTTTGGTCCTGGGCCACGATCCTTCGATCACGTTCTTCGGTGGCCATGGAAGAGGATTCGAGGACTTGAGCAATGCTCCGCTCGTGATCCGACTTCAGTTGGTCAAACTCCCGACGTAAGTCGGTGCTCTCCACCTCCAGGGTCTTCAAATTTTCACCTTCTTCAATCATAGCACATGATTGCTTTACCAGTGCTATAGTTAAATGAACAATAGTTGAATAAAAATTCGACTATGAACTAAAGGGCAAGGTTTGAGTACTGGAATGTTTACCTTCAACCTCATCCCTTGACACTTTCAAATGATCTCTCTCCGCTTGTTGCAGATATTCCTTAACAATTCCTGGTTATATGAACTAACTTTCTGTAAGTTAGAATACCCAGAGTGAGAAGTCTACTAATGAATCGGGCTAATATCTTTACTAATATCAGCACGAGCCTTGGGGGCTACACTAGTTCATTCTTTGGCATCCTAAGGAAGCATAAATCCGGATTGTCTATCAACCTTCATGCTTGGGGGCTAGAGGATATGATATAAAATAACATAAGGAAACAGGTGAGTTGGAATTCTGACTTACATGTTGTTCGTGAATGAGCTTACTCAGGCTCACGTTCACTTCTGAAGTAACCTTCTCAGCGAGGGTGAGTAGAATTATTGGTGGTGGCGGAAGCACACTAGCTCTTAGTCCCTCATCGCAAAGATGGATTTGCTCGAGGAGTTTGGAGTATTTGACGTCCTCCGCTTCTTGTGCCTTCTCCTTGGTAGTAATATTCTAGCTCTCCAAGCATTGTCGAGGAGCCATTGGATTTCCTCTGCTGATTTCCGAGTAATGCCAAGTTTGGCAAGACCCAGATTGTTGAGGAGGTTCTCAGCGAAGACCTCTGCCAAGGGATCATTACCCGAAGAGGGTTCACCCTTATCTAAACCTGAGTCACCCATGGTGACGTCAGTTTGCGACCCAGGGATCGCTGGCTCTGCTGATTGAGCTAGATCTTCTGCGATGATCGGAGATGGAGTAACCTTCGGTGCCACAGAAGGCTGAGGAGCAGGAGCAACAGTAGGTTGAGGGGCAGGAGTCGTAGGAGCTGTGGCAGGAGAATTCAAATTTAGCTTTGACTAGTGCAAGGGCTTCAATGCAACTCCCTTCCCCTTGCCCTTGGTGAGCTGTTTAGCTCTGAGAAGGTAATAGAATGAAGAAAATTACATCTCGGAAATAATTACGAACAAAGTACAAAAACCTTGTGAAGAAAGATACCTCTTCACAATAGGCACCTCTTTTGTGCCAATAGCCAAAGTCGGAGCCTTACGCTTCCGGGTAAGGGTCTCTGGCAGGGGAACCAGTTCCCCATCGCCCTGAGAAATCTCAGGGGGATATCCCTTGATAGGAGCAAGCTCCGACTCGGGGAGGTCAGCAAGCTGAAAAAGAAAAATAGAACTCAGTATTGCAAAACAATGTAAAGATGAACATATAATTCGAGTTACTGCTGGAAACTTACCGGTACCACAGGATCTTCAGCCGTATGCATGTCCAAAGACAGCTCCGGGATTTTCCTGTCGATCTGCTCCCTTATTAGCCACCTGATTTGAGACTCGTACTCTTTATCCGTGTAGGGCTGGGAGCAAATTCAGAGCGATACTTTCTTGGATGCCGTGATGGAGTGCATAAGCCGGTCTCCATGATGTTGAAGACGCTAGATCCGGCATGCCACCCAGCAGTGAACTAAGTCAGACCCCTTAAGGCCCTTGTGCTTCATCAAATATTTGATCCGCCTCTCGGGAAGAAGCAGATCATCACTGAGAGCCGGCGCATCTGCGTCCTAGGACTCTTGGGTCGTGGTGGCACCGTCGACAAAAGCCGGCAAAGTAGTAGCTTTGCTGGGAGCAGGAATATCCTTATGATAGAAAAAGGTGGACGACCATTGCTTCACCGACTCACTAGCCTTAATCTGAGGATGGACACACTCTCTTCTAACAGAAAAACTAATAGTACCGATAATGTATGGATTACCAGTAGTAATGGAATTTCTCCGGACATGAATGTAAAATCGGAAAAGAGTGAGTCTCGGCCTAATGCCGAGGTACTGATGTCTACGCACTTCTATTCTTGTAGAAAGTTGTTGGGTCTCCAAGTGTAGAGGTTTGTAGAACAACAGCAAGTTTCCCTTAAGTGGATCACCCAAGGTTTATCGAACTTAGGGAGGAAGTGGTCAAAGGTATCCCTCTCAAGAAACCATGCAATCAAGATGCAAGAAGTCTCTTGTGTCCCCAACACACCCAATACACTTGTCAGGTGTATAGGTGCACTAGTTCGGCGAAGAGATAGTGAAATACAATAGTATGGATATAAGCCAACGGTGCCAGAAAATAGCTTGATGGTGTGGAATAGACTAAAGGCAATCTAAAATAAAGATGGAAGCAAGCAAACATGTAATAGATCTAGTTGCAAATGGTGTTTCAATGCTTAGAAACAAGGTCTAGGGATCATACTTTCACTAGTGAACACTCTCATATAAATATCTTCTCTTTATGATACTACTCTTAACTACTCTCCGGTTGGACACTCTAATCCATGGTAGGGCTATAACAACACTCCTCAAAGTTCGCTTTCCCCATCTAGATAACCCCACACTGTCACCTTGAGCGCTAGATGGTTCCAACAAACACCACAATTTCATAGAGACATCCAACTCCAAATATAACTCATAACAAGTATGTGTAATCTCTAGCTTAAGTGACACCATGGTGTGCACGCTGTCACTTTCACACACATGGAGAGAGCTGAGATCTATTAAAGCACTTGAGTAGCAAGGTAGATATACTTGATTACAAAGCTCATGATCACAATGTGATCATGCATAGAGAGAGAGATGAACACATAGCTACCGGTAGAACCCTTAGCCTCGAGGAAGAACTACTCCCTCATCATCATGGGAATCAGCAACGGCGATGGAGATAGCGGTGGAGATCAATGGAGATGGCTCCAGGGGCACTTCCCTGTCCCGGCAGGGTGCCGAAACAGAGAATTTCTATCCCCAGAATCTCCCCTTCGGTGGCGGCGGCGTTGCGGAACTTTTCATGGCTGGAGGCTGGACGATTTAGGGTTTTTGCATCGGGAGGCATCTTATAGGCGAAGAGGCTAGGTCGGTGGGCGGCCAGGGGTCCCACACCACCAGGTGGTGCGGCTAGGCTGGACCCGCGCCACCACATGGTGTGGCCGCCCTGTGGCCCCTCTCCGTCTTGTTT
Organism: Avena eriantha; assembly: GCA_910589775.1. Lineage (NCBI taxonomy): Eukaryota > Viridiplantae > Streptophyta > Magnoliopsida > Poales > Poaceae > Avena > Avena eriantha. Next base: position 190,047,908 of record OU342741.1, on the reverse strand, counting down.
TCTGGCTCCGTGAGTCTTCCGGTAAAATATCGACTTTGGCTTTTGTCCGGTCCAATTCCGAGAATATTCATTTTCTGACTTTCCTGGAACCAAAAACAGCATAAAACAGGCAACTGGCACTATGGCATGTTGTCAATAGGTTAGTCCAAGAAAGTGTATAAAAAGTACTCCAAAGTGTGGACAAAACATAATAAAGTAGACACTAAACAAGCATGGAACATCAAAAATTATGGATACGTTAGCAACGTATCAACATCCCCAAGCTTAACTCATGCCCGTCCTTGAGTAGGTAAGTGATAAAAAGAAAGAATAATTTTTGAGGTGATATGCACCATCATAAACTTGATCAAAGTATTTGTAAAACATTGATAGCTGGGATCATAATACTACAATCATAACATGAAAGATAAAGTTCTAACAATAACACAAAGCAATTATTGTTGCAACATGAAAAGGCACAAACAAAAGATTCATGAATAACAATGCTTTGCAAGACGTTTGTTTGTTTCACATAAAGCAAACATAGCATAGTGGCATTCAGCTTGTCCCTCATAGAGTAGCAAACATAAATGCATATGACACCTTCAAATTTCATAAGAGTGACTAGATACAAATAGTTTACGAACAAGCAATATCAAAGTTATGCATCAATCAACAAGTCGCGGGACAATGCACATAAAACTAAGAATGGCCACTATGCTCTCTCAATAGGTGCATAAAGATAGAAGGTGGAGACTCAACATAAAAGTAAAAGAAAGGCCTTCATAGAAGGAAGCAGGGATTAAAGTTTCATAAAGAGCTTCCAAAAATTATGGTACTTATTAGCTTTCAACTCTCATTGACCCTATCATAAGCATCTATAGGTGATTAAGGTTAAAGTGAACAAACAATGGAGTATATGCTTGACAAAGTATAAGTTGGAAATCTCATGTCCCTTGAATACGAGGGCCGCTCCTCATGCTACTCAAGTTTAGTCACCGGTAAGTTCTTGTCATCGTAAGTACGTGTGTATCATAGAGAACCGCCAAGGGGGTACCCCTTGCCCGATGATACGGAAGAATCCCCATATCAAAATGACAAGGCAAGCAGACAACGAGCATCTCAACAATCTTCTTATTTACCATGGGAAAATGGTGCTTTTTTCTCTCTTTCCTCTTTTCTCATATCTCTTTTTTTTCTTTCTTTTTCTCCTTTTTATCAATATCTGACTCTTTTTTTTATAAGAAGAATGCTTCATAGATTGCTCATTATGGTTACGCTGCAGGTTTCCACCATGACGGCATGGATTAGACCAGCGTCCCAGGCGTTTCTCTAACACACATACATAACTCCATGGACTTACAAGCTCCCCTTTCATTTCACACCGACGACATCTATAGACAAAAGAGCATGATATAAACTAGGTACAAAGTACAAGTGCAATGTTGATAGCGTTCCCCATGATAGCATGGTTCTGCTATCCCCAACATATAAGTGCAAGCCTATACAACATAGATGACACAATGGTTCAAGTTTATTAAGGGCAAGAAAAGTAAAGTGTGCCATCAAGTTCGTGAGAGCTTTAATCACTAATTTTCACATAACAAATTTAATTCGGAAGGTAGATAAAAACATGAATATACTTGGAATAGCAAATGCTAATAGGTTGGTATGGTGGACTCTTTGGAATAACTTGGTTTAATGGAGTTGGATGCATGAGTGGGACTCATACTTGGTTATGGAGGCTAGCAAAAGACTGGGAGCGACCAACTAAGAGAGCAATAATGGCCATAATCATGAAAGCGACAAAACATCATTGATCAAAGAATAAAGTGATATTACAAGTCGAAAACTAAAGGATCATCAAGGATATAGTGACTTTGGATAGTCATAACATGGTGTGAGCATGTGCCAAGCCAACCCAAATAAAGCATCAAAGGAGAATACCACAATACTATGTTTTAATATGCTAAAACAACGCATGATTCTTTCAAGTCACATTAAGCAATATCAATTGTTTATAACAAGTCATGCTACAACAATAATCACTAAGCATAAAGCCAAAACAATACCAAGCATGACATGACAAAGCATAGACACCGTAAAAACAAGCTCCTTTTACCACTTAAGCATGAACTTTTCCTACTCTTTTCCAATCCAAACCAACTTATTTGAAAGAACTCACAAAGATAATAATAAATAAAGATCAGTAAGCTTGTCTCACAAATACAAAAAGAAGAACTAAAAAGTTCTAAGCTGAAAGAACAAGAAAACTAAGGCTAAACCCAGTGCTAGCAAAAGAGAACACTCACAAAACAATAAGAATGAAAACTAGAGTGTTCTAGGCAATGAATAACGGGGTGTGTCTTTCTCCAAAAGAAGTGTGTTGGGATCAAACAAACTCATTCAAGCAAACTATGCAACCGAAGCAAATGAAAACTAAAAACAAAATAAAGGCGCTCCAACAACAACACAATTGTGCATGAAACAATAAAAACGAAGTGTTTGGAAGAAACCTGAGATTTTTATTGATGAAGAAGGGGATGCCTTGGGCATCCCCAACCTTTGATGCTTGTACTTCTTGGATATTTCTTGGGGTGACACGCCTGGCATCCCCAAGCTTGAGCTTTAGAACATTCTTCATCTCATTACATCATTCTTTCCATACACCTGAAATTTTTTCCTTCATACAAAACTTCACACAATCTTAATTAGCAACATTAGTGCACTCAAGATAATAAGTCTTTGGCTTCAGTTCCAACACCAATAAAACTCCCATTAAAACACAAGATACTGTAGCACTTCCCTCAAAAAGCTCAATTCCCCAAAAAGAACTCAAAAAGGAATCAACAAGAAGCAAATGCAAATAATGGCAGAAATCTGTCAAAACAGACCAGCAGGTAAAAACCAAATTTTTCTAAGACCTTCTGTTGCTCAAATAAAAAAGTGTTGAACTAACGAAAGTTAGATAACAACCTGGGGCAGAAGCACAAAAATTCACGCCTCAAAAATACGTACAGAGATTGTACACGAATTTTTACGGTGAAGCACAGGAATCTGTTTCGGGAGAGCAACTTTCCCAATCATTACTTCTCTCTTATTAGAGGTTACTATTGGCACAAAAAACAAATAAAAAGGATAAGGAGAGTTTATTACAGAGGTAATAACTTCCAAGACTCATCTAAAACTTTTGGATTATCTCCCAATAAGTACTTTTCTTTAACGCCTTTAAGTTAGCCATGATAGTTTGAAAAGATGCTCACATAAGAAATATGAATTGAAGTAAAAGAGAGCATCAAGAAGCAAATTCAAAACACATTTAAGTCAAACCACTTTCTATGCATAGAAATCTTGTAAATAAACAAGTCATGAAAGCACAAAGCAACAAGCATAGGAAAGAAAAACAAGTGCAACTTCAAGACTTTCAACATAAAGAGGGGAAACTTAATATTATTGAGATGCATAAAACCATATTTCCCTCTCTCATAATAACTTTAAGTAGCATCATGAATAAAATTAACAATATAACTATCACATAAAACATTCTTATCATGAGCCACATGCATAAAAGAATTAATACTCTCCACATAAGCATAGTCATTCTTATTAATTGTAGTGGGAGCAAAATCAACAAAATAGCTATCATTATTATTCTCGTCACCATAATCATCAAATATAGGAGGCATATTGTAATCATAATTAATTTTCTCCTCAATAGTAGGTGAACTGTAAATACCATATTCATCATTGTTGGTAGGGCTATAACAGCACTCCTCAAAGTCCGCTTTCCCCATCTAGATAACTATTGGAAATATGACCTAGAGACAAATAGTAGTAAGGACTATCATATTTCATATAGTTTATGATTAAGTTTTATATCATGTTATAACTATATTGAGTGGAAACATCAATACACGTGTGATATACAAACAACTAGGGGTTCCCAGTGAAACTTTAGTCACTGGTTCATTGGTCAACATATGATCATGTTTCCTGATCATGTGGCATTTATGCCAGTTGGAAATGAGGTCATCTCATTCTGAGAATGAGATGATGAACCAATACCCAACCTAAACACCGTGACCCGATCATGTCACGAAGTTCAAGTTACGATGATTAGAAATGGATCCTCGTAGACTATTCCTTAGACCGTGAGTCTATATCAATCACTGTCTCCTAAGAGTGCTTAGATAGCATCAAACGCCATCTGGTAATACGGTGGTTATAAAGGTGTGTTCAGGTACTCGGAGGAAACCATAGAGGCGATATATGTCAAGAGCGGGATTTGTCCGTCCATGTGACGGGAAGATACTCAAGGGCCCACTCAGAGAAGTTATGTCCAATTGCTGCGCAGCGTGTGATTTGATCACATGGATATCACTTGTCGGAACGAGTTCATTAGCATTGTTCAGTAACGAGATTGAACACAACATGGTGATGTCATTGATCAAATCTCAGGCAATGCAAGTATTGAGTGACAAAGGGAATAAGACACGACTGTCCTGGTTCAAACGACGAAAGATCTTCGTGGAACGCACAAGGGTCACATGGCTATCCAGGTCCCTCTGTCGATCATTGGTGCGGGAGTGTCCCGACCATGTCTGGAGTGTTCCCGAACCGTGGGGTATCACGCTTAAGGGCTTGATGATGCTTAGAGAGTGTTTATAGGATCAGTGGAATCACCGAAGAAGAGTAGGGAGAAAACTGGAAGGGTTTCGGTAACTCTAGAGGATGTCCGGAGTGGAGGTGGAAGGTGTTCCATAGCCACGGAGGTTGAATAATATGTGAATGAATGTTAAATATTTTTTTAATCATTTATTCATAATTATTTAATAAAGAGAAAATCAATTTTAATGGTCAAAGGCTTAATGGGCCAATTCCGGAGGGAGAGGGCCCATTAGGGGAAAGGAGAGAGGGAGAGGGGCCAAGGGGGAGGCCGGCTGGGCCTAGCCCCCCCCCCCCACGCGGGGCCCACTAGGGTGGCTAGCAGCCACCCCTCCCCCCTCCTCTCCTTTAGCCCCACCCCGGGACTTTGAGGGAGGTAGTACCTCCCCTCCCCCTATATATAGTGGGGGTATTTGGCCAATTTAACTACACCAATAATCAATAAAGGTCTCCCCACTTTTGGGAGGACCTCTAATTGATATTTTCTCTCTCCCTCTCTCTCTCTCGTCACCGTGGAGCGCCGTCGCGCTGCGGGATTCGGATCCGGGAGCTCTACTTCCGCAACTGCTGCTGGATTAGGGAAGCAGGAGTCATCATCAGGCACCGGACGTGTGTAACTCCCCGCGAGGTGTCGCACTTGAGGCACTCAAGTCGTTGGAGCCAAGGAGTGCAAGGACTTCATCACGACCTTGAGGTTGGCTTCAGCTCGTCTACATCAACCACGCTCTCCTGAGCGTTGACAACGATTTTCGGTCTTCAAGGGTATGTTCGCAAAAAGCCCCTCCCGTTACTGTATTAGTAATAGATTGGTCCTGGCAGCTTCAGGGGTTCATGGGCGTAGGGTAAAATTTATTGTTTTCATGTGCGGAACCCCTATAGTGGTATCAGAGCTATACCTATGCGTAGTAATGCTAGTACGAGTAGAACACACAAGATGTAGCGTGTGGGCGTTGATCTTTTAGTTGTTACCCTCCCACGTGTACTTGTGTATACCGCAGTAATGCTTGATGAAGCGCCTCCCAACCAACTTTACGCGTTCATTCGTGAGACTAGTCCACGCTTGGCATACGGCTTGTACCGTATAATGTGGCTTAGGGGATGTCTGTCTCTCTCGCATTAGTTGGTATGCCATTTGCAAAGGAGGGCCCCGAAAGGGGTGTAGTAGAGACAATTACTTGATCAGCGTTGTGCTAAAAGTTCGTAGGTAAGAACGGTTCTTGTGAGAAAGCCCATTCAGCCACGTAAAACATGCAAAGCTAAAGTAGAGGCGTCTAACTTTGTTTTGCAGGAGGGCGTTGCTTTGTGATATGGTTGTGGCAAAGGTAAAGTGATTACCTTTTGTTACATAGTAGTAGATAGTCACGGAGGTGACGAACTACCACGCCGGAAAGACACCGGTACCTCGGTGTCTACGGCGCCGGAACCCTGGCGCTGGAACCCGGTGACGGCGGATGGAGATCACGACGTGAAGGACCATATCACATAGCATTTACATTCAATGTTATTGTTTGTATGTCTTATTGTGTGCTAGTATTAGATACTCGACGGTAGCCTAATAAGATGACCCTGTTAAAATTACCAACGATTGTGTTCCCCCTTAGTGTGCACCACCAAGAAAGTTCTTCGGTATGAGGCAGGCCGTGATGATCGGGTGTCAGACATATCTACGTTCGCATACAGTGGGTGTAAGCCATGTTGCACAGCAAATACACTAAGGTTGAGTTGGAAAGCCTAGCATGTACAGACATGGCCTCGGAACATGGATGGTCGAAAGATTGAGCACGAGTCGCATGGATGATGTGACCGACGTTTAGCGTCCACCCTTGAACCCACATTGATGGCCGTGATGATCGGGGGAGATCTGGCTGATAGGGGTCGTGTTATCACTAGGAACCCTTTTGGGGATAGGTGTTTCTGAGTGGAGTTATTATTAACTCATTTAATTATAAACTTAGTCTAAATTCCTTTTGCAATTATAAATGTAGAAAATGATTATTCCTGAGATTACCTTTCCTATCGACGATTGGTTAACAAGAGAAAAGCTCAAGTTAGATGGATCCAACTTTTCTGCATGGGTCATACGCCTGTTTGATCTCCTTGGGGAGAACAATGTAGCTGACAACATGACCTGCGAGATGTATTTGGAGCCACCGTATTATCATGAGACCCAGGAGCAGCGGGATCTGTGATATCGTCGTCGTGTGATGGCCACATTCATATCAGTGACGATGCGCCTCGGAATGGAGGATGGGTTATGGCCAATGGTGGGAAGTCTCAAGCCCCAAGTGGTCATGGCACATCTGAGATCCCATTTCGTGGAACAAGTGCGCATGTGGGAGTTCATGACCCACAAGTATAGGGGGTGTATCGCAGTATTTTCGATAAGTAAGAGTGTCGAACCCAACGAGGAGCAGAAGGTGCTGGCTAGTGGTATGGATCAGGAATTCCCTGCAAATACTTAGCAAACGGATTTTTAGGGGTTTTCGATAAAGCAAGTAAACAAAGCATGAGTAAATAAAAGACAGTAGGAATAAATGCAGCAAGTGGCCCAATCCTTTATGCAGCAAAGGACAAATCGGTTGTATTACTTAAGATGACCAAACGTTCTCAAGGACACATGGGAAGACTGTCAAGTGCTTTCGCTTCATATAGTTGATTAATCTTCTTTAGCTTGCTAAGTGTTGTGTGGGTGAACCTGTGCTAATGTACCGACCTTCCTAGGACTAATACATACTTGTGATTATACCCCTTGCATTCCCCTAGGCCCATAGAGGTGAAGTGTCATGTAGTCGACGTTCACATGACACCACTAGAAGAAGTACACCACAACTTAAATATCAAACCATTGAATCTCTCTCAACACAACTCCACTACTAACAACATGACTTCTCCCATGTACTCAAGAACAAAGCGAACTACTCACAATACATCATATGGATCATGATCAGAGATGAAATAATAATGTATAACAATCTAAACATAAACAATAATTCAACGATTCACTCAATAGCATCAACTACAAAGAGCAATCAACACCGGGAAAGTATCCCCTATGAACTATGCAAGATTCAACCCAATTGTTACAGCAATATGGAGATGCTGATGAGGGTGCTGATGATGATGATCCCGATGAAGTCCAGCTTGATGGTGGTGTTGATGGCGACGATCTCCCCTCTCCAAGAAGGAATTCCCCTGGCAGAAATCTGTCTGCCGGAGAGATCTTTCTCTCTTGGTGTTTTCCGCCCCGCAGAGGCAGCGGAATCTTTCTATGGTCGCCCCCCATATCTTAGGGTTTCGGGAGGATAATATACGCTAGAGCGGAGTAACAGGGGTGGACCAGGGCGGCCAAACCACCTGGTGGCGCAGCCTAGGCTGGCCCGCGCCAAGGGGTGGTGTGGGCCCCCTGTGGCCCATCTCCAGCCCCCCTTCTGGCTTCCTTCGTCTTTTGGAAAAATAGGATTTTCCGTATATTTTCCCGGATTTTCTAATCTTCGCGAATTTTGCCTCCAAACAACACCTTTTCCATCAGAATCCTGACTGCAGCGGTCCATGCTCCAAAAGTCATCAACCATGCAAAAACAGATGAAAAAACATAAGTATCACCTCTCAATACGAAATATATTAATGAATAACAGTGAATTATGACATAGAATAGTGATGCAAAATGGACGTATCAACTCCCCCCAAGCTTAGACTTCGCTTGTCCCCAAGCAAAACTGAGCTCAATAAACTTGGCCTCAGGTTTATGGAGTGAAGAGTCGATAAACGAATATGGACAAGAAGCATCACATTCATCAAATACATAGATCATAATAGAAGACAACTCACTATTATAAAACTCAACTTGCAATGAGTAAAGGAAACACAATAAAGATTCATGAAGTAAATCATAATTGGTAATGGCAAACTTAGCTCTTGGTCGAAGAAATAGTTGATAATTTGCTGGAGTTCACAAATAACTGGTTTTCAATGATATCTTTCAAAGTAGTAAACATCAAGATAAGAGCAATGTGCAAAACAAGGAACATAAGAAACATGATTGAATAAATCATCATATGAATGAATGAAACACATCAACTCAAAATACTTGCTAAGATGGAAGGGAGTAGGTTTTACTGACTCAACTACAAAGTAAAAGAAAGGCCCTTCGCAGAGGGAAGCAGGGATTGCAAGTCTCATAAAAAGCTCCCAAAAATTATGATACTTACTAGCTTTCAACTCTCATTCCCCCTATCATAGGCATCTTTAGGTGATTAAGGTTAAAGTGATCAAATATGAGGATATGCATTGCCAAGTTGTAAATTGAAAATCTCATGTCCCTTGAATAGGAGGGCCGCTCCTCATGCTACTCAAGTTTAGTCACCGGTAAGTTCTTGTCATCGTAAGAATATGTGTATCATAGAGAACCGCCAACGGGGTACCCCTTGCCCGATGATAGGGAAGAATCCCCATATCAAAATGACAAGGCAAGCAGACAACAAGCATCTCAGCAATCTTCTTATTTACCATCGGAATATCGTGCTTTTTTCTCTCTTTCCTCTTTTCATAATATCTTTTTTTTCTTTTCTCTTTTTCTCAATTTCTATCTCTTTTTTATAAGAAGAATGCTTCATAGACACTCGTTATGGTTACGCTGTAGGTTTCCACCATGTCAGCATGGATTAGACCAGTGGCCTAGGCGTTTGTCTAACACATATGCATAAATCCATGGACTTACAAGCTCCCCTTTCATTTCACACCGACGACATCCATAGACAAAAGAACATGATATCAACTTGGTACAAAGTACCAGTGCAATGTTGATAGCGTTCCCCATGACAACATGGTTCTACTAATTCACAACTTACAAAGCACAAGCATATACAGAACATAGGTGAGCACAATGGTTCAAGTTTATTAAATGCAAGAAAGTAAAGTGTGTCATCAAGTTCGTGAGAAATTTAATCACTAATTTTCACATATTAAGTTTAATTTGGGAGGTAGATAAAACAATAATTTACTTGGAATAGCAATAATGCTAATAGGTAGGTATGGTGAACACAAATGTCATGGGTTTTGGTTTAAAGGAGGTGGATGCACGAGAAGAATTCCCTCTCAGTACAGGTTTTTGGCTAGCAAGGCTGGGTAGAAAGTATAAGAGTTAAAGGAAACAACCAAACATAGAAGTGATAAAGACAAACATGCAATCTTCCTTGGAAGCACAAAAGATCTTAACTAGAGAATACTAAACTTATGAGAAAATCAAGAAAGAAAGATGATGATTTTTTTTTCTTTAGAGTACTTTTATCTTTTCTTTCAACTCTCAAAAATAGTGTTGCTACTGACCGAGCCAGGTTTGCCAAAACCAACTAAATTAACTCAATGATCCCAAAGTGATACCAATACTAACAACAAGATCAATCATATAACCACGAATTGCAAACTAATGTAAGCTATGCAAAAGAATAAATGATAGAACTTCTCATTAATATTCCATAACGGCAACTCACACCAAGGGATACATATATAACGAGAGAGGGGACACTTCCATAATGCAAACCATACTACATAATAACTCCTCTATTGATGATATGACTCTACTAATAAGGTAAAAAGATACAAGATAGTGATGTGATACCGCGGCACTCCCCCAAGCTTGGAACAAACCAAGGGGGTGCCAAACCTGATGACGAATTACTCCTTCGGTGGTGGTGGTGGTATCCTCTCGATGAGCTTCTTGACCAATTTCCCCAAGTCCTCAATCTCGAAGGTGGGGGTACGAATCAACTCCGAGTTGTGCTCGATGCGGTGCATGATCATGTCAGATTGTGGATCCCAGCTCTTGTGATTCTTTTTCCGCCCTCCTTCCTTTCGGTCTTCTTTTCCTGCATGGTTATGGATAAAGGTATGGAAGGGACTCTTGGTACTTGGAGAAGGTGACCGTGGAGCCAAGCAGTGACAAGGAGCTTTCCCCCCAGTCTGCATCCGTGCAGTCCTTCTAACCCTGGCAGGTATTCTCACCACTCCAATGCTTGCAATGGTAGTTCTGGTGTGCGGATGATGGCCTTGCTCCTCTTCATCTTCACTTTTGATCTCCTTCTCCTTCCCGGGGTCTTGGAGGTCTTCCTCCATAGGCTCCTTCCCTTTATCCTTGGCAGACACCATTGTGCTTTTAATCCTTCAAAGTGTATGTCCTGGCAGAAACAGATCGAAACAAAAACACGACGAGAACACGATATACGAACCTTGGGGGGGTCCGGGGGATTATATATTACGAAGTTTCATATCAAAAGGAAGGTACTGGGAGAAAATGAGTCGGAGGCGGAGTCCGGGGTGGACTCACCACCTGGTGGCGCGGCCAGGGGTGGGCCCGCGCCACAGGGTGGTGTGAGCCACCCTGGCTCCGTTTCCGTCCCTTTTTCGCTTCGTAACTTTCCTTATTGGCTAAAAACTGCAAAATATAGTTGGATAGTGTTTTCGTGGAACTTTTCTTACCAGAACTGTTACCTATTTGGAAGCGGACTTTGCAGGTCTCTGAATTTGGTATCTAGTAGATTCTTCCAGAGTCATCACTTGAATCAACAATATCTTCATCTTCATACACTTATTACTTGAGTCATAAAACCTTTCTCTTCCTTATTACACCATCATCTCCACTTCCTAGAAATTTCTTTCACACAAAACTTTACACAGTTCTTATTAGCAACATTAATATAAGTGAAGTGATAAAACCTTTTGAGTCCAACTTCAACTGAAAACCATCAAAACATAAGCTACTGTAGTAACTCCTTCCGAAAACCCAAAAAGAATTCAAAAAGGAAATCGAATAAAGAAGCAAATGCAAGAGTGGCAAAATCTGTCAAAACAGACCAGCAGGTAAAGATCAATTTTTTCGAAACTCTTCTATTGCTCAAATCAAAAAGTGCAAAACTAACGAAAGTTAAATAACAACATGGGTCACAAGAACAAGAAATTACAGCTCAATCCGACATACATAGATCTCTCATGAATGTTTACGGTGAATCACAAAAATCTGTTTCGGGACAGCAACTTCCCCAAATCTTACTTGTCTCTCATTAGAGGTTGATCTTGACACAAAAACCAAACAAAACGGATAAGGAGAGGTTATTACCGAAGTAATAACTTCCAAGACTCAAAGAAACAAAAACAAACTGAAAGCAAAAACAAATTGGGTTGTCTCCCAAAAAGCTCTTTCTTTATAGCCATTAAGATGGACATGATAATTTTGGAGATGCTCACATAAGAATATGAATTGAAGTGAAAAACAGCATTAAGAAGCAAAAATTCACACATTTAAGTCTAACCCACTTCCTATGCAAGGGAATTTTGTAAACAAACAAGTTGTTGAAACTAGAGGCTGCAAGCATAAGAAGGCAAAAGAAGTGCAACATAAAAACTTTCAGCATAAAACGAGGAAACTTGATATTATTGAGATGCATAAGAACACTTTTCCCTCTCTCATAGTAACTTTCAGTATCATGCATAAACTTAACAATATAAATATCACAAGGACCATCATAGCAATGATCACTTATTCTAACAGAAAACACAGGAATACTAGTTCTCATAACACTACTATGTGAAACAATATTAGAGGTATCCTTACAAAGGATAGTGTGTCCCTCTTCTTCATATTTAGTAACAAAGTCTTTCACATTTGCCATAATAGGTTCATCAACCATTTGTTTATCAGGTTCAATAGCCTTATTCATACTTTCATCAACAATACTAGCTAGCATGGAATGTTCCTTTATCTTATCTAGGAAAGGCATTTTCTCAATGTAAGGTTTAGGTAAAACATGATTACCAGTATAAACTTTAGTATTTCTTACAGGAATACTCTTGGCAACATCTTTACAAGGTTCATGATACTTATTCCATTTCTTTTTAGGCACTTCAATGTAGGAAGCAAAAGCCTTAAAATAAGAAGCAATAGCTTGAGAGTCAAGACCATAAGCATTTTTAATATTTTGAAAGTCATCAGTTCCCATAAAAGATTCAATGCATTCATAATCATAGTTTATACCTGACTTTCTACCTTTGTCATTCTCCCAAGCTTCATCATTGTCTCAAATACAGTCCAGCAGATCCCATTTAGCTTCTTCTTCCATACGAGTGAATGATCCAGCACAAGAATCATCCAATAAATCCTTGTCATGTAGAGGGAGCCTTGCATAAAAGTTATTGGTTATAATATTGTTGGGGAGCTCATGAATGGGACATTTGAGCATTAGTAACTTCAATCTCCCCCAAGCTTGAGCTGTACTCTCTCCATCAAGAGGCCAAAATTTGTATATTTGTTTCCGATCTTAATGAATCTCACTAGGAGGATAAAACTTTGAATAAAACAGAGGCACTATTTCCTCCCATTCCAGAGCTTGACCATTCTTCAGTAGCTTATACCATTCCTCAGCTCTTCCTTTTAGTGATAATGAGAATAACTTCTTCTTAACTTGATCTGTAGTAATACCTGCATACTTGAACAACCCGCATAATTCGTGTATAAAGAGCAAATGATCACCAGGATGGACAGTTCCATCCCCAACATAGTAGTTATCCATAACACGATCAATAATTCTTGTAGGTATTTTGAAAACATCATTCTCAGCAGGTGGTGGCTTATCTAGTACCATAGCAGTGGTAGTAGCATTACCAAATAAGAAACTCAGCGAATTATCCATAACGAAAATAAAGCAACTTGCAGAAGTAAACAATACTCATAGTAGAAGTTTCCTTTACCAGTTCCACTCTCCAATAGCGCTTCACTACCCGGCAATAGAGCCAGAAAATAGTCTTGATGACCCACAATTATAGGGGGTGTATCGCAGTATTTTCGATAAGTAAGAGTGTCGAACCCAACGAGGAGCAGAAGGTGCTGGCTAGTGGTATGGATCGGGAATTCTCTGCAAATACTTAGAAATGGATTTTTAGGGGTTTTTGATAAAGAAAGTAAACAAAGTACGAGTAAACAAAAGACAGTGGGAACAAAAGCAGCAAGTGGCCCAATCCTATATACAGCAAAGGTCAAGCCGGATGTATTACTTAAGATGACCAAACGTTCTCGAGGACACATGGGAAGACTGTCAAGTGCTTTCGGTTCATATAGTTGATTAATCTTCTTTAGCTTGCTAAGTGTTGTGTGGGTGAACCTGTGCTAATGTACCGCCCCATCCAGGACTAATACATACTTGTGATTAAACCCCTTGCAAACATCCGTAAGTACAAGAAAGTAATTAAGGTAGAAACCTAACCATAGCTTTAAACTCTAAGACCCTTACGTCCCTTGTGCAATGGTTTCCTAACGGGGGTTCAGGTTTCTGTCACTCCGACAACCCCTACGATTAGTAGCCAAATACACAATGCAAGATTCAACTCAATTCTTACGGCAATATGGAGATGGTGATGAGGGTGCTGATGGTGATGATGGCGGTGATGATGATGATGATCCCGATGAAGTCCAGCTTGATGATGGTGTTGATGGCGACGATCTTCCCTCTCCAGGAAGGAAATCCCCCGGCAGAAATCTGTCTGCCGGAGAGATCTTTCTCTCTCGGTGTTTTCCGCCCCGCAGAGGTGGTGGAATCTTTCTGTGGTCGCTCCCCGAGTCTTAGGGTTTCGGGAGGATGATATACGCTAGAGGGGAGAGGCTGGAGTGGGCCAGGGTGGCCACACCACCTGCTGGCACGACCTAGGGCTGCCCGTGCCGGGGGTGGTGTGGGCCCCCTGTGGCCCAGCTCCACTCCGTCTTCTGGCATCCTTAGTCTTCTAGAAAAATAGGATTTTCCGTATATTTTCCCGGATTTTCTGATCTTCGCGAATTTTGCCTCCAAAACGAACCATTTCCATCAGAATCCTGACTGCAGCAGTCCATGCTCCAAAAGTCATCAACCATGCAAAAACAGATGAAATAACATAAGTATCACCTCTCATACGAAATATATCAATGAATAATAGTGAATTAAGACATAGAATAGTGATGCAAAATGGACGTATCAAATCCCCCCAATCTTAGACTTCGCTTGTCCCCAAGCGAAACTGAGCTCAATAAACATGGCCTCAAGTTTATGGAGTGAAGAGTCAATAAAATAATATGGACAAGAGGCATCACATTCATCAATACAAAGATAATAATAGAAGACAACTAACTATTATATAACTCAACTTGCAATGAGTAAAGAAAACACAATAAAGATACATAAAGTAAATCATAATTGGTAATGGCAAACTTAGCTCTTGGTCAAAGAATAGTTGATAATTTGCTGGAATTCAAAAATAATTGGTTTTTCAATGATAGCTTTCAAAGTAGTAAACATAAATATAAGAGCAATGTGCAAAACAAGGAACATAAGAAACATGATTGAATAAATCATCATATGAATGAATGAAACACAACAACTCAAAATACTTGATGAGATAGAAGGGAGTAGGTTTACTGACTCAACTACAAAGTAAAAGAAAAGGCCCTTCGCAGAGGGAAGCAGGGATTGCAAGTCTCATAAAGAGCTCCCAAAAATTATGATACTTACTAGCTTTCAGGTCTCATTGCCCCTATCATAGGCATATTTTGGTGATTAAGGATAAAGTGACACAACTAAGAGGATATGCTTGACAAGTTATAAATTGAAGTCTCATGCCCCTTACTTATGAGTACAGAACCTCATGCTACTCAACTTCAGTCACGAGTAAGCTCTTGTCATTGTAAATACGCGAGTATCATTGAGAACCGCCAACGGGGTACCCCTTGCACATGACACAGGAGCTATCCCATAATCAAAATGACAAGGCAAGCAGACAGTGAGCATCTCAGCGATCTTTTTATTTGCTATTTGCATAGGTTTTTATTGAGGATGCTTCACAGAATGCTCACTATAGTTATGCTGCAAGTTTCCACCATGATTAGGCGTGGCTTAGGCTAGCGGCCCAGGCATTTCTCTAACACACATATAAACTCCATGATCTTACAAGTTCCACTTTTATTTCACACCGCCGAGATCCATAAGCAAAAGAACATGATATGAACTAGGTACAAGTAACAATGAAGTTTTGAAAGCGGACCCCATGATGCATGGTTCTGCTAACTTCAACTCATAAAGCGCAAGCATAGACGCAACAAAGAAGGACCCAATGGTTCAAGTTTATTAAATGCAAGAAAGTAAAGTGTGCCATCAAGTTCGTGAGAGCTTTAATCACTAATTTTCACATAACAATTTTAATTTGGGAGGTAGTTAAAACAAGAATTTACTTGGAATAGCAATAATGCTACTAGGTAGGTATGGTGGACACAAATGGCAAAGGTTTTGGTTTAAAGGAGTGGATGCACGAGAAGAATTCCCTCTTAGTACAGGTTTTTGGCTAGCAAGGCTGGGTAGCAACTATAAGAGTTGAAGGAAACAAACAAACATACAAACGATAAAGACAAACATGCAATCTTCCTCGGAAGCACAAAAGATCTTAACTAGAGAATACTAAACTTATGAGCAAATCAAGGAAGAAAGAAGATGAAATTATTTTTCTGTACATCTATCTTTTTCATTCAACTCTCGAAAATAGTGATGCTACTGACCGAGCCAGGTTTGCCAAAACCAACTAAATTAACTCAATGATCCCAAAGTGATACCAATACTAACAACAAGATCAATCATATAACCACGAATTGAAAACTAATATAAGCTATGCAAAAGAGGAAATGATAGAACTTCTCATTAATATTCCATACCGGCAACTCACACCAAGGGATATATATCTAACGAGAGAGGGGACACTTCCATAATGCAAACCATCCTACATAATAACTCCTCTATTCATGATATGACTCTACTAAAAAGGTAAAAAGATAGAAGATCATGATGTGATACCGCGGCACTCCCCCAAGCTTGGAACAAACCAAGGGGATGCCAAACCTGATGACAAATTACTCCTTAGGTGGTGGTAGTGTCCTCTCAATGAGCTCTCTGATAAGTTTCCCCAAGTCCTCAATCTCGAAGGTGAGGGTATGAATCAGCTGTGAGTTTTGCTCAATGCGGCTCATGATCATATCGTGTTGAGAATTCCAACTCTTGCTATTCTTTCCCCACTCTTCCTCCTTGAAGTCTTCTTTTCCTGCATGGCTAGAATGAGGCAAATCCCAATTGGAGGGTAATTTCCCCTTGGGCATATTCTGGTATTAATGCTCGGATAAGAGTATGGAAAGGATTCTTGGTGCGTGGAGGAAGTGACCAGGGATCTGAACGGTGATGAGGAGGATTCCCTCCAATGGCTGGGTTTGCCACCACTCCAATGCTTGCAATGGTAGTGCCGGTGTGCTGATGTTGGCCTTGCTCCACTTCACCTTCACTCTTGATCTCCTTCTCCTTCCCGGGGTCTTGGAGGTCTTCCTCCATATGCTCCTTCCCTTTATCCTTGGCGGACACCATTGTGCTTCTAAGCTTTCAAAGAGTATGTCCTGGCAGAAACAGATCGAAACAAAAACACGATATACAAACCTCAGGGGATCCAGGGGTTTATATATTACGAAGTTTCATATCAAAAGGAAGGTACTGGGTGAAAACGGGTCGGAGATGGAGTGTGGGGTGGCCTCACCACCTGGTGGCTTGGCCAGGGGTGGGCCCGCGCCACAAGGTGGTGTGGGCCACCCTGGCACTGTTTCCGTCCCTTTTTTGCTTCGTAACTTCCCTTATTGACTGAAAACTGCAAAAATATAGTTGGATAGTATTTTCGCAGAACTTTTCTTACTAGAACTGTTACCTATTTGAACACAGACTCTGCAGGTCTCTGAATTTGGTATTTAGTGGATTCTTCCAGAGTCTCCACTTGAATAACCATTAGTATCTTCATCTTTGTACACTTATTACTTGAGTCATAAAACCCTTATCTTCCTTATTACACCATTATCTCCACTTCCTGGAAATTTCTTTCACACAAAACTACACACAGTTCTCATTAGCAACATTAGTATAAGTGAAGTGATAAAACCTTTTGAATTCAACTTCAACTGAAAACCATCAAAACATAAGCTACTGTAGCAACTACTTCCGAAAACCCAAAAAGAATTCCAAAAGGAAATTGAATAAAGAAGCAAATGCAAGAGTGGCAAAATCTATCAAAACAGACCAGCAGGTAAAAAACAATTTTTTCGAAAATCTTATGTTGCTCAAATCAAAAAGTGTAAAACTAACAAAAGTGAAATAACAACCTGGGGCAGAAGGAAAAAAATTACAGCTCAATCCGACATACAGAGATCACTCACGAAATTTTACGGTGAAGCACAAAAAATCTGTTTCGGGATAGCAACTTCCCCAAATCTTACTTCTCTCTCATTAGAGGTTGATCTTGACACAAAAACCAAAAAAACGGATAAGGAGTGGTTATGACCGAAGTAATAACTTCCAAGAATCAAAGAAACAAAAACAAACTGAAAGCAAAAACAAATTGGGTTGACTCCCAAAAAGCTCTTTCTTTATAGCCATTAAGATGGGCATGATAATTTTGAAGATGCTCACTCAGGAATATGAATTGAAGTGAAAGAGAGCATTAAGAAGCAAAAACAAACACACATTTAAGTATAAACCACTTCCTATGCAAAGGAATTTTGTAAACAAACAAGTTGTTGAAACTAGAGGCTACTTGCATAGGAAGGCAAAAGAAATGCAACATAAAAACTTTCAACATAAAACGAGGAAACTTGATATTATTGAGATGCATAAGAACACTTTTCCCTCTTTCATAGTAACTTTTAGTATCATGCATAAACTTAACAATATAACTATCACAAGAACCATCATAGTAATGATCACTCATTCTAACAGAAAACACAGGAATACTAGCTCTCATAACACTACTTTGTGAAACAATATTAGAGGTATCCTTACAAAGGATAGTGTGTCCCTCTTTTTCATATTTAGTAACAAAGTCTTTCACATTTGCTATTATTGGTTCATAAACCATTTGTTTATCAGGTTCAACAGCTTTACTTGTACTTTCATTAACCATACTAGCTATCATAGAATGTTCCTTTACCTTAACTGGGAAAGGCATTTTCTCAATATAAAGTTTAGGTAAGACATGATTACCAGTATAAACTTCAGTATTTCTTGCAGGAACACTCTTAGCAATATCGTTATAAGGTTCATGATAGTTATTCTACTTCCTTTTGGGCACTTCAATGTAGGAAGCAAAAGCCTTAAAATAAGAAGCAATAGCTTGAGAGTCAAGACCATAAGCATTTTTAATATTTTGAAAGTCATCAGTTCCCATAAAAGATTCAATGCATTCATAATCATAGTTTATACCTGACTTTCTACCTTTGTCATTCTCCCAAGCTTCATCATTGTCTCAAATACAGTCCAGCAGATCCCATTTAGCTTCTTCTTCCATACGAGTGAATGATCCAGCACAAGAATCATCCAATAAATCCTTGTCATGTAGAGGGAGCCTTGCATAAAAGTTATTGGTTATAATATTGTTGGGGAGCTCATGAATGGGACATTTGAGCATTAGTAACTTCAATCTCCCCCAAGCTTGAGCTGTACTCTCTCCATCAAGAGGCCAAAATTTGTATATTTGTTTCCGATCTTAATGAATCTCACTAGGAGGATAAAACTTTGAATAAAACAGAGGCACTATTTCCTCCCATTCCAGAGCTTGACCATTCTTCAGTAGCTTATACCATTCCTCAGCTCTTCCTTTTAGTGATAATGAGAATAACTTCTTCTTAACTTGATTTGTAGTAATACCTACATACTTGAACAACCCACATAATTCGTGTATAAAGAGCAAATGATCACCGGGATGGACAGTTCCATCCCCAACATAGTAGTTATCCATAACACGATCAATAATTCTTGTAGGTATTTTGAAAACATCATTCTCATCAGGTGGTGGCTTATCTACTACCATAGCAGTGGTAGTAGCATTACCAAATAAGAAACTCAGCGAATTATCCATAACGAAAATAAAGCAACTAGCAGAAGTAAACAATACTCATAGTAGAAGTTTCCTTTACCAGTTCCACTCTCCAATAGCGCTTCACTACCCGGCAATAGAGCCAGAAAATAGTCTTGATGACCCACAATTATAGGGGGTGTATCGCAGTATTTTCGATAAGTAAGAGTGTCGAACCCAACGAGGAGCAGAAGGTGTTGGCTAGTGGTATGGATCGGGGATTCTCTGCAAATACTTAGAAAATGGATTTTTAGGGGTTTTTGATAAAGCAAGTAAACAAAGTACGAGTAAACAAAAGACAGTAGGAATAAATGCAGCAAGTGGCCCAATCCTATATACAGCAAAGGACAAGCCGGATGTATTACTTAAGATGACCAAACGTTCTCGAGGACACATGGGAAGACTGTCAAGTGCTTTCGCTTCATATAGTTGATTAATATTCTTTAGCTTGCTAAGTGTTGTGTGGGTAAACCTGTGCTAATGTACCGCCCCATCCAGGACTAATACATACTTGTGATTAAACCCCTTGCAAACATCCGTAAGTATAAGAAAGTAATTAAGGTAGAAACCTAACCACAACTTTAAACTCTAAGACCCTTACGTCCCTTGTGCAATGGTTTCCTAACGGGGGTTCAGGTTTCTGTCACTCCGACAACCCCTACGATTAGTAGCCAAATACACAATGTATTCCCCTAGGCCCATACAGGTGAAGTGTCATGTAGTTGACTTTCACATGACACCACTAGAAGAAGTACACCACAACTTAAATAACAAACTATTGAATCTTTCTCAACACAACTCCACTACTAACAACATGACTTCTCTCATGTCCTCAAGAAATAAATGAACTACTCACAAGAAATCATATGGATCATGATCAGAGATGGAATAATGATGTATAACAATCTGAACATAAACATTCAACGGTTCACTCAATAGCATCAACTACAAAGAGTAATCAACACCGGGAAAGTTTCCCCTATGAACTAATACAAGATTCAACTCAATTGTTCCAGCAATATGGAGATGGTGATGAGGGTGCTGATGGTGATGATGGTGGTGATGATGACGATGATGATGATGATGATCCCGATGAATTCCAGCTTGATGATGGTGTTGATGGTGACGATCTTCCCTCTCCGGGAAGGAATTCCCCTGGCAGAAATCTGTCTGCCGGAGAGATATTTCTCTCTCGGTGTTTTCGCCCCGCAGAGGCGGCGGAATCTTTTTGTGGTCGCTCCCTGAGTCTTAGGGTTTCGGGAGGATGATATACGCCAGAGGGGAGATGCTGGAGTGGGCCAGGGTGGCCCCACCACCTGCTGGCGCGGCCTAGGGTTGCCCGCGCCAGGGGGTGGTATGGGCCCCCTGTGGCCCAGCTCCACTCCGTCTTCTAGCATCCTTAGTCTTCTAGAAAAATAGGATTTTCCGTATATTTTCCCAGATTTTCTAATCTTCGCGAATTTTGCCTCCAAACAGCACCTTTTCCATCAGAATCCTGACTGCAGCGGTCCATGCTCCAAAAGTCATCAACCATGCAAAAACAGATGAAATAACATAAGTATCACCTCTCAATACGAAATATATCAATGAATAATAGTGAATTAAGACATAGAATAGTGATGCAAAATGGACGTATCAATCATCCACTATGTTGAGACATAGGTTCTGTCTTAGTAAACCATGATGATAACTTAGCATAATATGTGATCCGAATAAGGAACATTTAAAAGTGATCAAGTTCGAATCACAGAACATTGAGCTAAGTTTGTCCGCAGTGTCTGGTAGAGAACTGCAGACATGTTTTCCAAATCCATAAAGGATGACATATCTTAAAGCATAAAGGGTTATGTTATAAAGGAATATGTTGGAAATTCCCGTAATACCGATTAAAGTCAAGTAGGAAGCAAGGTGAACAAAAACATCGAAAGTTGCACAGAGTGCACTAGTGTTTCAATGAATACATTTATAATAATAGATAAGGGTACCATCTAAAGTGTTGTATAATGTTATGGCGGGGATAGTTCGCTTTTAACATAGAATGATGTGTCCCAGGGCACAATGCCCATGAGAAAGCCCTCGAGGTTGATCTAACGTCACTTTAGGCTCCTAGAATCAGGCCTTGTCCTGCTGCCATGGCGACGATGCATACACATAGATGTTATCATGTGATGATAGAGTATTAATGTCAATCAAGGTGACGTTAGTAAGTTGCAAAGGATTTGGGACTGTAAAGTACAGACAAAAGACTCAACCTCTTCCATGAGCAAGCATGTTCAGGGTACCGGGTATATGGTGCCAATAATTGAGAACAAATGCAGCTAGTGTATTTGTACTCTAGTGCAAGTGGGAGACTGTTGGAAATATGCCCTAGAGAAAAATAGTAGTAAGGACTATTATCATATTTCATATAGTTTATGATTAAGTTTTATATCATGCTATAACTGTATTGAGTGGAAACATCAATACACGTGTGATATACAAACAACCAGGGGTTCCAAGTGAAACTCTAGTCACAGGTTCATTGGTCAAGAGATGATCATGTTTCCTGATCATGTGGCATTTATGCCAGTTGGAAATGAGGTCATCTCATTCTGAGAATGAGATGATGAACCAATACCCAACCTAAACATCGTCACCCGATCATGTCACGAAGTTCAAGTTACGATGATTAGAAATGGATCCTTGTAGACTATTCCTTAGACCATGAGTATATATCAATCACTGTCTCCTGAGAGTGCTTAGATAGCATCAAACGCCATCTGGTAATACGGTGGTTATAAAGGTGTGTTCAGGTACTTGGAGGAAACCATAGAGGAAATATATGTCAAGAGCGGGATTTGTCTGTCCATGTGACGGGAAGATACTCAAGGGCCCACTCGGAGAAGTTATGTCCAATGGATGTGCAACGTGTGATCTGATCATAGGGATATCACTTGTCAGAACGAGTTAAGTAGCATTGTTCAGTAACGAGATTGAACACGACATGGTGATCTCATTGATCAGATCTCGGGCAATGCAAGTATCGAGTGACAAAGGGAATAAGACACGACTGTCCCGGTTCAAACGACAAAAGATCTTCGTGGAACGCACAGGGGTCACATGGCCATCCAGGTCCCTCTGTCGATCATTGGTTCGGGAGTGTCCCGACCATGTCTGGAGTGTTCCTGAACCGTGTGGTATCACGCTTAAGGGCTTGATGATGCTTAGAGAGTGTTTATAGGATCAGTGGAATCACCGAAGAAGAGTAGGGAGAAAACTGGAAGGGTTTCGGTAAGTCCGGAGGATGTCCGGAGTGGAGGTGGAAGGTGTTCCATAGCCACGGAGGTTGAATAATATGTGAATGAATGTTAAATATTGATTTAATCATTTATTCATAATTATTTAATAAAGAGAAAATCAATTTTAATGGTCAAAGGCTTAATGGGCCAATTCCGGAGGGAGAGGGCCCATTAGGGGAAAGGAGAGAGGGAGAGGGGCCAAGGGGGAGGCTGGTTGGGCCTAGCCCCCCCCCCTCCCCCCCGCGCGGGGCCCACTAGGGTGGCCGGCGGCCACCCCTCCCCCCTCATCTCCTTTAGTCCCACCCCGGGACTTTGAGGGAGGTAGTACCTCCCCTCCCCCTATATATAGTGGGGGTATTTAGCCAATTTAAATGCACCAATAATCAATAAAGGTCTCCCCACTTTTGGGAGGACCTCCAATTGATATTTTATCTCTCCCCCCTCTCTCTCTCTCGTGACCGTGGTCTCAAGTCTGGACTGCGTGAGCGAGAGACATCTTCACAGCAGAGCGCCATCGCGCTACGAGATTCGGATCCAGGAGCTCTACTTCCACAACTGCTGCTGGATCGGGGAAGTGGGAGTCATCGTGAGGCACCGGACGTGTGTAACTCCCCGCGAGGTGTCGCACTTGAGGCACTCAAGTCGTTGGAGCCAAGGAGCGCAAGGACTTCATCACGACCTTGAGGTCGGCTTCGGCTCATCTACATCAACCACGCTCTCCTAAGCGTTGACAACGTTTTTTGGTCTTCAAGGGTAAGTTTGCAAAAAGCCCCTCCCGTTACTGTATTACTAATAGATAGGTCCTGGCAGCTTCAGGGGTTCAGGGGCGTAGGGTAAAATTTATTGTTTTCATCCGCGGAACCCCTACAATAACCCCACACTCTCACCTTGACAGTTATCTGGTTCCAACAAACACCACAATTTCATAGAGACATCCAACTCCAAATATAACTCATAACAAGTATTTGTAATCTCTAGCCTAAGTGCCACCATGGTGTGCACGCTGTCACTTTCACACACATGGGGAGAGCTAAGATCTATTAAAGAACTTGAGTAGCAAGGTAGATCTACTTTATTACAAAGCTCATGATCACAATATGATCATGCATAGAGAGAGAGATGAACACATAGCTACCGGTAGAACCTTTAGCCTCGAGGAAGAACTACTCCCTCATCATCATGGGATTCAGCAATGGCGATGGAGATGGCGGTGGAGATCGATGGAGATGGCTCCGGGGGCACTTCCCCGTCGCGGCAGGGTGCCAGAACAGAGACTTTCTGTCCCCCGAATCTCCCCTTCGGTGGCGGCGATGCTGCGGAACTTTTCGTGGCTAGAGGCTGGACGATTTAGGGTTTTTGCATTGGGAGGCATCTTATAGGCGAAGAGGCAAGGTCGGTGGGCGGCCAGGGGGCCCACATCACCAGGTGGCGCGGCCAGGGTGGACCCGCGCCACCACATGGTGTGGCCGCCCTATGGCCCCTCTGCGTATCGTCTTCTGGCTACGTGTGTCTTCCAGAAAAATATCGACTTTGGCTTTTGTCTGGTCCAATTCCGAGAATATTCATTTTCTGACTTTCCTGGAACCAAAAACAGCAGAAAACAGGCAACTAGCACTATGGCATCTTGTCAATAGGTTAGTCCAAGAAAGTGTATAAAAAGTACTCCAAAGTGTGGACAAAACATAAGAAAGTAGATACTAAACAAGCATGGAACATCAAAAATTATGGATAAGTTAGCAACGTATCAGGTACCCCTCGCACAAAGAAGCATATGCGCTCATCTTTAAGAGAGAGTTCGGGGGGAGATGATGGAGTTGTACTCCATAATGATCTATAACCTCAGAAAAGAAGTCTAAGGGAGGAAAACTCAAACCTCTATCGAGGTGGGTGCCAAACTGTACCCGCTCGTCGTCGCAAGGAGTAGGGACGGTCTGGCCGTAGCCGCTCCGCCAGTCGTCGGTGCGGAGGAGCCCTTCACTTTCCATGATGCAAAGCTTGGCGTCGTCGAGGACGCACGGGATCCGGACTGCGCGGTTGCTCTCCTTCTCCGTCGCCGCAGCCGTCGCCGCCATCGCCACCGTGATGGAGGATGATGCTAAAGCCATTCTCCCGTGAGCCGGTGACCTGGGAGGGGCGGCGCTAGAAGATT
The DNA here is from genome assembly GCA_910589775.1 of Avena eriantha. Classification (NCBI taxonomy): domain Eukaryota; kingdom Viridiplantae; phylum Streptophyta; class Magnoliopsida; order Poales; family Poaceae; genus Avena; species Avena eriantha. The sequence goes on along the minus strand of OU342741.1, from coordinate 190,022,897 downwards.
ATGGCGAGGCAGAGGAGCTCTGTGTTCATGGAAGCGTTGGAGAGAAGGAAATGGCGCAAGTGTTGGTGAAGAAGATGGGGAGGAAAATACTAACAACTTATATCCTCCAGCCGCACCAAGATTCATGTAAACGCAATAGTGAAACACGCCACGCATCGTGGCAGGAGTTGGGTAACCCCCACGCGATGATTACGCTGCCTCGATCTCTGTGCAGGCATTAAAAAGCCGCCTCGGTTCCGCAAAAGGCGGACCCACCAACGGTCGTGCGGACAGGAATGTCTGTCACTGATGTGACTTGACCATGACTAGTGTCAGATTACGTAAGAGACCAAGTTTCGGCTTAATTTGAATTTGAAGCTGGAAATCCGAATAATGTATTCATAGGTCCGACTCATCTAAGACCCGGATCATATCCTTTCTTTATGAAGTTTCAAGAACCCTTCAAGATTCTGCAAGCCGAAGATCAAGCTAGAGGATGATGGAATCCGACTTTGGATCATGGAGGCTTCTGGGGGCTGCTGTTGGGGCTATACTTTTTAGGTATCCTCACTGTGCCTAACTGACCAGGGTGGCCCACTTCGGGTTAGAGCTTTGCTTAATGGGCGGGCTAGTCAGGGAGAAGAGACGGAGTCCAATCCAGCTACGGGAAGGCCCAGATGACTTACTGACATAGGCCCACAGTGTTACTTATAGTGCAAGATGTACTATATAGCCGACTCTTAGTCATAGCCGGATAGGTCTCTCATGTAAACACTAGGCCAGATATCTATATAAGCCATCCTAGGGAGAGCCTTTAGGGCACCCTCACAATAGTCTACAATCTCATCTCGCACAGGTGAAATCCTTGTAACCCATATTCTAGCTCTGCCGTATTACTAGATTGCTAGCAGGAATAGGATCCGCCCAAAGCCGGCAGATTCGAACCTGGGTAAACTTGTGTGCTCACCGTCCTGGAATACCATACATCTCACACCCCTCTCTTCCGCACGCCTCGAGGACCCCCTCATGGCGTACTTGTCATCAATTCGACGACAGTCCGTAAAAAATGTGTATAAAATTTTCTAAAGTCAAACGATGTTAGATTTGACCAAACTTATGAAAGAATATATTGAAAACTAAAATACTCTATGTATAATACTACTAATATACATGACATGATATATCTAATGACATTCATTTGACAATCTAGATATTCATTTTTTGTATTAGATTGGTCAAAGTTACATCATTTTATTTTACTTTTTAAAAATTTATTTTATTGCAATTTATACGCCTTGTAATATGGAAGGGAGGTATCTAATAGTTTGGGTCCACTATATTTGCTACTGTACCGATTTTTCTATAGTTAAATCATACTCCCTTCGCCTCAAAATAGATGTCACAAATTTGTCAAAACTTGGATGATTATCCAAGTTTTGACAAATTTGTGACATCTATTTTGAGATAGAGGAAGTACTTATATTGCTAGAGTTAAAATATATTGATTTTTGCTAGATTTAAACTGTAGAAATTCCTAGAGTTAAATTATCCGGACAAACACTTTTTTATTTCTATAGGTTGGATCTTTGATGAACCAAAAACAATAGACTCAGTCTGTCAGGTAGCACCTTAATAAGATTAAGTTGTTCATTTGGGCCAGGTGCAACAGATCAAGTAATCAATTGTGCTAGCTGCAAAAATGATGTTGCTTTTGTGTTTTGTGCAACAAATACTACAAAGGTTGGTGTGAGCTGCAATTTTCTCCTACTAGTAGAATGCCATATAATCACAATATAAAATTATAATAGGTAAAGCTGAGAAAATAATTATAATTTCCAGCCGCTTCTATAAAGTGTCGAGTGTATATTTGGTTATTGTACTTGTGCATAGCGTTCATTATGCTAAAGTCCATCAATATAATCTCCTAATTCCTCTATTTTAAAATATAAGATGGTTTAGCTTTTGTGAAACAAATGTATCTAGACATATTTTACTACACACTAAAAGTAGTGTGTAGGTTTGGAGTGAACCACAAACTAAAAGTCGTATAGATACATTCGTTTCATAGAAATTAAAATATCTTATATTATGAAACAGAGCGAGCAGATGTTAGAATGGAAAAGAAGATTCGAGGGTTAGCAATGTTGGAATTTGCTAGTCTTGATACAACAGTTAATGTTGAAAGTTAACCATACACTATATAGTGGTAAGATAAGATAAATCTCTAAAACATATGGTCTGTCACATCAGCTTAACCAAAGAGTAGTGCATGAGGCTAGAATCATTGAAGGTAAGGTTGTTTATATAGAGTACGACCCTTACACAAGCACTGAGGTGATTGTTCCTTAAAGTGTATGGAATGTGGTCCATAACATCCTATTGATGCTAAAATTTCCATAATTTCTGAAGGAACTCTAGAATCGGTGGACTAAAGTGCATTATGCTAAAGGTCCAAAAAAATATAGTCAAGTTCATACGGGTAACTAAGCATAGTACCGATATAAGGACATGTTTCATACGAGAGACCAACAAGTTGAAAGTTGATGAGTTTAGACAACCAAACAATATAAATAGTTCAACAGGGTCGAGAACTATTTCTATAATTGTAGTACCAAGTATTGCATATAGATTGCATTAATATGTACTATGCAACATGTCTTGTTTCTTAGTTAAGAATGAGGTCAGTTCCAATTGAGGGCATTCTCCAAGGTTGGTACAAACCAAAGCGGATGCTTCACTGTTCCTGTCTAGAAGAGAGGGTAACCAATTCCCTCCAAGACATTGATTTCAGAAGTAACACCTCAGTATTTACCACTATAACTGAAGCAGCATAATTCAGGCTACCACTCTTTGGAAAGCCATGATGCAGTTGGTAAGATGTAGACTCAATTGTTTCTCATCAGATAACCTGAGGTAAGATCTGCACCACCTATGGGCATGATAGTCGGATAGTTCACTCCAAGAAAAAGAGAATATGATCCAAGATCAACAACCCTTTCCCATGGATTAGCTTGATCAACCTGAACAGTGTTCATTGAGAACACAAAATAGCAAAAACCAGAAGTATAAGTGGAGATAGTGCAACCGCAGTGTACAACACAAGGATGAGCAACACCAGTATGATGGCGGCAATGACAAGTAAGACAACTGAGATCACAAGAAGCTCCAAGCGTATATGTGTATATATATATATGAGGAAGTCTAGAACCACATGCAGATCTTGCTAACCACCAAAGACAAAAAATTAGTTGTTCTCATCTCCAGTAGCATTAAGAAATGAATCCACCAACTCATATGCGGTAGCTGATCACGCCAGGACCAACGCATGACCTTGAAAAGGTAGAATGTGTTTACTTATGTTTCCGACAGCATGATATAGTGAATCCTACTAAAAAATTTCCTTCCAATTGAAGCGCATGCAAAGTAGCTCGAACATAGGAAAAACAACTATGGCCTACAATCCTACAAAGGAAACAAAGCATTATATAATAGGGAAATTTTCAAAAGAAGGGACTCATCTTTTTTTGAAAAAGAAATTTTTGGCTCGTTTTATTTAAAAAAGTCAAAGAGAATTGATCGGATCATTTGCAGGGGAACTTGCCGAAAACCCGTCCAAATGTAGAAAACATAGGATAGGAAAGACACAGGATTTTGCATTTGCATGTCCATTTATACTCCTGTAGGATTGCGGTGTGTTGGACTATATTGCAGGGAAAAACTATTGAACGGTTTCTTTCAGGAGCTTCAAGTAGATCTTAAATTCCTATCGAATGAACTGAAAGACATACGGAAAAATCTACTGTGCATAATTCAATCTGATGAATCAAACGACTGCTATAAGAAAAAATCCTACGGAAATCCTATGATTCCTATAGTTCATAGAGTCTAAAATAACTACTCGTATTTTTATTTAAACGAAACACTCCCTATGTCAATTCAATAAAATAGCTTGGGCTCATGTGTAATTAAGCCAGTACACTACATATGAAGGTATAATTACCAGGATGTAGAGGATCCTAAACATGAACGTGGCCATACAGAGCTATGGTGAACACCAATCCGTCGTGGTTTATTCCCTCATTGTAATTGTAAGGGTTTAGGGTATGGTTAAGAGGAAGTGGAAGAATTGCCCATCCATCATCACAGCCCTGAAGGATGGCAATTCTGACGTTGAAGACTACAACAAGCAAGAAATCTTTATATCACCCAGCAGCTATGGGAACTTGGCAAATAGCAATCTTCTGCATTATAGCTAGAAGATCATTATCCAACAAGAACGTGGTTGGCTGGTCGGTTGCTTGGAACGACAATGATGGGAGAGGAATCTTGCAACGAGTGTACACATTGCGAAGCTCCAACTTGCCTTTGAAGCCAGTCGTGGCAATCCAATCTCCATTGGCGCCTAACCACTGCCCAGAAGTATAGCCTAGTACCATAGCATCGAAGGAGAACATGTCCAGCGGTGACAACTTGCACGGGATGCTAGCAATTTAGAAGTAATGCGAGAAATCTAGCGGTCCCTTCGTCGGGGGGGGGGGGGGGTGAAGAACGCATGGGAGGCCAAATGGCATTGAAGCATCCAGATTTGCACTAGCTTTCGCAGATTCAAGAAAAACTTTGGATGAACCGATTAGGCTGGCGGTGGTGATGACGTCGCATTGGGTTATGAGTTCTTCAAAGGGGCCTCCGGTAAACACATCATGGAACAGCCCAGAATCATGCTCACTATTCTTGCTCGCTGACTCCATCACAAGGAAGCATCTATATTTCCTTGATTGGGGTTTCGGAAGAGAGGGGGAATCGATGGTGGCAACTTCCTGAGCGAGATGCGGAAGAGAATCTTAAAGCGGCATATGCGGCTGCGGCAGTGCGTGGTGCGGAAGGGGAAGACGCTGAGAATATAAGGGGAAGACTCCCTGGAGGGGCGGGGGAATAGGCAAGGGGAAAGATGGATTAATAAACATGAGCATGTGCTCCTCAGCTGCATTTCGAGGAGACAGTGATCCATCGAATCCCTACTCCCTAGTACTAGTAGACGTCCAAATGATCAGAGTAGTTAATTTGGAGGAGACTGTGACCGGACTAACTCCCTGGTACTAGACGCCTAGGGTACGGGTCGTACAGTAATTCAGAAATCCGAACTCTATATTTTGTTGCATGGATGAGCTCTATATTTCTTTTTTCACGGAACAAGATCTGTATTAATGAAGCTATGGGTACATTTTACTGAAAAGACCAGAAGAAAACAAGGACATAGAACCAGTTCCCCAAAAATTACAACAAGCACCGTGTAAGGATTCGTCAGAACACGATCCAGTCCCTGTAAGAACAAGCTCTATATTCGCTTTGTCAATTCTATGCCCATGGAAATCTAGTTTGGCAAGGATCTATACTTTTAGTCCCACTTCTTACATACGGGGTGAAAATTAGTCTCACGTCTTGTAAATGGGGCAAAACTAGCACCACAGGCGCAGTTCAGTCTATTTCAAACCGATTGGAAGGAATTTGAATGAACTAAGCAAATTCAACCATGTTGAGTTTTCCCTACCAGGAAGTTTTGTGGGGTAGTCCATACTAGTAAGTTCACCTGTCTTGCACGTCAGACACAGATAATAGAAGTATGACATATCATCACTAGTGAATTATAATAGATAAACCTCAAAAAAATAATTATACTTCTGAGCCAGATCCATAAAGTATTGGGTTCATATCTGGTTCTTGTGCTTTATATAATTTAGATTTCAACCTTTATTAGCTACTTTGGGAACATGTGTTTGAGGTCTATCCATAAATTTCATTTTGGTAAAGACTATCAATAGAATCTTCTAGATCCCATAATGGAAAAGAAAATACAACCACTAGCAATGTTGGGATTTGACAATCTTGATCCAATGGCCAATGTTCAAAGTTCTTCCTACACTATATAGTTGTAAGATGTAAGATAAGATAAGAAAAGCGAGGCTAGGGTAATTTATGGGCCCACGCAAGGCATCATTGTTTATAGAAAAGCCCATGTGCTGAAACTAAAATCTTGAGAATTTGACATGATATGCGAACATCATATGTCCATGTGCTGATCCAACGTACTTCGCAATGCTCAAGTTGAATTGTCACATTTTTTTTTTGATGCATATGGATTATGAAGAGTATAAGAAAATGATCAAATTTGGTAAGATTTCAGCTAACTGGAAACTGATGATGCAATATTGAGTGAAATGCACACATGTGCAATTTTAGTTAACTTGAGCATTGCGAAGGACATTGTTCATCCAAGCTAAAACGACATCAATCTACGCAAAAATTCTACATGAACTTTCAAAAGCAATAGAAGTCGTGGAAGGACATCACTTACATGCCGGTACTATTTTACTGTCTCAATCACAAAAACGCGCGTTCAAGACAGCTAAACGTGTATGAATTTGATTAAATACACTCAAATGTTGAAATGGACTGATTTGCACCAGATATGCATGTTTTAATTTGGGATTGATTTTGTACACTTTGCAAGATATGGGACTAATTTGTATCTAGGTGCGAGAAGTAGGATTAAACTATATTTACCTCGATCTTCGGTAAGAAACAAGTTATTCAGATCCTCTAACTTATACAAGAAAAGTTAGAGAATCTATAGGATCCTAACTTTCTTTCTTTCAAACAATACAATTAAGGTCTAAATGTCGTAAAATTAATTTGTACTACCTCCATCCTAGAGCTTAAGGCTTATATTTTTTTGAAAAGTCAAACTATGTGAAGTTTGACCAAGTTTTTAGAGAAAAATATTAATATTTACAATACGAAATTCATATTGTTTGATACATCATGAAACATATTTTCACATGGTATCTATATAATATCATACGTATAGTTGTTCTTAATAATTTTTTCTAAATATTTGGTCAAGCTTTTTGTAGCTTGACTTTTAAAAAAAAAGCCTTAAGCTTTGGGACAAAGGGAGTATAATGCAAATCTATGTTACTCGCTCCATACCGATTTATTGGGCTAACACATAGTTTTTTCTAAATGTTTGGTCAAACTTTCCATAGCTTGTCTTTTCAAAAAAACTAAGCTTTGGCATGGAGGTAGTGTAGGTATGTAGCCCATTAACCGGTATGGATGTAGTATGTAGTATTGAGTTACTATTACGTACAAGCCAAATTATAGTGTAATAAAATTTAGTCTCGACTTTTTATGTCTACAATAATTACATACAATAATTAACTACAGATTATAATTAGGTAATTAAGCTATAGCACACTAACTTTCCTTCTTTCGTTTCCCTAACAATAGAAGAGCTAGTTGCACAATGTATACTACTCTATACTACAGAAGTAGCACATGTTCAAACTTACAAAGTTTCGGGTTGATGAAATGTTGGATGCATTGAGCCTTACAAAGGCCAGGTGAAACCAACAATAGAAAAATGAGTGAGAGGAAGAGAATAAATTATATCATCCCAACCATATAAGTTATGAGTACCAAGAACCAATGCCTCACATCATCTCTTCTCGAGCAACAAGAGACATCATCAGGGCAATCTTAAGCCAAGAAGACGAGGAACGAATGTGAGATCCAGGCACATGGCTTAATATGATTGATAGGATACCCATATCAACAAGTTGCAACTTATTTTTCGGAAGCTCATTCGAAAATAACTCTAACGTTAAACGTGCTTGGCCTAGAGAAATTCTAGGATAGGTCACCGACCGGTAAGTGGGTACCAGGTGCGCACGAGTGAGGACAAAGTGCACAGAAAAGACTAGTGTTGATCTGTGGGGCTAGTCTAGATATCCTATTAAGCTGCCAGGAGTGACACCCCGGGGCCTAGTGGATGAGGTGTTACAATGACGCACATGGACGCATGTGTGCTGAACTTGCCGTCCCCTCTGATTGTAGGTTCTAGTGCTAACCGGTTAGAAACGGGTAGACGAATCCAATCCACCCGCATATAGCTAGTCTCCCAAACTTACACAATCAGAAGCAATGTACACATGAAGCCTAACCTCCCGAACGACATGTGCTTGGTGTGAGGGCCATGCATCACACCATTATTCAAAACACAATAAGGGGATGATTTAGACCCAGGAAGAGAGAAACATGTCGGAGATGGCTTTGAACCCACTCTGGCTGACGAAGGTCGCGGTGGCAGTGATGACTACAAGTGCACGGATCATTTGTAGCTAGTTTTGAAATAAAGATATCGATCCCACAGGGAGCAGGAGTCTGAAGTCTAATAATTCTTGAAATAAATATTGCAATACAAATGCTAGATAAAGTTATAAGTGACAAGATAAAATGCGAGTATTGTGTAAAAAGGTGTTTTTGGGTTTTGGGTATAAAAGCAATAATAAAGTAAAGCAAAATAACTTAATACAGAAAGTAAGTATCGCGTATGTAAGAAAGATTGGAACTGCGGTAGGGAAAAGGCGTTCTGAGGGAGTAACGGATACACCACTAGTATTGTAAAGATTTAAGATAAAGATTATCATCATGAACATCCTCAACTATGTATGTGTGGGAGGAACTCCGTATTTGGACAAATGGGCAGCAACCGCTGCTCACATCATCCTCATAACCACAGTAGTCAGCAATCGACATCAATCGAATTACTGTGCTATTAAGGGATGTAATCCCGTAGGACGTATCCCATGGCATGGATAGTGTTCCGTGAGTTTCCTCGGTTTCCCAAGTTGATACGTAAGGGGTGCCAACAGCTTTATAGTCACTGTAAGTGCTAGCACGCCTCAGTCTACCAACAAGTAGTTCCCTCCATCAAGTCCCCACGAGAGGCAAATATTGAGAGGTCGACTTCTCTCAACATCAAGATGTAGAGAATCTAACACATGGTCACAGCGATGAATATCATAATAGACTTTATCTTATTTCAATCTCATACTAGGGTTTCTCCATCTCCTAAGAACTAATGATCTACTCAGACATGGAGGCGATCAACATCATCGCAATGGTAATGGAAACAATCATAGATGAATATTACTTGTATAAATCCACAACAAGTATAGGAATTACAACAAGATCTAGACAAGATGTAGATGGGATGGATGGAGATGGTGGTGATGCAGCGGTCGACGATGTAGATCGATGCCTTAGCCTCCCAGATCTGCAGAGGGTGAAGATGGATCCCTTGTGGATGAGTTCCCCCTCTAGATGCCTTCCAGAGGTGAGGTTTCTGCTATTTCTGGGTGTTCTATATGTCGTCTCGTCGAACCAATTGCACGGGGTGAAACTATTTTACGAGGCGGAGGCGGCGCCAACTATACGGTCGGAAAAGTTGCTCTGGTTGTATAGTTGGTCATTGGACGCTCTGCCTCACTTGTTCGTTTCTGGGTTTCTTATGGTATTATTAATATTTCCCAAATAAGAGATTTACATTGTTTTTGACTCCTTTTCTCCACCAACAGCTCCAATAATTGTATCCATTGGATCCATCATTTGTCCTGATCCTGGTCAAAACAGACATAAAATGTGCGCGCGAGTGCCGTAAAATACCAATATCCTACATCTATAATGCAAAATAATAATGTAAAACATGATGCAAATATGCACTCAAGGCAGTTGCTATTGCATTGGGTTGCTACCCTCTGGAAGATATGGCACCGAAGAAATGGATACAGTTTGAATGTCCTACCTTGGTGACTAATCTTGTCCTTGGAAGTGGTTCGCTTTCCCCGGATTTGTATCCACATTAGCGTTGGCCTGAAATAAGGCAAGAAGCAGTGCGGGTTAGAATCTACCCAGCCACAATCTAGGCCGTCGACATTTTCGTTTGGCACATTATGCACATCCTTGGTTGCTCTTAAACTATTTGTATCTAGTCACCCTTATGAACTTTGAAGGTGTCCTATGCATTTGTGTTTTGCTACACTATGAGGGACAAGCTAAATACCATTCTCATTATGCTTTCTTTATGTGAAACAAACAAATGTCTTTCAAAGCATTGTTATTCATGAATCTTTTGTTTGTGCCTTTTCATGCTACAACATAGTTGCTTTATCTTATTGTTAGAACTATATCTTTCATGCTATGTTGAAGTACTATGATTCCAGCTATAAATGTTTTACAAATATTTTGATCAAGTTTATGATGGTGCATGTCACCTAAAAAATTATTGTTTCTTTTTATAACTTACCTACTCAAGGACGAGTAGGAGTTAAGCTTGGGGATGTTGATACGTTGCCAACGTATCTATAATTTTTGATGTTCCATGCTTGGTTTATATCTACTTTCTTATGTTTTGTCCACACTCTGGAGTATTTTTACACACTTTCTTGGACTAACCTATTAACAAGATGCCACAGTGCCAGCTGCCTGTTTTCTATTGTTTTTGGTTCCAAGAAAGTCAGAAAATGAATATTCTCGGAACTGGATGGGACAAAAGCCAAAGTCAATATTTCACCGAGGGGGATACGGAGCTAGAAGACGAGACAGAGAGGGGCCACAGGCCGGCCACACCACCTGGCTGCACGGCTAGGCCTGGCCCGCGCCAGGGGGTGGTGTTGCCGCCTAGGGCACCCCCTCGGCCTCCCCTTTTGCCTATATATTGCCTCCGATACAGAAACCCTAAAGACCCGATCAAAATTCCACGAAAGAGTCTGTAGCCACCGTCATCTCCATCCCTAGATCGGGAGGGATCTGAAGCTCTTCCCGGCACCCTGCCGGAGGGGAGAATTCACCCTGGAGGTATTCTTCATCACCATGCAAGCCTCCGGTGTGATGCGTGAGTAGTTCATCCTTGGACTACAGGTCCATGTAGTAGCTAGATGGTTGGTTCTTATCCTTTGAGCTATGATATTTAGATCTTGTGAGCTCCGTTCATGATCAAGATCATCTATTTGTAATCCTACATGTTGTGTTTGCAGGGATCCGATGGATATTGAGATGCTATTTCAGATTGATTATTGATTCTATCATGTCTATGTTATTTGTGATCTTGCATGCTCTCCATTGTTAGTAGATATCTTGGCCGAGTAGATGCTAGCAACTCCAAGAGGGAGTATTTATACTCAATAGTGGGTTCATGCCTCTAGTAATCTGGGGAAGTGATAGAAATCTCTAAGGTACTAGATGTGTTGTTGCTACTAGGGAGAAAACAACAATCCTTTGTTCATAGAAAAATCGTATTGTTTACTTTACACGCAATGCTTAATGTAATTATCTGGTTCTTGCAACTTAATACTGGAGGGCTTTCAGATGATAACCTGAAGGTGGATTATTCGTCATAGATGCAGTTGGATTATGGTCTATGTATAATGTTGTAATGCCCAATCAAATCTCAAAGGGGTCAAGATGATTAGTATATGCATGTATGCTTTCTCGATGTTTGTCAATTGCCCCGCTGTAATTTGTTCACCCAACATGTCATCTATCTTAAGGAGAATCACCAGTAGTGAACTATGGACCCCGGTCCTTGATACGTCCATTTTGCATCACTATTCTATGTCATAATTCACTGTTATTCATTAATATATTTCGTATTGAGAGGTGATACTTATGTTATTTCATCTGTTTTTGCATGGTTGATGACTTTTGGAGCATGGACCGCTACAGTCAGGATTCTGATGGAAAGGTGTTGTTTGGAGGCAAAATTAGCGAAGATCAGAAAATTCGGGAAAATATACGGAAAATCCTATTTTTCTAGAAGACGAAGGAAGCCAAAAGGGGGGCTGGAGATGGGCCACAGGGGGGCCACACCACCCCCTGGCCCGGGCCACCCTAGGCCGCGCCACCAGGTGGTGTGGCCGCCCTGGTCCACCCCTGGCACTCCCCTCTGGCGTATATTATCCCCCCCCCCCCCCGAAACCCTAAGACTCGGGGGGGCGATCACAGAAAGATTCCGCCGCCTCTGCGGGGCGGAAAACACCGAGAGAGAAAGATCTCTCCGGTAGACAGATTTCTGCAGGGGGAATTCCTTCCCGGAGAGGGGAGATCGTCGCCATCAACACCACCATCAAGCTGGACTTCATCGGGATCATCATCATCATCATTACCACCATCATCACCATCAGCACCCTCATCACCATCTTCATATTGTTGTAACAATTGGGTTGAATCTTGCATAGTTCATAGGGGAAACTTACTCGGTGTTGATTACTCTTTGTAGTTGATTCTATTGAGTGAACCGTTGAATTATTGTTTATGTTTAGATTGTTATACATCATTATTTCATCTCTGATCATGATCCATGTTGGGGATATACTTTCCGGGTATCCTCATAGTTTCTCACTAACCAGGGTGGCCCACTTTGGGTTAGAGCTTTGCTTCATGGGCGGCCCAGTCAGGGAGAAGAGACTGAGTCCAATCTGGCTACAGGAAGGCCCAGAAGACTTACCGACTTAGGCCCATAGTGTTACTTGTAGTTCAAGATGTACTCTGTAACCGACTCTTAGTCGTAGCCGGATAGATCTCTCTTGTAAACACTAGGCCGGATATCTATATAAGCTGTCCTAGGGAGATCCTTTAGGGCAACACTCAAAACACCTCAATAGTCTACAATCTCAACTCGTACAGGCGAACCCTTGTAACCCATATTCCGGCTCTGCCGTATTACTGGATTGCTAGCAGGAGTAGGATCCGTCCAAAGCCGGCGGATTCGAACCTGGGTAAACTTGTGTGCTCACCGTCCCAGAACACCGTACGTCTCACACCCCTCTCTTTCGCACGCCTCGAGAACCCCTCAGGGCGTACTTGTCAGCAATCCGGTGACAGTTGGCGCCCACCGTGGGACAAGTGAGCTACAGATCTGCGTTCCGAGCGGAATCTGCAAGAATCGGAATCGGCGAGACTATCGTTGTCGGTCGCATCCTCTACGCCAGCGATGTCCCTCTCATCGTTCTCGACGAGACTTGGATACCGGCTAGGGAGGCCGTAACTGCCTACACAATCACCCCAGCGGTGATGATTGAGGCAAAAGAATCTTCTGGGTCCCCTTTGTCCGCTGAGGCGGCAGAGTTCCGGATCTCAGAAAAACCTAATCCCACCCAACCCGCACCAGTGGCAGAGATAGTGGAGAAATCCGAGCCTGAGGAAGACCTAGCGGTCAAAGTCGAATCTTGAGTGGATCTCCTTGGAGAAGCCGGATCCCAGATCGACCCACCCGCGGAAGTCGAAATCCAGGAGGAGCATATCAACGACACTGATTCCGGCTCTGATGACGCTGGAACAGACAAGCCTCTCCTAAGGTACACACTGCAACGTATGATAATGCAAGATGCAAGCACAGATGCAATTCTCCAGACTAGCAAAAGTTTCAACAAAGCTGATCGCGAGAGCCGCGGGTACCTCAGGAAGCACGCGTCGCACTTCGTCGGGTATGTGGGATCCGGATCCGGCTCTGACGATGCTGGAGAAAACACCAACTCTGTGCTGGAGACAATTGGAACAAACACCGACGTACCCGCATCCTCGGATGAATTGATGACGTCAGCGGACTTTCGAAAGTTCTCCATGGAATATGAAGAGGAGTAGAACTCCAAAGCTGCAGAAGAAGGAGAAGCCATGGATGAAGGATCCGGGGAACACTCTCCAAAGCGCAGGATGACATGGAAATCGGAGATAATCCTGAGGTCTAGATGTCCGAAAGTACCGATTAGACCTTGAATCTGGGAAATGGACCCAAAGTCGTCTTTGCCACCGGCGCTGCCAAGAAGGCAAAGAAGAATAAGAAGAACAAGACCCCGGCAAAAGACCCTCCGGCAGAGGAGGTGATTACCGAGGAATATTAGGAAGACTCGGATGGAGCACTTATCCTAGAAGAGCCGAAAAAATAAGAATCGGTGGATGGACACGTGATCACTGAAGGTGTGCGTAAACTCATCGATGCTGCATTAACCACACATATCCCTACAGTTGCAGAACTTACTGCTGAGGAGCTGGACGAAAGGGCCCAAGCCCTAGAAGCGAATCGTCAACAACTCCTGGATGAAGCCAAAAACATTCAGGAGGAAAAGAAACGCATGGAAACTAAGGACTACATGTCAGTTGCATCAGAAGACACGGAAATGTTACACGCGTGACGGTCAATTTTCGGAAGTAAACAGGGTCCTCTTTGAAGGAGATCCAGGGATGCCTCGTCTCGACAGCAAAGGAGATCTGGTGTATCCGACACCAGTACAGAACACTGTCGCAGCTCGAGATATCCTGTCAAATAACCCAGGCCCAGAACAGGTTCGATTGGGCATCAAGCTACTCACCAAGGGTCTAGAGCAACAGATGGCTGCGAAATCCGGAAGTGGAAAGCTGGTATCCACATCCGACCAATGTCACACGGACTCAGCCTGGAATGATATAAGGCCCCACCACGTTCCGGAACAGCATCGCCGTTCTGACCGACGGGAAGACAACTACTCTAGAACCGGATCATCACGACAGCATCACAAACCTGCATGTAGCTGGCACAACGTCGCTCCAGCGGCCGAGCAAGAGGCCATTGCTGCACTGTATCCGAGGAATCTTCCCTGACAAGAGTCAAACAATCGAAGGGGAGAAGATAAAGAGAAACGTCGGGAGGAGGATCCTCAAAAAATGCCACCTCCTAGACATACAAACCATCCGGTTGAACCTCAACATAGTGGGAACAACGGACGAAGGAACGACGGAAACCATGCCGGGCCAAGCCGGCAGGGGGCTCGTCATAGTGAAGACCCTCCCCGGAACCGGAATAATGATGCTCCGGACGGAGGCCGGCGATCAGCCCGAAACATGTTGGAGATATGCCCAAGAGGCAATAATAAAAGTGGTTATTATTATATCTTTGTGTTTATGATGAATGTTTACATCCCATGCTATAATTGTATTATTAGGAAACACTAATACATGCGTGTTCTATAAACATAAAAGAGTCCCTAGTGAGCCTCTTGTTGAACTAGCTTGTTGATTAATTGATGATCATGGTTTCCTGATCATGGATATTGGATGTGATTAATAACAAGGTTATATCATTAGGAGAATGATGTGATGGACACACACCCATAGTAAGCGTAGCATAAGATCAAGTCATTAAGTTTGTATTGCTATAAGCTTTTAAATGCATAGTAACCTAATCCTTCGACCATGAGGTTGTGTTAATCACCATCACCAGATGGGTACTTTGATGACATCAAACACCGCTTCGTAACTAGGTGGTTATAAAGGTGTCATTGGGTATTCTGAAAGTATGTGTTGAAGCGCATGGACCAAGATTGGGATTTGTCCATCCATATGACGGATAGATATGATCTGGGCCCTCTCGGTGGAATGTCATCTAGTTAGCTTGCAAGCATGTGACTGGGTCATAAGGGATGACATAACATGGAACGAGTAAATAGTACTTATTAGTAACGAGGTAGAACTAGGTATGGAGATACCGACGATCAAACCTCGGATAAGTATAGTATCGCGTGACAAAGGGAATTGGTTTCGTATGTTAATGGTTCTATCGATCACGAAGTCATCGTTGAGTATGTGGGAGCCGTTATGGATCTCCAGATCCCGCTGATGGTTATTGATCGGAGAGGTGTCTTCATCATGTATGCATATTCACGAACTGTAGGGTGACACACTTAAGGTTCGAAGTTGTTTTAAGTAGATATGGAATGTGCGTTGGAGACTGAATGTTGTTCGGAGTCTCGGATTGGATCCAGGACATCACGAGGAGATCCAGAATTGTCTGGAGAATAAGATTCATATATTGGGGATCATTTTCTGAGTTAGGAAATGTTCCGGAGTATTTGTATGAGGATTCTAGAAGGTTTCAGAATGTTCCGTAAGGTTCTGGAAGATTTCTTGGAGTTTGCTTGAAAACCAAGAAAGGATCAAGGAGTCCTTGTGGGGCAAGACAAGGAGTCGTGGGGGAGGAGGACTCCTCCCCCCCTCACAATCCGCCGGCCAAGGGAGAGGGGAGTCCTATAAGGACTCCACCTCCCCATGGCGCCTCCCTCCTTTAAATAGAGGGGTGGAGGCGCCACCCCCTGGCCCCTCCACTACTCCAAACCCTAGCCGCCTCTCTCCTCCTCCTTTCTTCTGCTCAGGCTTAGGCGAAGCCCTGCAGAATTCTCTACTCCACCACCACCACGCCGTCGTGCTGTTGGGATTCCGTGGAGAAGATCTACTACCTCCGCTGCTCACTGGAACAGGGAGAGGAAGGTCTGCTTCGACTCCGCACGTGTGACCGACTGCGGAAGCGCTGCCGGAAGGATCGTCCACTCGATCTTGAGATCGGCAAGTGATCGACTACATAAAACCACGAGATCCAATCTCGTAACGCTTTCGGATCTACAAGGGTTAGTACAGATCTATCTCGTTGCACATGTCTAATAGATTAGATCTTGGCTTTTATCTAGATTAGATCTGGGTTTTGTTCGTTCTTGCGGTAGAAATTTTTTGTTTTCCATGCTACGAACCCATCAAAACAATCCAGCTGCCCCACCCTCCCCACCAAGCAGTCATCACAACGGCTCTCAAGGGGGACAAGGAGGACGACATGGTGGGGCAGGTGGTGGCAGAATCCGAAGTTTGGCTCCAAGGTACCGCAGCCACAGCCAACATTCAGGACGATCTCTATCCCCGAATGACGCAAGGCACAGGATCAACTCCAACATAGAGGCGCGGCGCTACGAAAACGATGATATCTACGTGGGCCCAAAATGCTTCGGACCACGCATCAGAGCTACAAGATTCTCGGAAGGATTTGCTATCTCAAGGCATATCCAAGCCTACGACGGCATTGCTCGGCCAGATACCTAGCTACAGGATTTTTTCCAAGCTTGCTGCATCGCCAAAGGCGGAAACAGCCTGGTCACAACCCGATATATCCCACTTATGTTGCGGAAGACGGCACGATCATGGCTCAATGAACTTCCGGAGAACACCATCCATAACTGGTATGACATGCAAAGTGCGTTCTTTCGGAATTTCGAAGGCACATATCGGAGGCCTTGTACGGTCGGAGACCTACAGCATTGCACCCAGAAGGCCGGACAAACTTGCCGGGATTATCTCGGACGATGGATCGACACCAAAAACTCCTATGAAGGAGTAAATGATCAAACTGCAATTGAAGCCTTCATTGCAGGTCTCCCAATTGGTCTACTGCGTCATCGTTTGAAGTGTGACAAAGTCACTGATTTGGGAGAGATGATAG
Source organism: Avena eriantha (assembly GCA_910589775.1). Taxonomy (NCBI): domain Eukaryota; kingdom Viridiplantae; phylum Streptophyta; class Magnoliopsida; order Poales; family Poaceae; genus Avena; species Avena eriantha. Next base: position 190,005,787 of record OU342741.1, on the reverse strand, counting down.
AAACAGAGAGCAAGTATGCAGATGCTGACGACGATGCAGAGGGATTGCTCAATGCCCTAGGTGTGCCTCAGTCGGCAAAACAACCAAAGCAACAAGCTCAGAAGTGCAAAAATACCTCGGAAGAGAAACCCAACACGGAAACAGCAGTGGTCACTGCTACTTTCAGGTCTGGAGGACGAGGAGGACGCGGCGGAGGCCGCGGGCGTGGCCGTGGGACTTCAAGGGTCCAAGGTAGAGGAGACCAGCAACCAGGCAAAACCTACTCTTGGGCCTACATTGCTAATAACCCATGTGTGCATCACTTAGACGCCAAAGGGGGCTCGTCCCACACCAACGCCGAATGTCGTTTCAATGACGACATCAAAAGAGATGACACCGCGGGCTACAAACCTAAGCGGAAGAAGGGAAAGAAGAATCCCGGAAAAGATAAGGAGACCAAGGAAGATTCCGACATGGAGGAAGCTGATGCTTCAAATCCCAAGCCGGAAGGGAAGAAAAAATTTCCGACCAAGAAAGACACTTATGTCACCTTCCTCGGATCTCAACCAGCAAAGGTTAAGAAAGCAGTTCTACATGAGCTCAATGCAATAGTGTCGGCTGTCCCCCAATTTCTAGACTGGTCAGAAGTGGCAATCACATTTGACCGTGCTGATCATCCTCCTAAGTTGCAAAGGTGAGGAAAATACGCCTTAATCGTCAATCCACTTATTGACGGTCATGTTTTCTCCAAGACTCTCATGGACGGTGGCAGCAGTATCAATATTCTGTATGTCGAAATGCTATGCCGGATGAAGATCTCGGAGACCCAGCTAAATCACAGCACTGTGATTTTTCACGAAGTTGTCCCAGGAAGACAAGCTAATTCCCTGGGAGAAATCACTTTGGATGTTACCTTTGGAACTCCAAAGAACCATCGGACGGAGGCACTTTCCTTCGAAGTAGTCCCGTTCAAGAGCGCGTACCACGCTATATTCAGACGTCCAGCTTACTGGGCCTTTATGGCTCGTCCGTGTTACATTTACAATATGATGAAAATTCCAGGTCCCAACGGCGTAATCACTATCAGGGGAGACCCGAAGAAAGCGCGAGAGTGCGAGGATGGAAATGCTGCGTTTGCTGAAGCCGTGCTACAAGCCTAGGAGTACCAAGAGATCAAGAAGAGCATAGATCCGTCCGAGATGCCTGCAACAAAGAAGGAGGTGACAAAGCCAAATCCGGAGTTCAAGGCATCAGAAGAGACGAAGAAGACGTTGTTGAAGGATGATGACCCCTCCAAGGTGACCCAGATAGGTGTAGGCCTAAGTAGTGCATAGGAAGGCGCGCTCAAGTTCCTCCAAGCAAATCAAGATATCTTCGCATGGCAGCCATCTGACATGACCGGAGTACCTAGGGCACTTGTCGAGCACTCTTTAAATGTAAACCCGGACGCTAAACCCGTCAAACAGTCCCTACGATGTTTCGGCGATGAAAAGCGTAAGGCAATAGCTAAGGAACTAGCACATCTCGAGTTAGCCGGATTCATAGAAGAGTTCATCCACACTGAGTGGTCGACCAATCCTGTAATGGTCGCTAAAAAGGACACCACTGATTTAAGGATGTGCGTTGATTATACTGCCTTGAACAAGGCTTGTCCAAAAGATCTGTTCGCTCTGCCTAGAATTGATCAAGTTATCGATTCTACGGCAGGCTAGGAACTCCTCTATTTTCTCGACACATATTCCGGGTATCACCAAATCCGGATGAAGGAATCTGACAAAGTCAAAACTTCATTCATAACCCCCTTCGGAACCTTCTGTTTTGTTACGATGCCCTTTGGGCTGAAGAACGCAGGAGCTACCTACCAACGCACGATGCAGCGTTGCCTCCATGACCAACTCGGATGCAATGTACATGCATACGTGGATGATATTGCGGTAATGTACAAAAAGAAGGAAACTCTAATTTCTGACTTGGAGGAAACATTTGCCAATACGAAAATACAACATCATGCTTAGCCCGAAGAAATGCTTCTTTGGAATACCAGCTGGAAAATTGTTAGGTTTCATCGTGTCTCAAAGAGGCACAGAGGTGAACCGGGACAAAATCAAGGCTATACTCAATATTTCCAGGCCAACTCGCCTGAGGGACGTACAAAGACTAACTAGTTGCATTGCTGCAGTCAATCAGTTTATAAGCCGGCTTGGTGAAAGAGCTGCACCATTATACAAGCTCCTGAAAAAGACCAAGGATTTTGTTTGGACTGATGAAGCTGAAGTTGCACTACAAGACCTGAAGAAAGTACTCTCATCTGCTCCTATCCTTGCAGCGCCAGAACCTCAGGAATCGATGTTGCTCTATCTTGCTGCAACAAATAAGGTCGTTAGTATCGTCATGGTGGTGGAGAGTCCGGAGGAAAATCAGGAACACCTGGTGCAGCGTCCGACTTACTTTGTCAGTGAGGTCCTGACAGAATCAAAACAGCGGTATCCGCACTATCAAAAGTTGGCTTACAGTGTTTTTCTAGCATCTCGTAAGTTACGACACTATTTTCAGGAGCATCCAATTACCGTGGTGAGCACAACTCCCATTAGAGATATAATCAACAACAGTGACGCCACAGGACACGTCGCCAAATGGGGCATAGAGCTTTCAGCTTTCGATATTGAGTATAAACACCGGACATCAATCAAATCCCAGATCCTTGCCGACTTTGTCGCTGATTGGATAGAGACGAAGGAAAATATGACCCTCCCGGAATCGGAATATTGGACCCCCTACTTTGATGGGTCTAAGGCTCGAGGGGGCTCGGGGGCAGGCGTGGTGCTCAAATCACCCCAAGGAGATAAACTTCTATACGTGTTACAGATCCACTTCACAGCGACAAACAATATTGCCGAGTATGAAGCATTGCTGCATGGAATCCGGATTGCTAGGGATATTGGCATCCGACGTTTGATGTGTTATGGAGATTCGGATCTTGTTGCTCAACAAGTATCGGATATTTGTAATGCAAATAAACACATGGAAGCATATAAAGCTGTCGCGGATGATCTATCTAAATCGTTCGAAGGGTTTGAGGTTCAACACATCCCTCGAGCAGAAAATGAGGAAGCAGATGCATTATCTCGGATAGGCTCTGCGCGGAAAGAGGTCCCGGATGGCGCTTTTTTAGAGCACCTCAAAGTTCCCTCAATAAAGGGAGTGGATGAGGAATATCCGACCAAATCCGACTCACCTTTGATAGCAGTTCTGGCTGTAATTCCCAGGTGGACTCAACCCTATCTTGATTATTTGGTAGATGCCAAATTACCCGAAGACAAGGTTCTGAGCCGGCAGATTATCCGACGAGCGAAGGCCTATACTATTGTTAAAGGTGAGCTCTATAAACGAAGTGTTTCTGGGGGTTTTTAGCGCTGCGTATCTCCGGAAGAAGGAGTGGAAATCTTAAGGGAAATCCACGAAGGCTACTGTGGCCACCACGCTGCAGCCAAACCTTTAGTGGCAAAAGCTTTTAGACACAGATTTTTTTGGCTTACAGCTCAGGCAGATGCCGAACGATTAGTCAAGACGTGCAAAGGCTGCCAAAAGTACGCCAAACAAGCTCATGTTCCGGCTGATCAGCTGCGAACAAAACCTATAACATGGCCTTTTGCGGTCTAGGGGCTTGATATGGTAGGACCATTTAAACGAGCTCCAAGTGGATTTAATCACCTCTTAGTGATGGTGGATAAATTCACCAAATGGATTGAGACTAAGCATGTCACTAGTTGTGATAGAGAAACAGCCAAAATATTTGTCGACGATGTTATAATCCGGTATGGTTATCCACATAGCATTATCACGGACAATGGGAGTAACTTCTCTATGGGAGAATTGGCAGAATTCTGCAATAAGAAAAATATCCGGCTTGACATTACGTTAGTCGCACATCCACAGGCTAATGGACAAGTCGAAAGAGCAAATGGTTTAATCCTACAAGGCCTAAAACTGAGTCTCGAAGCACCACTACGACATGCTGCGGGGGCTTGGGCAGAGGAATTACCCTCTGTAATATGGAGTTTACGAACAACTCCAAATAGGTCAACCGGATACACATCTTTCTTCTTGGTCTATGGCGCAGAAGCAGTTCTTCCTAGTGATTTAATTCATACTTCTCCTAGAGTGGCCGCGTATATTGAAGAGGATGCCGATGTTTCTCGACAAAATGATCTCGACTTAGTCGAAGAAGTTTGCATCGTTGCTAAAATGAGATCAACAGCCTATCAGCGGAAGTTACGTAGGTATCATAGCCAGAGAGTCCGAAACAGATCTTTCAATAAAGGTGATTTGGTTCTCCGGCATGTGCAACAAAGAAAGCACAAACTTTCCCTAGTATGGGAAGGGCCATTTTTAGTTAGTCGAGTATTGCACAATGGTTTGTACTACTTAACTGACATGAGGCCAGTCAAAGAAAGACATGCTACTAAGAAGAGAAAGAGAGCTGGAGGCAGTACAAATCTGGATGAGTTAGATAGACCATGGAATATTGCTCAGCTACGTCCCTTTTATTCTTAGTTTATCCTTCTTTGTAATCATATATGTGTACATGTTCTGTGAGAAATAAAAGTTTTGGCTGCCTCAAGTTTTTCTAAGAAGTTTTTACCATCTTATTTTCGAATGATCATGTCATAGTCGAAAATCCCAGAATGCTTGAAAGTACTTTATGCTCATGTTCATTCTGGTTTAGATTTCTGATTCTAAAACTGCTACATTTGGGTATAACTCTAAAGTTTCTAGTCTATACTTTGGTTTTTCGTCTGATTGCTGGATGCGGGTATTTTCTGAGTAGTGAATTGCTGGTACTGGAAGCCGGCTTTGTTTCCGAGTTTAAACTGGTTTAGCAATTGAGCTCCGTTGCTCGGCAAAGTTTCCGTGCAGAAGGTTTAGCCGGCTCACGAAAGGGATGAGGCGGAAAGCCAGATAAACGGTAAGTGTAGGCGAAAAAATACAAGTGCTGATGTAAACATTTCAGGCACGCAAAACGTTTAAAGCCAAAAGTGCTGAATAGATCAAAAGTTAGCACTAGAAAAATTATAGTACTGCATATTTATAGGCCCATCATGTTTTTCAGAATAACACAAATGTTTCTGGTAATCTATGATGCAGGAGAGGAAGGAGTTGCCGGCTCGCTGGATACATCGCCTTGATATCATTCTGAGATGTCCACATCTGAAATGGTGCAGTCATCGTCGGAAACTTCTGCTGAATCTTCTGGAGATGGAGGCAGAGTGTCCACGCGGGTGAAGAAAGGACTCTCGTAGCTGGTCAAATCAGCCACGTGACACCCATATCTAGCACAGGAGTCCATAATGACCTTGATATCTTGCTCATGGCCGTCTTCATCTACTTTGCAGTACCCTCTAGTCACTTGCCATATTTCCATGTTTCCATGGTGGCTCATGACCATGGTGAGAGCGTTCTGCGCCGCGGTCCGCGCGTAGGACATGTTCCAATCCTAGACAAGTTGTGGCATCTCCTTTGCTTTGTCCCGCACCTGAAAATCCGACATGCTATGCATGTCCGGAATCTTGAGAGCTTCGCCAATGTCCTCAAGGGATTGGCGGAACTCATGAAGCAAGTCACCGACTTGGGTAAGCCGGTGGGTGCGGGGCTCAGCGGAGGTGGAGTCTGTCAGGTTCAAAGGACCTATAAACAAAAACAGTTAAAGAAAATCTGACATTGAAAGAAGTCGAAGAAAATAGACAAATCAGACAGATGGAACATACCGAAGATGACGTCGTCAACTTTGGTCTTCTCTTCTCGAAGATTCTGGAGTTCAGCCCGAAGCGCCTCGGAAAGATCCTTCTCTCTGAACAGCTCATTCTCTCTGAACATACCGAAGATGATGCTCGTCAGTGGCCATGGAGGACTTAAGGATTTGAGCAATGCTCTTTTCATGATTCGCTTTGAGCTGATCCAGCTCTTGGCAAAGTTCCTTGTTCTCCACCACCAAAGTTTTGAGGTTCTCGGCCTCTTCAATCATGGCGCATGACTGTTTTACCAGTGTTGTAAGTGAAAAAAGAACAACAGTTCAGTAAAAATTCGACTATGAAAACATGAAAGACAAGGTTTGAGTCTCGGAATGTTTACCTTCGGCTTCATCCTTGGCAACTTTAAGCTCAGCATTCTTAAGTCGGAGAGCTTTGAACTCTCTCCGCTTATCACAGACATTTTTCAACAAATCCTGGTTATAGGAATATACTTTCTATAAGTCAGAATACCCAAAGTCAGAAAGCTACTAAAGACTCGGGCTAATATTTTTGGTAATATCAGCACGAGCCTTGGGGGCTACACTAGTTCGTTCTTTGGCATCCTAAGGAAGCATAAACCCGGATTATTTATCCTACTTCATGCTTGGGGGCTAGAGGATATGATATGAAATAAAGAAAAAATAGGAGTTAGAATTCCGACTTACATATTGTTCGCGAGTAAGTTTATCCAAGCTCTCATTCACTTCTACAGCAACCTTCTCGGCGAGAGTCAGAGGAGTCACTGGAGCAGTTGGAATCTCACCGGACCGGATCTTCTCGTTGCGAAGACGCACTTGTTCAAGAAGATCAGAGTGCTTGATGTCCTCTACTTCTTGCGCTTCTTCTTCGGCAGATAAGTTTCTTTTCTCCAGGCATTGCCAAGCCAGCCGCTAGATCACTTCAGCAGATTTCTGAGACAGGCCAAACTTGGCAAGTCCCGGATTGCTAAGAAGGTTTTCGGCAAAAGTTTCTATCGAGGGATCATTACCCAAAGAGGGTTCACCCTTATCTAAACCTGACTCACCCATGGTGACGTCAGTTTGCGATACAAGGATCGCAGGCTCCGTTGAAGGAGCCAACGGCCGAAGAAGGAATGATCACCAGCATTGCGAAAGGTTGAGGGGCAGGAGTCGGAGGAGCCACGGCAGGAGAAGCTATGGTAAGCTTCGTCTATCGCAGGGGCTTCGAAGAAATTCCCTTCCCCTTGCCCTTGATGAGCTTTTTAGCTCTGAGAATGTAATAGAGTCGGAAACATTACATCTCGGAAGAGAATTCTAGTAAAGTGCAAAGGAGGAAGTTGTGATTGAAAGTTACCTCTTCACGATGGGCACCTCCTTTGTGCCAACAGCCACTGTCGGAGCCTTGCGCTTCTTGAGCGCAATGTCCGGCAATGGGACCAACTCTCCTCCTGAGAAAACTCTGGAGGATATCCTTCGAGTGGAGCAAATTCCGACTCGGGGAGGTCAGCAAGCTGAAAAGAAGAAAACATATCAGTATTGCAATGTAATTTAAAGATTGAAACACACAAAAAGGTTTACTGTTAAAAGCTTACCGGCACTATGGGGTTTTCCGCCGTATGCATATCCAGAGAAACCTCCGGGATCCTCCTCTCGATCCGATCCCTTATCAACCATTTAATCTGGCTTGTGTAGCCTTGCGTGGTGTAGGCTCTGGGGCTGATGCGGAGGGAATCTTCCTTGGACGACGTGATGGAGTGCATCAGTCGGTCTCCGTGGTACTGAAGGGGTTGGATCCGACGTGACACCCAACATTCGACCAAGTCGGATCCCTTCAGCCCTTTGTGTTTGATCAGATATTAGATCCGCCTCTTGGCGAGGATCAGATCGTCAGTTAGAGCCGGAGGGGCCTCGTCCCAAGACGATTGGGTCGTGGCAGCTCCGTCGATAAAAGCCGGCAAAGCAGTGGCTTTGCTGGGAGCCGGAATATCCTTGTGATAGAAGAAGGTGGCTGGCCATTGTTTGACCGAGTCACTAGCAAGAATCTTGGGATATGCGCGCTCACGTCTAAGTGAAAAACTAATGCTACCGGTGATATAAGGAACACCGGCAGTGATAGAATTTCTCCAGACATGGAAGTAGTACCGGAAAAGAGTAAGGCTTGGCCTAATGCCGAGAAATCCCTCACACAAAGCCGCATAGGCGCTCATCTCTAGGAGAGAGTTGGGAGGAAGATGGTGGAGTTGGACACTATAATGATCTATCACCTCGGAAAAGAATTCTGAGGGAGGAAACGACAAACCTCTGTCAAGGTGGGTGCCGAAGTGGACCCGCTCATCGGCGTGCGGGTTGAGGACGGTCTCCCTGGTGCTGCTCCGCTAGTCGCCGACGCGGAGGAGCCCTTCTGTCTCCACGCCGTGGAGCTTCTCGTCGTCGAGCATGTAGGGGATCCAGACCCTGCGAAAGCTTTCCTTCTCCGCCGCCATCGCCGCTGCTGCCGCCAAACCGGAAGAGGATGAAGAAGCCATTTCTCCGGTGAGTGGGTGACCTAGGATGGGCGGCGCTAGGAGTTTTTGGGGGAAAGCAGAGGAGCTCTATGCGCGGGGGAGATTTGGAGGAGAGGAAATGGCAAGGGAACAGGTGAAGAAAGGAGGAGGAGAATCCTCACGCCTTATATCCACCTGACCGCGCCAAGATTCATGCAAATGCTACAGTGTAACCGCCATGCGTCGTGGAAGGAACTGGGAAGGACCCACGTGATGATTACATCGCCTCGATCTCCACGTACGCATTGAAACGGTGCCTCGGTTCCATGAACTGTGGACCCACCAACGGTCGTGCTGACAGGATGTCTGTCAGATGACGTGACTTGACCATGGTTGGTGTCAGGTGGTATTAGAGGCCAAGTTCCGGCTTAGTTTGAAATCAAGCTGGAAAATCTGAGTAACCTGTTGATAGGTCCGACTTATTTTTAAGACCCGAATCGTATTTTTTGTTGTGAAGTTTCAGGAGCCCTTCAAGATTCTGCAAGCCGAAGATCAAGCTAGACGATGATGAATCCGACTTTGGATCTTGGAGACTTTCAGGGCTGCTGTTGGGGATATACTTTCCGGGTATCCTCACAGTTCCTCACTTGACCAGGGTGGCCCACTTCGGGTTAGAGCTTTGCTTCACGGGCGGTCCAGTCAGGGAGAAGAGACGGAGTCCAATCCGGCTACGGGAAGGCCCAGAAGACTTACCAACTTAGGCCCATAGTGTTACTTGTAGTTTAAGATGTACTATGTAACCGACTCTTAGTCGTAGCCGGATAGATCTCCCCTGTAAACCCTAGGCCAGATATCTATATGGGCCTTCCTAGGGAGAGCCTTTAGGGAAACACTCAAAACAACTCAATAGTCTACAATCTCAACTTGCACAGGTGAACCCTTGTAACCCATATTCCAGCTCTGCCGTATTACTGGATTGCTAGCAGGAGTAGGATCCGTCCAAAGCCGGCGGATTCGAACCTGGGTAAACTTGTGTGCTTACCGTCCCGAAACACCGTACGTCTCACACCCCTCTCTTCCGCACGCCTCGAGGACCCTCTCATGGCGTACTTGTCATCAATCCGACGATAATCCATATGATGTCTTGTGAGTAGTTCGCTTTGTGCTTAAGGACATGGGAGAAGTCATGTTATTAGTAGTGGAGTTGTGTTGAGAGAGATTCAATGGTTTGATATTTAAGTTGTGGTGTACTTCTTCTAGTGGTGTCATGTGAACGTCGACTACATGACACTTCACCTATATGGGCCTAGGGGAATGAATTGTGTATTTGGCTACTAATCGTAGGGGTTGCCGGAGTGACAGAAACCTGAACCCCCGTTAGGAAACCGTTGCACAAGGGACGTAAGGGTCTTAGAGTTTAAAGTTGTGGTTAGGTTTCTACCTCAATTACTTTCTTGTACTTACGGATGTTTGCAAGGGGTATAATCACAAGTATGTATTAGTCCTAGGAAGGTCGGTACATTAGCACAGGTTCACCCACACAACACTTAGCAAGCTAAAGAAGATTAATCAACTATATGAAGCGAAAGCACTTGACAGTCTTCCCATGTGTCCTCGAGAACGTTTGGTCATCTTAAGTAATACAACCGGCTTGTCCTTTGCTGCATAAAGGATTGGGCCACTTGCTGCATTTATTCCTACTGTATTTTATTTACTCGTGCTTTGTTTACTTGCTTTATCGAAAACCAAAAATCTGTTTGCTAAGTATTTGCAGAGAATTCCTGATCCATACCACTAGCCAGCACCTTTTTCTCCTCATTGGGTTCGACACTCTTACTTATCGAAAATACTGCGATACACCCCTATACTTGTGGGTCATCAAGACTATTTTCTGGCGCCGTTGCCGAGGAGTGAAGCGCTATTGGAGAGTGGAACTGGTAAAGGAAACTTCGACCGTGAGTATTGTTTACTACTGTTAGTTGCTTTATTTTTGTTATGGATAATTCGCTGAGTTTCTTATTTGGTAATGCTACAACCACTGCTAAGGTAGTAGATAAGCCACCACCTGCTGAGAATGATGTTTTTAAAATACCTACAAGAATTATTGATCGTGTTATGGATAACTATTATGTTGGGGATGGAAATGTCCATCCCGGTAATCATTTACTCTTTATACACGAATTATGCAGGTTGTTCAAGTGTGCAGGTATTACTACAGATCAAGTTAAGAAGAAGTTATTCTCATTATCACTGAAAGGAAGAGACGAGGAATGGTATAAGCTGCTAAAGAATGGTCAAGCTCTAGAATGGGAGGACATAGTGTCTCTCTTTTATTCAGAGTTTTATCCTCCTAGTGAGATTCATAAAGATCAGAATCAAATATACAACTTTTGGCCTCTTGATGGAGAGAGTACAGCTCGAGCTTGGGGGAGATTGAAGTTACTAATGCTCAAATGTCCCATTCATGTGCTCCCCAACAATATTATTATCAATAACTTTTATGCAAGGCTCCGTCTACATGAAAAGGATTTATTGGATGCTTCTTGTGCTGGATCATTCACTCGCATGGAAGAAGAAGCTAAATGGGATCTTCTGGACCGTATTCAAGACAATGCTGAAGCTTGGGAGAATGACAAGGGTAGAAAGTCAGGTATAAATTATGATTATGAATGCATTGAATCTTGTATGGGAACTGATGACTTTGAAAATATTAAAAATGCTTATGGTCTAGACTCTCAAGCTATTGCTTCTTATTTTAAGGCTTTTGCTTCCTACATTGAAGTGCCTAAAAAGAAATGGAATAAGTATCATGAACCTTATAAAGATGTTGCTAAGAGTGTTCCTGCAAGAAATACTGAAGTTTATACTGCTAATCATGTTTTACCTAAACCTTATATTGAGAAAATGCCTTTCCCAGTTAAGATAAAGGAACATTCCATGATAGCTAGTATGGTTGATCAAAGTATGAATAAGGCTGTTGAACCTGATAAACAAATGGTTGATGAACCTATTATAGCAAATGTGAAAGACTTTGTTACTAAATATGAAGAAGAGGGACACACTATCCTTTGTAAGGATACCTCTAATATTGTTTCACATAGTAGTATTATGAGAGCTAGTATTCCTGTGTTTTCTATTAGAATAAGTGATCATTGCTATGATGGTCCTTGTGATAGTTATATTGTTAAGTTTATGCATGATACTGAAAGTTACTATGAGAGAGGGAAAAGTGTTCTTATGCATCTCAATAATATCAAGTTTCCTCGTTTTATGCTGAAAGTTTTTATGTTGCACTTCTTTTGCCTTCTTATGCTTGCAGCCTCTAGTTTCAAAAACTTGTTTGTTTACAAAATTCCCTTGCATAAGAAGTGGGTTAGACTTAAAAGTGTGAATTTTTTCTTCTTAATGCTCTTTTTCACTTCAATTCATATTCTTATGTGAGCATCTCCAAAATTATCATGCCCATCTTAATGGCTATAAAGAAAGAGCTTTTTGGGAGATAACCCAATTTGTTTTTGCTTTAAGTGTGTTTTTGTTTCTTTGAGTCTTGGAAGTTATTACTTCGGTAATAACCTCTCCTTATCCGTTTTGTTTGGTTTTTGTGTCAAGATCAACCTCTAATGAGAGAGAAGTAAGATTTGGGGAAGTTGCTGTCCCGAAACAGATTTTTGTGCTTCACCGTAAAAATTCGTGAAAGATCTCTGTATGTCGGATTGAGCTGTAATTGTTTGTGCTACTGCCCCATGTTGTTATTTAACTTTCGTTAGTTTTGCACTTTTTGTTTTGAGCAACAGAAGATTTTCGAAAAAATTGATCTTTACCTGTTGGTCTGTTTTGACAGATTATGCCACTCTTGTATTTGCTTCTTTATTCGATTTCATCTCTGATCATGATCCATATGATGTCTTGTGAGTAGTTCGCTTTGTTCTTGAGGACATGGGAGAAGTCATGTTGTTAGTAGTAGAGTTGTGTTGAGAGAGATTCGATGGTTTGATATTTAAGTAGTGGTGTACTTCTTCTAGTGGTGTCATGTGAACGTCGACACTTCACCCATATGGGCCTAGGGGAATGCATTGTGTATTTGGCTACTAATCGTAGGGGTTGCCAGAGTGAGAGAAACATGAACCCCCGTTAGGAAACCATTGCACAAGGGACGTAAGGGTCTTAGAGTTTAAAGTTGTGGTTAGGTTTCTACCTTAATTACTTTCTTGTACTTACGGATGTTTGGAAGGGGTATAATCACAAGTATGTATTAGTCTTAGGAAGGTCGGTACATTAGCACAGGTTCACCCACACAACACTTAGCAAGCTAAAGAAGATTAATCAACTATATGAAGCGGAAGCACTTGACAGTCTTCCCATGTGTCCTCGAGAACATTTGGTCATCTTAAGTAATACAACCGGCTTGTCCTTCGCTGCATAAAGGATTGGGCCACTTTCTGCATTTATTCCTACTGTCTTTTATTTACTCGTGCTTTGTTTACTTGCTTTATCAAAAACCCCTAAAAATCTGTTTGCTAAGTATTTGCAGAGAATTCCTGATCCATACCACTAGCCAGCACCTTCTGATCCTCGTTGGGTTCGACACTCTTACTTATCGAAAATACTGTGATACACCCCCTATACTTGTGGGTCATCAGTCCTTTCTTTTACCATCAATCTACAATTGTTTACTATTTTCTATTTACTTTCTGCAAGCTATTACTTTCTTCTAGACAATACATTTAATCCTTTGTTTTCAGCAAAACCGGTGAGATTGACAACCTCACTATAAGTTGGGGACAAAGTTCTATGATTATGTTGTGCAGGATTCCAAGTTGGAAACAACACCTTGGAGGTGTTTCCTTGCTCCTACTGGTTTGATAACCTTGGTTTTATAACTGAGGGAAAACTTGTTGTTGTGTTCATCATACCTTCCTCTTGGAGTTCTCCAATGAGCTCGATATTTTGGGACATCAAGCTAACTTACTAGCGCCATTGCCGGGGAGTGAAGAAGAAGAAGCTCCCACGTCAACCACGCGCCAGCACATGACGTCTCACCATACGCTAGAACTCATACTTTAGTAAATCTAGATCGATGGATACTGTATACAACTCCTCTATGGGGAACCCAAACCAGCATGGAAAATCAGAGAATATCTGGAACCTTGTTCATATTCTTCTTTAGGAGTAATAACTGACATAGGTCTGGCAACATGCATTGTGTACGAGTGCACTATAACACGACGAGTCTAATCTCTGCTCAGAATTCACTGCACTGTGATCTGCGTTCTATCAAATATTTGCATGCAGTACCTTGCGTGTATCTTTTCGTTATACATGCACCAGTGTGCAAATGGTCAAACACCACACTCGCGCACGCGCAAAAATAGTACACATGTTGTTTCATTCTGCAACGTTGCATTGAAGCTATAGCTAAGAGAATATTTGCTGAGCTAGACATGAGTTTTAACACTGCATAACTTGAGAGTCTACAAAAAAGATTCTCAGAGCATCTCCATGAGGCTTCCTATGTTTTCCCACAATTTCTATTTTAGCCATTTGGCTCAAAAACACTGCTCCGACAACATTGTTAAAAGTGGCCCCCTACCAAAAAAAATATAGGAAGCTAAGTATATTTGGCCTCCCACTTGGTATAGTATTTACCAATCCAACATACCACTTCCAATTCTATCCTAAACTATAGCAATTTGGTTTTAGTGGTCCCCTTACTCCCCTTTGTCCCATTGAAAAGTGGGACCAACCTTGTAGACCATTCGTAATGTATGAGTGTGTGTTGTATAGTGTACATGTGTGCTAGTGTGCGTGCACATGTTATAGTGTGTGTTGCATATGCTATCGTTTATATGGCCATGTGCACACGTTATACGTGTTCATGTACACGTGTGTTGTGTGCGGACATGTACATGTATAAGTGTAGTTGTTTGCACATGTGTGTGACGTGTGAGTGGCCAAATATCTACAGGCGTGTACATATACATGACATGTTTTAGTATAAGTATATGTATGAGATCGAGCTATGCTACAAACATATACATATATATGTGCTATTGTGTTGTATGTATGACATACTCACTCCACCCGTTAGCTCACACACAAACAAACATTACAATTGCTCTATCTTATCTTATCTTACCACTATATAGTGTATGAATAACTTTGAATATTGACTGTTGGATCAAGACTTGTGAATCCCAACATTTTCATCTATTGATCTTATTTTCCATTCTAGCATCTAGAAGATTCTATTGATAGTATTTATCACAATGAATGTTATGCACAAAACTCAAAACACACTTCTCCATCATTCTAGAATCTTCTGCCTCGTTTCTCTAGACCATGTTACCAAAAAAATTAAGTTCTAGATAGCTAATAATCGTTGACTTCTACATGATATACAAAGTATAAGAACCAAATATACACCCATATTTTATAGATGTTGATCAAATTTATATTTTTAATGCCTTACCTATTATAATTTTATATAGTGATGATATGTCAAAGGTCTATTATCTGAGTCTCGCGTGCAGGGAACGTGCAACTTACTAGTATTATAGGAAGGCTAGCAAAGCAGGATTTTTTTGGGATTGTTGAACCTTCTATTTACTCTTCCTATAGCTAGTTTTTAGCAATCCAAAATAGAAATGATGTTGGAGATGCTCTCATGGCTAAGGGCATCTGCAATGTGCAAAAAAGAACACCTTAAGGCCTATGTGGCATTTCCTAAGGTTCACCTTCTATGTTGTGGACAAAATAAACATGTCTTTAAGCCTTGTACTAGACTTAGGCCATTTGTAATGTATCTTATCTTATCTTACCACTATATATGAATAACTTTGAATATTGACTGTTGGATCAAGTCTCACGAATTCCAACATTTCCAGCCGTTGGATCTTCTTTTCCATTGTAGCATCTAGAAGATTCTATTGATAGTCTTCATCACAATGAATGTTATGCACAAACCTCAAAACACACTTCTCCATCATTCTAGAATCTTCTCCCTCGTTTCTCTAGACTATCTTAACAAAAAATTCAAGTTTTAGATAGCTAATAATCGTTGACTTCTACATGATATACAAAGTCCAAGAACCAAATATACACCCATACTTCAGAGATGTTGATCAAATTTATATTGTTTCTTCTTTACCTATTATAATTTTATATAGTGTTGATATATCAGATGCCTATTATCTGAGTCTCACGTGCTGGGAACGTGTAACTTACTAGTATAAAGTTGCACATGTGAGAATCATATAATAGAGGTATGACATATCATTTTTATATAAAATTATAATAGGTAGAATAATTATAATTTTGAGCCACGTCCATAAAGCATCGGGTGTATATCTAGTTCTTGTACTTTGTATCATGTACTCCCTTCATTCTAAATATAAGATGTTTTAGCTTTTGTGAAAGGAAGGCATCTAGACACATTTTAGTGTGTAGGTTCGGAGTGAACCTACACAATAAAAGGTGTCTATATACACTCGTTTCCTAAAATCTAAAACATCTTATATTTCAGAACTAAGGGAGTAGAAACCAACCTATTAGCTACCAAATACTCGACATGCTCTAGAGAAATGACTAAGAAGATTCTAGAATTATCAAAAGTATCTTCAAGATGATAAAATGGAAAAGAATATCTGATGGCTCGCAATGTTGGGACTCATGAGTCTTGATCCAATAGTCAATATTTAAAGTTATTTGTACACTATATAGTGCTAAGATAAGATAAGATAAACAATAGTATCTTCTATACGATGCTAGAATGGAAAAGAAGATGCAATTAATTTTGGGATTCATGAGCCCTTGATCCATCCAACGGTGAATGTTCAAGTTATTCGTACATTATGTAGTCGTAAGATAAGATTATAAAGACTATCAAAATTGTCCTCTATATGATATAATGGAAAGAAGAGGATCCAACATCTAACAATGGTGGGATTTGCGAGTCTTCATCCAACGGTTAATGTTAAAGTTATTTGTACACTATATAGTGGTAAGATAAGATAAGAAATAATATCAATAGTATCTTGATGTAATTAGGGTGCTTCATGCTAAATGTATGGACCTCGATGTAATTCCCCCCCCCCCCGTTTTAGGTTCTTGATGTATAATGTACTCCCATCATCTGTGTAAAATTCAAACCTAAAAATAAGTGGTAAATTTAAACATATTTAAGCTTAGTTGTCAATGAGTATGAACCTTCTTGGATTTCAAGCTGAACGACCAAGGTCATGGCCATATCTACATCATACTTTTTGCTGATGATGATCCCATATCCAAAAATCTGCATGCCGCCAAATTTGGCCATATTTTGAAAACAAACAAAGAGGGGGTAGTATGAAGAGTATGACTCGATCAGCTCCTCTCTCGAGAAGTAGTGGAATCCAACTATTTTTCTTGATTAATTTTAGGGTGCTTCATGCTAAATGTATGGATCTTGATGTAATTTTACATGCTTTGGTCATTGATGTAAAATGTACTCCCACCGCCGTCCCTGTAAAATATGAACCTAAAAGTAAGCATGATAGATTGCTCTTGAATTTTTTCAAAACTCTTTTGAAGCTAACCAGGAATTCAGTACATTGATAACCACCAAAAGTTCTGAAAAAATCATGTTCTTGTTATGCATCTGCATCCTGACAAAGTTGACACGGTTTTGATAGCATTCAAATAAAGAAAAAGTATAATATTTTTTTGTGGCATCCTGTTACGTGTATCTAGAAACACGAGTTATAATAAGTATAATACAAACATTATTAATTATTCTTTGGTTTTGATAAGCTTAGTTTTTATTGATGGAGAAGTGTGTTTTGAGATTTGTGCTTAGCATTTATTGTGATAAAGACTATCAATAGAATCTTCTAGATTCTACTCCCTTTGTATCAAAATATAAGATGTGTTAGCTTTGTGAAAAAAGTGTATCTAGACCCCTTTTAGTTTTTAGATTCATATAGTTTTGGAGTGACCTAGACACTAAAAAGGGTCTAGATATACTTTTTTCGCAAAGCTAAAACATCTTATATTTTGAAACGGAGGGAGTAGAATGGAAAAGAAGATCCAACGGCTGAAAATGTTGGGATTCACGAGTCTTGATCGAATAATCAATATTCAAAGTTATTCATACACTATATAGTGGTAAGATAAGATATATCTCTACTACTATAATTGAGCAGTTTTGGATTGGATACATAGCACCAATCCTGACTGTTAGACTGTTAGATCCAATGGCTCAGAGCAGCTGGATTCATGTTGAACAGTACATATAGCAAACTCCACTATGTTCTAGAACCATCATGTTACACCCCTCCCAAAAAAATCCATAGCAATGTATGATATATTCTCAATATGTGTAGATAGTTAGTATTAATAGACTTAATGTGTGTCTTTTTTCACTAACAAGACTATGGTTAACAACAACTTGATGTTTCTTAATAAATCATATTTCATACATGTGTAGCACGTGCCTTTTACTAGTATATATATAAGTAGTAACTTGAATATGCCCTACACGTGAGACTCAGATAATAGACGTATGACATATCATCATTATATAAAATTATAATAGGTAAAGCACCAAAATTTATAAATTTGATCAACGTATATAAAGTATGGGTGTAGATTTGGTTCTTGTACTTTGTATCATCATGTAGAATTCGAACACTATTAGTTACCTAACACTTTAAATTTTTGGTAACATGGTCTAGAGAAACTAGGGAGAAGATTCTAGTATGATAGAGAAGTGTGTTTTCAGGTTTGTGCATAGTATGATAGAATCTTGTAGATGCTAGAATGGAAAAGAAGATCCAATGGTTGGAAATATTAGGATTCGCGAGTCTTGATCCAACGATCAACATTCAAAATTATTCATACACTATATAGTGGTCATATATACTACTCTTGTTGCTCCATGTCACACCCCGAGAAGACGAAGGTAGCACACATTCATCACACACACAGTCTATGAGTGCTTGCCACACAAGCGCATGGAATTGTTTATGCACATTTCACCCTTTTATGTTTTTTCCAATATTTTTGGCTAACATTGCCCACTTAAATGATATTTTAGGTCATCTTGTGGAACTTATTAGGTCAAATTTGAACTTCAAGCTCACAATATATTTCTCTTAAATTTATTTGGCCTATATAATCCTTCTATTTTTATCTGCTAACAAATTCGCCCACTTGCTTGAAAGACTTTAAGCGAATTTACATAAATTAGGTCAGATTTGATCTGTAAGTGTGTGGTATATATACCACACCTAAAATTGTCCACAAATTGTTTTATGGAGAAAGCGCAACATGATTTATGGTTAATCCCCTAGTTTTAAAAGTTTTCAAGCCTCGCTCCTATGTTATTTTGCCCACTTAAACCGAAGTTAGGTTAATTTTGAACTTCAAGCAAGTCTCACAAAGATTGCTCTTGGAGTTATACTATGTAACTATTTTGAAGGTATACACGGTCGCACAATATCTCGAGAATCGCCGAGATTTCCGAAAGACTCAATATCTTGATATCTATGAATTTGCATGCTGACAACTCTTACACGGATTTGAGAAAATCAAAGAAGATAAAGATAAATGAATAAACAAAAAGGGTTCGCATGATATCATCTCGTGTGTAGTACCTGCCATGAAAAGATGGTAAACATGAGATTTGAAACATTTGAAAAAGTCGTTGTCACTTTAGATATGACCTGAACACTCGAGGGATTCTTGAGCCGAATGACTGATTAGGTCATGGCCATATCTACATCATAGTTCATGATAATGTTCCCATATTTGGTAGATGGGTGTGTCTTTCCATGGTATACAATAATGCTAGGGGTGGGAGTTTCGAACTATTATTAGGAAAAACATGTTCAAATTTCCGAGTGTATCTTTAGGGTCCGTGTTGTAAAAGTGTAGGTTCGGGATGCATTTTGGTTTTATTTTTTGACCGCTATGTAATTTGTATGCCCGCCCTTGGATTTTAACGTGCACCTTCTTGGTACTTCGGGGCAGATTCCTTGTTAGAAAGAAAAATAAAAAGTTCCCAGTGAACGAAATTATTTTGCGCACGAATATTTTGGATCTGAATGCCCCAGACTCAATTTTCACACAAAAAGGACTATTGTGCAAAACTTGAGTAGTCCGTACTTCTACTGAACTAGGGCACTAGAAAATTAACTCCAAAGCTACCAAATAAAAAATGGAGGAAAAACCGAAGAGCGAGAAGAGATTATTAGAGAATATAAACGGGAGGCAGCGCGTGAGCAAGGAAGGCGTTGAAGGTTGTGCGATGTTAGAGTAAAGCTAGTGTGACGGGTTTCTGACACGAGGTACAGGTACCTACTACTAGTAGTACAGTTATACTACTTGTAGTACTACTATGTTTTCTCTCTCCTTTTATGTCTCTCACCATCCACCCTCCCTCTCCCCTCATGTGCAGCGCCCCGTGCGCATAGATAGGCTAGCTGATCTCTCCCTCGTCCCAATGCGTGGAGCCGTGCACGTGTGCCTTGGTACGGCCGCGCTGTGTATGTGTGTGTGTGTCTGCTGTGTTTTTTCTTTTTTCTTGAGAAGAATCTCTAGCGTGTTGGTCAGCTGCCTTGGTATGCATATATAGGAAGAGGACATCGCACATTTCACCATGTCCTGCTCCATGTGTTGCACAAACCACCACTTGGACATTTTTTTGCAGTTTTCACCAGCTGTTGGTCCGATCCATTGCAATTTCCAACACTTGGTCATCTAATTACCTATTTAGCTCTGCTGACAACATAACATACAGTTGGGCCCGCTGATGCATGTAAAATGCATATATGAACTTTGTAGTTTGTTAACATGTTTTCCCACATGTTTGCATCATATATAATGTTATATGAATGTTTAATATTGATTTTTAGGGATTTACCAATGATCCCCTTTATTTTGGTTATAACTCTGTAGGGCAGAAAAACCTTGCTTTCAATGTTTTTGATGTTTCAAGACCTATACGAAGTGAAATGAACCTGCACTTTTAGGAATGTCAATATTTATCCACGAGAAACATCTAGAGCACTCGAATCTCACCAGGAGGGCGAAAGGAGCCTAGGTGGCACGCCCAGGCCTAGTGGGGGCGCCACCCATGCTCGTTTTCTCCTGGATCGTTCAATCAACTTGATTCTTTTGCCCACAAAGTTCTCTTGACCTAAAAACCCTATATAAGGACCCCCGGGGCATACTCAGAGAAGAGCTACCAGAGACAAAAACATAGTCAAACAGAGTCAGATCCAGCAAAGATTAGAGGGGCAAATTCCACCGGGAGTCACCTCCGAGGAGATCTCCACCCTCTCCAACATCTCTAGCATCATCACCATGATGAAGAGGGAGTAGTCCACCTCCGGGCTATGGGTTTGTGGCAGTAGCTTGATCTATTTCTCTCTTGTTCTTCATAGATCTAGTACCATATGACCCGCCCAACATGATTATGGTCATATTTGTAATTCCTATATGGTGGATCTTTCTTCTATGATTTGATATTTGAGATTGGAATCTATTTTGTGTATGATGTTTTAATAGATGCATATCATGCACCCCATTATTCATTGCCTGTTTTGATCCAACTTGTATGCAAGAACTTGTTTGAAGATAAGTGTGTGTTAGATGGAGTAGCATGGGGGTGGAGATTGAATTGTGACACATAATATTCAAGATCTACTTTGGTTTTTACCTTTCCTTTCATGCCTCGCTAGGGATAAAATGAAATCATGTGCTATAGTTAGCACATGACAGTGTGATGACCTTGTGAGATCAAGGTAGCATATTTGTATTTCAAACATCATATAATATTGCTTCAAGCTATACTCTGATTTGTTCTTAAATCAAGAATGCATGGAGGTTTCCCTTTCTTCAAGAGTATAAGAGATACATGTATTCCATCTCAATATTACAATGTGATGCCCATATTAATTCCTTTTATCAAGAACTTATAGAATTTCCATGAATCTTTATCATTGATGAATTATTGTATGATCACTACAACCTAAAAAGAGAGTAGACAAGTGAACCCATGAACCCCGGTCCAATTTTTATCATAAGAAACACCTTTCCATTGCATCTACTATCATTTATAATTTCTGCAATTTATTATTTCGAAAATACAAAAATACTTTCCTTACTTGCAATCACTCATAAAAACCCAAAAATAGCTCTACTATCTTACATATCATCTAGTTTGCATTACTTTAGTTTATTTACTATTTTTATTTCAGTTTATTTTATATTTTATTTCATGTTACTAATATGAAACCTTGTGCCTGACAAGCACTTGGTGGAGTTGGGGACACAAGAAAAATTATTTTGCTTTACAGGTTGCTTGAAGAGGAGAAGACAAATATCCACGCAACTCCCTGAGACTTTGATATAAACCCTTGAGTAATCCTTGTGGGGGAAAGAAGCTTGCTACAACACTCTTCACTTGGAGTCCCTACGAAAAGTGGTTGCGTTGTTTTCATCAAGACTATTTTCTAGCGTCGTTGCCGAGGAATTGATGGAGACATATCACAGTGGTTGCAGTTTGGTTAAACTCCCACAACAGCTGCTAGACTATTTTTTGGCGTTGTTATCTTGATCAACTTGTGCAACAACCCAAGCTTGGGGAGGTTGTACCACTATGAGCTTTTTCTTCTCCTTTTAGATTTCTAAAGTATTTTATTTTGTCTTGTTTTTAGTATTTTTAAGTTTTTCTTTAAAAACATATAAAAATTAGTATTAACTTTTTATTTGCAAACATGGGAGAAAGAGGAACAAAACTTTGTGACTACACGAACACCCGTAATGATCAATTCATGGCTAGAACCATTACCACTCCTGAAATTACTGCTAAAAGTTTTGAAGTAAGTCCTGGTCTTTTGATTCTTATAAATAAGAACAATTTGGGGGGAGTGCTAGTGAGGCTGCCTCTATGCATTTGCATGATTTTTGTCAAATTTGTGATGTGCAAAAGTTTAAAATTTTGGAAAATGATATTGTGTAACTTAAACTATTCCCATTTTCACTAAGAGGTAGAGCTAAAGAATGGTTATCATCACTCCCTGCTGCTAGCATAAACTCTTGGGATGACCTAAAAGAAGCTTTCATTAAGAAATACTACCCACCAGTTAAGACCCTACAAAACATAAATAGTATCCTATCATCTAGACAAAATGATAATGAACATGTAGCAACATCATGGGAGAGAGGTAAAAACATGTTTAGATCCTGCCATCACATGGAGTAAATGAATGGACCATACTACGTTCTTTTTATAATGGCCTAAATATTATGTCAAGAAGCATTCTAGATTCCGCTGCCAGGGGTGCATTTATGAGTAAAACTGTGTCCGAAGCTAAAACTATCCTAGAAAGCATGCTCCACAACCATAGTCAGTGGCATACTAAAAGAACACCAAACCCATCTAAGAAAGTTAACTCCATTGAAGAACTAGACTCCACATGAAGTAAAGTTGATGCCATATTTGCCTACATATCTAAGCAAAATACCGACAATGTTCCTCTACAAGAGTTTGTAACAAACACCAATGAAAGTGTAGATGTCAACTTCATAAGAAACTTTGGTAGTAATGGATATGGGAACAACTATAATAACTCATATGGCAGGCCACCTTTTGTTCCTAATAAATACGCTAGTGGTAATAATGCTCCTAATGATTTATAAAGCACCATGAGATCCTTTATAGCTACTCAAAAAGAACTTAACAAAGAATTTATAGGTGAGTTTGAAAGACAAGATTCTTTGTTTTAAAGGGTAGATCTCCTAACACAAGAAGTCACATCATTAAAAAATATTATTCAAGCTCAAAAGAAACATGAGGAAACAATCAAATATGTGCAAGAAGTGATAGATAAATCCTAGGAAACTCTTAATATGATGGAGGAAAATGAAACTATAATGATAGAAAATGATAAACAACTATAAGAGGTCAAAATGCTAAGTGAAACAAAAGAACCTCTACTTGATCTTGATAAATGTAGCTTGCATAAACACATTAATTTGTTGCAAAAGTTTTCTAATGATCCATCCTTTAATGGTCATCAAGCAGGATTTGGTTCCTACCTAGAAAATTATGTTATAGAAGAAAAGGTTGAGAGATATAATATAGAAGCTATGGTACCACCTATGCTTGGGGATATATGGATCTCCAAGGTATTAATCACTATTGGAAAAGAGACACATCATGCTATTCTAGATTTAGGATCTGGTGTCTCAGTTTTATCTAAAGATCTATATGACTTACTTGATTTGAAACCTATGGAAAAATGCTCAATAGATCTTTTACTTGCTGATGATTCAACTAAACATGCTCTAGGAAACACTACTAGAAAATAGCTAATCCGTGGCGCACTAGGGGTGCGCCACGAGGCGCGCGCTACGGGTAAAAGTTAGCCGTGGCGCACTAGATGGTGCGCCATGAGTATGAAAAGTTAGTCGTGGCACACTAGGTGGTGCGCCACGAGTATGAAAAGTTAGCCATAGCGCACTAGGTGCTGTGCGCCACGGGTACGATTTCAAATTTCAAAAAAAAGTGAGATTTGATCTAGATCTAGATCAACCCGCCGGCCGCCGTCGTCGTCGGAGGGTGCAGTCGGAGGAGGGCCCGGTCGGAGTATGGTGGAGGAGATTGCATCCGGAGGTGGTCGGAGGTGGTCGGAGGGTGGAGGAGTGAGGAGAAGAAGAAGGTAGGAGAGGTGGAGGAGTGAGGAGAAGAAGAAGGTAGGAGAGGTGGAGGAGAAGGAGAAGGTGGAGAAGGTAGGAGAAGTGGAGAAGGAGAAGTGGAAGTGGAGGAGATAAGGGGTGGGTGGGGAAGATATATATGGAGGGTTAGGTGGTCAGGTGGTGATTCGAATTTCGAATCCCGCCCAACTTACTCGTGGCGCACTAGGGGTGGTGCGCTACAAGTAAGTGGCCTCCATTTTTTCTGCAGGAAAAAACGATCTTTTGATCATAACTTTTTATTCTTTTTGAATTTTGAAAATCTAAAAAATCGCCAAACGACCAGTGGTGGTTGCGAGCGGATGCGAAATCTCGTTCTCGTTATTTTGGTATATTAAACTTTTTTCTCGAATTCGTATGCAAATGTTACGGCTATTTTACCGTGACATTATCTTTTTTTGCATAAAAAATCGAAATTCATGTTTGTTAATTTTCCTACACACTAGACCACATTACCTACATACATGTGAAAGGATTTTATTTTTTGAATTGTTTATCATTTTCTTTTATTTTTTGCAAGGCTAAAAAGGCGATCCACTGGGGGGTAGGGAGGGGTTGGTGTAGGAAACTTACCTGCGGCGCACTAGGCTAGGGTGCCCTACGGGTAAGTTCGTCCAGCTACACAGCAGGCCGCAACCCACATACCCGTAGCGCACTATGTCAGAGTGCGCTATAACTAAATTTCACACCCGTAGCGCACCGCGCGCAGGTGCGCTACGGCTAGGTTGTCTGCGGCCACCTGTGCCCTGGACCACAAGTAGCCGTGACGCACCACCCACATGTGCGCCACGCTTATGGCAGTTAGCCGTAGGGCACCTGTAGCCAGTGCGTCACGCCTATTTTACCTGTGGGGCACCACTAGCACGTGCGCCACGGATGTGTGGATTACCTATAGTCGTTTTTCTAGTAGTGAAATGTTCAAGATATTATGTTTGAATTACATATGACATTTATACCTGTTAATTTTATTGTCATGGATATGGGGAGCAATACCTCAAGTTTTATAGTACTTGGTAGACCTTTTTTGAGAACCACATGTGCAGTCATTGATACAAAAGAAGGAAATGTGAAGTTTCAATTTGCTCACAAGAATTTTATGGAACACTCTCCAAGTAAGAAGGAGGTAGCTAAGAATCACAAGCTATCCCATGAGTTTCACATCACCTAAATCAAGTAAGTAAAGCCTAGCTATATGGCTATAAAGTAAGCGCTTTGCGGGAGACAACCCGGTTATTTTATTTTAGATTTTTATTTTGAACTCTTGCTGTAGCAATAGAGCTTTTGTTTTAGTTTTCTTTTTTTAGTTTTTAATAAAGTATCAACTGGAACCCATTTTGGATGTTTTAAAAGTTGCTAAACATATGGAGTAGCAAATTTCCGCAGAACAGTTTTTAGTGCGTGAATTTTGTGATTTTCTCTGTAACTCTGATTACGCTAATATTCATACAGAATTACAACTTGTCATCCTATGTATGCACAAAATTATTCTAAAATTCCTGACATTCGTAAGTGCACGAAAAAAATTCGCTTTGCTGTTGCTGAAAATCTGGACAGATTCTGCCATGTTTTGTTTTAACCATTCCTAAGTGTCCTAAGATGTTTTGTATGAGTCATATTATATGCTAGGGATATGTAGAAAAATTATATGCTTGCTCGAAAATTTAGATTTTTTTTGTCTTTGATATATATGCTTATATTCTTGTGCCGCTAATGTCACCTCTCAGAAAAGAGATGGGAGAAAAAGTTTTGTGTTGAAGTTTTTTGACAGGGAATAGAAGAACACCACACCAAAAACAATTCAAGGATGATGAAAACCATAATCTTGGGGATGACCAAGGCACCCCACTGGACCAAGTCAACTCTCAGTTTGCAAACCTCTAAAATTTGTTTTTTGAGCAACATAGAACTATCGTAGAAACTCTAGAGTTTCTGTTTTTTGTTTTCCATTAGAAAGAACACCACCACCATTATTATAAACTAGTCATTAACCCGTGCGTCCGCACGGGCCGTAGTATTCCATAGACTTAGATGGTAAAACAATTGAGTTATGTAGAATTCAAAATATTACTTTCAAAAACCTATACAATGATTTCACCTCGTTAATTCATGTGGGCATTTTATAAGTATCTTTGTTATTTAATTGCTCATATGTCAGTACTCAAGGGCACACGACCAATTTGAACTATATACTTGCCTGTGCAATGAATGTACTTGGTTTAAATTAGTGAATACTGAACAATACGTGTGATTTAATCTCAACAAAAAATAATTAACCCGTGTAGAATGAAAAAAGTGAAACCTTGGTTTTTATATGTGAGAGTTTGTACACACCAGTCGTATGGCCTTGTGATATCATCAGGTCCCGTAAGCACATTACTAATTTAGTTTAATATATACAATGTTTCTTAAAACAAATTCCGCTAAAAGTACATATGCATACCAAATGAGTGTCTTAAGGATCCTACTATTCAGGAAAATATCACAGCAGGCATCATGTTTTCTAAATCTTATCTGAAAAGAGATGCACGCACACTTATATTGGCCTTATCATTTCGCCAAACAGAAATTACTATGGATGGTCGAAATATCGGATATTTGCATTCAACTTCATCCAACTAGTGAATTAGCAATGCCATAGCTTCTCAAAAGTCTAGCTTATAGTGACCCCACAACTTAGTTGCACCAAACATAAATGCTTGAATCTGCCTGAATGCATGTTCCACCAGAAATTTTCATTTGGGAACTGATGCCATATTTCAAATATCCTTCAATTTCTTAGGTTGACCTAGATATACATGAAAATCTATCGTAAGCAATTCCCACATGATTGAATGTAGTAGTATGTGAACAAAAAGCAAAGATGTACTGGCTATATATTATTTCGAATACAATATCGAAATGAGCAAATATTTATTCGGCATATATCAGATGATATGTCTTTTTAGTCTTTATCGGTGGATAGAGCGTGACTGTTTTTTGGTCAATAGATATAGCCTGAACTTGTTGCTGGCTGGAGTATACGTTTTTTTAAACTTTAATTGCACAGAGAATTGTTGGTTCGAACTAATCCTTCAGTATCTTTCTGGCAACATATAGCCTCTCAGTTTAGACAAAGGAACTTAAATATTACAGAAATTTCTGAAACATCATATAGGCATATTTGTGGTTGGTTCACTGGCTAACTGACATGTGCAAGAAATGTCGACCTTTAGTGGCATATATAGCAGAACAGAATACACATTTGTAGTGATTACTTCTACTGTTTAACCGATTTTCTACAGCATGCATATCCTAAATGTCCTTAGGAGAGGAGCAATGTATGCAACTATATCTATGTTCAGCGTCCCTTCTCTTTCTTCCTCGCGTGATTCTAGTCCAAACAAAAGTATTGTACGTATGACCTTGTGCTCACAATCATAATTTAGACATTAACCTGCAAATGTGTTTAGTAAAGGCGTTAAATGATTATCACAAAACGCTAACATGTTTATTTGTGGTTAGAGAAAGAAGTTAGTCCTGATAGAATGGCTGCTAAGTAGTGTAGGCAGATAAGAGAAACGCCAAATCTGAAAATTCTAAAAAACCCCACTATGGTATGCACTGACCATGGTAAGTCATAGGAAATTATTTAATGAGGATTCATAATTCGGGTGAAGAATACAGACAAATTAATCTATATTATACCTAATACCTAATCTATCTAATTTAAGTTGACGTATGTTCGTCAACTTGGGGAAATCCGTCCGCCATCGTTTTGACCTTTTTACCCTTGACTGTTTGGAGTTTTTACGAGTAGTGCCACCGTCTAAGTCAACCAGTCTCTCTTCTCTCTCCCTCACGGCCTCACAGGGCCTTATCCACTAAAAGAAACAGCGATGCGCCACCGACGGGCAGAGCAGGATGAGGGCGAGTAGGGAGAGGGAGGAGACACCGAGCTGCCTTGGTGGCGGCGAGGACGAGCTGCCGGGCGTGGCCGCGAGGTCGCAGCGCCGCCGTCCTCTCCCCCTCCCCCTCCACCCCCACGTTGGTACGGCGACTAGGTGATGGACGCCGACGGCAGCAGGCCGAAACCGAAGAGGGGAGGTCGATGAGGTGGGGCGCTGGGTACTCGTGGCCGGAAAGGTCCACGGGGAGGCGGAGTACAGCGTACTTTCTCGACAGGGAGGAGCCGCTCGTGGTTGAATCGTGCTGCCCAACTTCACCCGTCAGAGCTGAACCTTGCAACCCTACTGCCCTCCAAATTCAACCGGGGCAAATATTTTCTTTCATGTGTTTCACAATGCAAAGTCAAAGTGAACAATAAGTTGCGAGTTGCGTCACCGGCCGGCAACCTGAAGCTGGTAGCCTTATGAATCGGTGATAATCCTGCTTTGTTGCGCCTAATTGAGCTCCTCATGTAACCGACGAAGAAGACTCTTGTGCTAATCTCTTGTGCTTTCTGCTAGGAAAAGAGTCTGGAGTTAATATTTGTTGTCTTGATAGAATCTGCATTATTATTTAAAATTAATGCGGCCATGGAAAATCAGTCTATACGCTGTTGTATGATTCTGCATATCAAAAACCAGTATAAGTCTATACACTGAAGTACGATTCTGCATATGTCGAACCCTTACTTTCTAAACAAAAAGCATATAATTATTTCTGAGAAAAAATCATTTACATGGTGATTGATGGCATGCATTGGCACATGGGCGCTGCGAGGCCCAAGTCGGCAACGGTCGCGTGGAGCAACAAATAACAGCAAGTGAGGGTCTAGCAGCCCCCATGCTGTCAAGGGGTGAGCAAAAAACGTGATCGTCGGCGAAGGGCAGTGGTATGCACTGATGAAGAGGGAGTATTCATCAAGAATCTCATCACATTATACTTGTTTTTCTATTCTCAGGTGCGAAGGCAAAACATTAAGCAGGCACTAAATTCTCACCATCTTAATCCTCATTGTTTCATTAGCTTTTTCCCACAAAATTAGTTTTTCTAGCCATTCTGTGGGCCACACATATATTTGTTGTGAAAATATTATGTAAAAATAGCCATCATGATGTCCAGAATGTATATTTTGACCTGATAGGTTGTCTTGCTATCTGATTTAATATTTCAAGCAGTACAATCAGCAATATCAGGATTTTGAATTTGTTACATATTGTAACTCATAAATGGTTTTTATTATGTTTGACAATCCTAGGCCCCATACAAGTTATGTTTTCTGTTCTGTTTGACTCAGGAGAAGTGTGCAGCCTATAAGAATATTGTGTACCTATTAGAGAAGGTAAAAAAGGTGCCAAGCAAGTTATCTTATGTGTTCTTTGGAACTCAGAGAAATGGGCTGCATCTAAAATTATTGTGTATCCATTGGAGAAGGTAAAAATATTCCCTTTAACGTTCATACAAATTTGATACATGGTTGCTTGGTCTGCAAAACTGCTCCAGCTTGGTGCATACTTTTGGAACAGAGAGTCTACACCAAGAATCAGCGGTGCGAACAATTGTGAGAGCCATTGCTATGACTTTGTTTTATATCTTGTTTTATATCACCCGGCCTACTGCTGAGACTTTGTTTTATATCTTGTGACACAACTATGGAATTAGTTTTTTTTCCTTATTTTGTAAATCATCATAAAACAACAGAATACGTATTTATTTACGTGATCTCTTACTCTGAAACTTTTATTTGGAGTAAAAGGAAATAGCTTGACAGGAAGGAATAATTTGAGGGTGGTGAATAATTGATTGGGACATGTTCCGTTTTACTAGATGGGAAGAGATGCTATAGGATCTTATTTTTTAAGTCAATCTTCTAGCCCGTAAAAAAATCTGGCCCGTATGGTACGATGCAGGAATAATTAAAAAGAATTTGCTTTAAATTTCTTGTATAGAGAAGAAGGGATCATGACTTTTTTCTTGTGACACTGGAATATTTTGTCTAAACAGAGATCAAAAGCTGAAATCTTGAATGCATGGCATGATTTTGTGTCACTGGAGTATATTTATACACATCATCAATAGATTGAAAATGAATCAAATATATTTTTGTTCATTATTATGTACTACAATACTTCATGTACTACATTAGTCAATATGTTCCCGTGTCCATGCGTTGGAGGCTGGGTGTGTTGTGTGGTATTGTGTGGCTGTGGTGTTCTGTGCCTCCCCTTATTTTTTTATTATCCAAAACATTTTTGTTTTATTATTTTCTGTTAACAATATGCGAATAGTTTTTAGATAGCAAAATAATGCACCTCCTTTAAAAAACACAAAAAACCTCAAAATTTTGGATTAGGTTTTCTAACAGAATCTATAAATCCCTTAAGTGCTCCAAACCGTTTAAGTCCATTGATTTGAGCCATTTTTAATCCTAACTGGAGTTGCACTAATTAAGTATGATGCCCATCATCATCTAACCAAGTGTATCCACCAGGTTAACGAGAACTTTCTTCTATTTGTGTGTTTTGTTGTCGTGTTTTCTCTTCCGTTGTGACAAATGGATAACTTTTTAAGTTTTTTCTTGACAACACAAGCATTTCGCTTGCAAATCGGATCCATCATCGTGCAAATCAAATCTGTCAAGATAAGAAAAATGCCCAACTCCAATGTCCGCGTGGGAATCAAATTAATCGGCTGATAGAGGATGCCACTCGAACATGTATCAGATCGGTGTAACCGGACAAGACGTCCACACGTGAGGCGTCTGCGACATGATGACGTCTCATCATTATAAAAAAACCTGAATTGCCGGAAACTTCCGTTTTCTCTAAGAAATATTTTTCATTTGTTGTCACATTAACGCAAGATATATCAATTATTTGTTGTGTAATTTTATGGGCCCGTAGCAACGCACGAGTATTCAGCTAGTTAGTAATAAAGAATGTAAGATTTATGTCCTTCGTCTGTCTGGAAAGACGATTTTGCCCTCGCTAGTATGGGGGAATTACAGGTACTGCCACTGCTTAGTTATGCACACAGTTGGTTTGCTTGGCTCCGTTCAACAGTCCGGCCACGCGAGACAGAGGATGGGAGGGCACAAGGGCGGCTTGAGTATGGGGATTGGAGGGCGGGGCCGCCGCTCACCTCTCGGCCGGCCGGCCAGCGGCCACGATAGGAGAAATTCGAGGCCAGGAACGAAGACGGATGCCATTGCCGGAGCTTTCCTGGTCTTCCTGTTCGCTCGCGTCAAGGATTGGAGCACGGTTCACCGACTTCGTCCGTCCTCTGATCCCTGCATCTCGACTATCTTCTTCTCCACCGGGGGGCGCCACCGCCCTCCTGCTCTACTGGCGAGGCGCAAGTGTAGTCCTCACCTCCCCTTCCTCCTGCTCCACCGGAAGGCGCGGCCTTCTGTCCTTACCTCTAAATTCCCCGCACGCCGCCAGAGGCTCAAGTCTCCGTGATTTCCACCGTGCGCCGCCCTAGCTTGGTGCACCAACGGCCTTTCACCTGTGCACCGCCCCGTCTCAGTTCACCGGTGTACTACCCCTGCGCCGGAGGGGAGCTCGTTGCCAAATCCACGGTGGGGGACTGCGATACGGGGATGGCCGTGATGCAACTCCGATGCATCTCGATCTGGCTCATCCGGGCTCAGGTTTGACCATCTTCTACCTAGCTAACTCGGACTTACCCACTTGGATGATACTACTACTTGCTCATGAACGTCCGCAATTAGTGGATGATGAATTAGTGGATGCAAACTTGGGTGTGTTCAGATTGATTATCCGATGAGGGAGAATGCAAGAGAGATTGGGAATAAAGAGATTGATAGAGGTGAAAAGCAGATCAGTTTCTACTGCCCCATCGATTGATTAACTTTTTTGTGACTCCCATCTTGCCCTCCCCTTTATTCAGCTGCAAGAGATCTGACAAATTTTGCGTGTGGCTACATGTTTACTGCGGGAGATTGACGAGTGGATTGTTAACTGCGGCTGTATTTCTTGCATTACAACCAAAACCGTAGAGCTGGTGGAGAAACGCTTCACTTGGATTGGAATCCACACTTTTGGCTATGTACATATTTAGTACATGTCAAAGAGGCCGGATGCAATCTGGTGATTTGTTTTTTAGTAGTACATGAATTAGACGACACATTTTAATACTCCCTCTGGCCCGAATTAACGTTCGCGCTGGCCATTTTTCAAAAACGCCCCTGCAAAATCCCCGACAAACCCCTTACCCCCTCGTCTTCCTCCGTCCGCTCGTTCCCTCCGGTCACCTTGCTCGCACTCCGCCGTCACCCCCTCCCCACGCCACGCCCCACCCCCTCCCCGCCCCACGCCGCTGCACCCCACTCGCCCCACGCCACCACTTCTCCCACGCTGCGCTGCGGCCGCCTAGCCCCCCCGCTGTTGCCTACTACCAAGACATCGCCGTCCAAGGTCGAGATTTTCTGTCCAATACACAGCCGCCGCCTTGCTTTCCCCTGCCGCCTTGCTGGATCTACGTGCAGAGCTACTTGAAATGCTCTCCGACGGCGAGGATAAGCTCCTCGTTCTCACCGACGCCACCAGAGAGGAGATGGCGAGCTAGGGCAGTGCGCTTTGTTGTACGCTGGCCTCCTCTTCGCGCTCTGGCCGAGGCACGTCGAGGGGGAGAAATATGCAGCCTTGCCGGTCGTCAGTAAGCTCCTGATCTGATCTTGTCCATAGAGGTTCCGGTGGTGGTCGATTCTTGAGTTTTCTTGGGGATTTTTGTGCAGGAAGTCGAACAAGGACTGACCTCGTTGTGCAAACCGTCCTCCCTGAGCTCCTGTTGTTGTACCATGTCTGAATAGCTTCTCTCATGTCTTAATTATATGAATGTACCTGCTTCCATGTCTGAAAAGCTTCTCTCCTGGGATAAATACTTCTCTCCTGGGATTAGTATTTGAATTAGGTAAAGCAGTGTTCTACCAATTCTTCTCATACCAGATGAATTAGGAACAATATAATGCAACTACAAAATACTTTATAAATACTTTCAGTTCTGTATAGTAATTAATTTTAGCTTGTGAGCAGTTGGATTTTTCCAACTTCAAACCCAGGAACACCCAGGAACACCTACAGATGCTTTCAGGTTACAGTTGGTGTCATTTGGGTCGCATGTGCATCCACCTGAATTATGTCCTCTCAGTTGTGTCATTTGAAACATGTGAACGTTGAACAGAAGCTGTTGCTGAAGATT
The DNA here is from genome assembly GCA_910589775.1 of Avena eriantha. Taxonomy (NCBI): domain Eukaryota; kingdom Viridiplantae; phylum Streptophyta; class Magnoliopsida; order Poales; family Poaceae; genus Avena; species Avena eriantha. Next base: position 189,972,694 of record OU342741.1, on the reverse strand, counting down.
ATTTGCTTTGTCAATTACATTTCCTTCTTATATCCTTTTCTGAAAGTGAAATCCTCTATCTCTCGGTTGTAATTATCAGTTTGTATCCAAATGCACCCGGCTTGGGATTAGCACTGGACTGGATTCCGGTTATGAATCACAAGTTTTAGCAAGTCTGAAATTCCATGAAAAAGAAACCACTCACTAAATCAGAGCATAGTCAAATTTTCTAAGGTAAGATTTCAGTAGCCTGAGTGTACATCAACATGTTTTATGTTGAATCACATAAATACACACTTTAAAGTAGCTTAACAGTAGCTTAACAGTTCTGACAGATATAGCTTTTACATCTGCATTTTTTTATAGTAGCTTACCAGGAGCCATTTTTAAAAAGTTTTCTGTTCTTGTGCTTACTCTGGTGCTATACTATGGATGTGGATTCTTGGTAGACTGGTTTAACGTAGATGCCCATCTGAACATTTTATTCGTAACTTCCATTACTTGTATAATTGTATTCCTCAAGAACCTCCAGGAAGAAATATCTTGTACTCTTGTATGTTTGATCAATATATTCAAGAGTATCCTCTTGTTTTTGGTTGCTTCAGCCACGGATAAATTTTGTCAACAATCATGTTCCACGGTTGCTTGTTTGAATGCAATAAATTTTGATGTTTGTGTGAATGTGCTCTCATTCAAATTTTTGTGATATTGGTTTTTACATAAGTTCTCATATAAAGTTTATTTTCGTACACTATCCAGGTGTTGCTAGAGATGTGAACTTCATTCCTACCGCAAGAGTTCCAGTTCTTCAGTATGTGAGCAACAAATTTGGCATTTCCTGTGATATATCCATCAATAACTACCAGGAGCCATTTTTACAATAGCTTAACAGAGCCATATCCACAATTGAGAGGCAAGCAAGCCTTAAAAACTCTACGGTATGTAGAGAATACTCTATCTGTCCCGGTGCCATCTTGTTACACATAGCTAAGAATTTCTGTAGTTTAGCCTCTTTTGTTCACTGTCTGACTCTGGTGCTATCAATGAATTTCAAATTGAGTTTGATGCATCACAGCTATGCTCAAATAAACCTTTGATAGTGACAATTTCTGAAATTTGAATCAACCAACTGCATGTGTTTTGGAATTAATTGTTTCTGAAATTACTTTTCACATGTTACATCTAGCTGAATAGTGTCTACTGCTATTGTTCACATGTTATCTGCTTGCACATACTTTGCTGAAAGTATAAAATGCTCCCATATTTGGCTCATATCAACGGATCATGTATAAATTGTTCACATCCTATGTACTCCATTGTAACACAAGTGGACATACATAGTACACAATTACAACACAAGTGGATACACATAGTGACCAACCGATCTTCTCCATCAGTGACTAGCCGAGCTTCTCCATCAGTTACCAGCCGAGCTTCTCCATCAGTGACCACCCGAGCTTCTCCATCAGTGACTAGCCGAGCTTCTCCATCAGTAACCACATGAGCTTCTCCATCAGTGACTAGCCGAGCTTCTCCATCAGTGACCAACCAAGCTTCTCCATCAGTGACCAACTGAGCTTCTTTAGTGACCAACTTGAGATTAATTCGCCTATCTTCGCATACACCGCTGACTCGGCGCCTTTTACGGACAAGGCTTGATGGTTCATTCAACCATTTGAGATATATATCTCCTGGGATTATTGTCTGATCATCCATAATTACTTGGGGGCCCGTCCTGCGTGCTTTTTGAGCTGTTATGCCTTGTTGAGTTTTTGATATGACTTGTTGCTCATAGTCAGCTATCAGCTCTAAGGTTTGCCGATAGAGTTCGCCATCAATGTTTAGAGTGTTAGGCAACATTCCCTCCCTTTGGAGTTTATCCTTTCCCATGTGGGGTGTCTTGTTTTTGTTTCCTCCTTCATCTTTCATAACCTCCACCAAGACAGACTGCAATGTTATATACACTTTTGCCAGTTTATCCACATCATATGTATCATATGCTTGTTCTACAGATTCAATCAGTTCTTTTAGATTGTTAGGTGCACTCTCAAATGCCAAGGACTGTATAGCTCTAAAGAAACAAAGATCAAGTACATTCATGTCAGGTGAATTTGGTGGTTGATAAGTTAGCCTGATATCTAGTCCTGTAGCTTTGACGGCCGCTATAAAAGCGGGATCATCAGGCAGAACATGTGTCCTAGCATTGTTCATCATATCTGGGTTTCGCAACCGCAAATAAGAACATGACCTTGCCGATATTATTCTTGTTCGGAACAGTGCGCAAGGGATCTTCTTCTGGGAGTAGGTAATACGTTCTGTTCCTTTTGGTCATATCAAACCATTTTTCATCGATATGAATGATGTTCTCCATGCTTTTGAAGGAAGGCATTGCTTCTGTTGTTGTTGTTTCATCAATCATTGAAATGCAAAATTTAAGCCTTTTGATCTTGTTTTCCGCTGACTGGAATGGCTTGAGACTGCTTGTGTGGTGCTTCAAGTCGCCCCATGTTAACCTTCTCTGTAGTGTACTATAGGAAACATTTAGAGACCTTGCTAGTGCCCTTAGTGTACCCCTTTTGTTGAGTTCAACCTCAGGCACCCTTTCTGAGAGATAGAGATCTTTTCTCTTTCGACCACAATTGCCTTTCCTTTTATTTGAAAATTCAACTTCTTGTTCCTGTTTCTCCATTTCTAGTGCCTGTTTCCAGATCTTTTCAATGGTTCTAAGACATACTTTCAAAAGTTGGGCAACGAGTTCTTTATCGGCCTTCTCAATTGGTCTATATTTTCCAAGCGCTTTCAATGCAATATATGCCGCGAATTTGTCCTTCTCTGGCATATCTATATGTTGCCGACGGGCAACAGTTTCTTCTTCGGGTATTTGGTCTAGCTGTGCAACTGTTTCTTCTTCTTCTAGACTGACATTGAGATCCAGGTCCATCCTTACAACCTCCTCCTCTACTAGTCTCACGTCAACATCCATAGCATCTTCCTCTTCTAGTCTAACGTTGAGATCCAGGTCCATCCTTACAACCTCCTCCTCTACAAGTCTCACGTTGACCTCTTCCTCTTCTAAACCGATCTTGAGATCCAGGTCCATCCTATTACTCTGAGCCTCAATGAGCAACATTTTTAGTAAGTACTTGTGTATGGAATATGGAGTATGGAGATATATCTACAGCTACAAAACTAGGAATATGAAGATATATATAGAGCTACAAAACTAGGAATATGGAGATATATCTAGAGCTACAAAACTAGGAATATGGAGGATGTATATAGAGCTACAAAACTAGGAATATGGAGATATATATAGAGCTACAAAACTTAGAATATGGAGATATATATAGAGCTACAAAACTAGGAATATGCTGCTAATGTTTGTCAGGTACATGATGCTGGTTCAGCAAATGCATCTATATTTTGCTATCTAGTTAAAAAATGGCATAGATATCCCCAAGCATCAGCTCATTACCTAGTCACCCATTTTTTTAAGGTCATTTTCTAAGTCTGTATTTAGCCTTCAAAATAAAATGATCACAGTACATGTTCTCATGCTGCTATTGCATAAATTGCAAGTTTGAAATGATCAACAGATCAGTTTGTAATGATCGTCCATATCATTTAGGAACATGGGACTGGTTTTAGCACTAACTTGATTTAGGAACAGGGGACTGGTTTTAGCACTAGATTTAGGAACAGGGTACTGGTTTCTACGGATGAATATGAAGAGGGGACTGGTTTTCATGAACTACAGCTGAGCTTTTTGTGGATATCATGTACTCGTCTAATTCTTGTGCCGTAGCAAAAGCTATCTCTAGTAAAATCTAGTGAAGATTGCATCAATAACTATACATGCGCATCCGGATTGCAGGTAACTCACCGACGACGACGTGTCTAGTGAGGGCACCGGCGACGTCCCGGACCACGACGCCGAGGGGCGCGGACAGGGAGACGGCGAGCACGGCTGATAGCGCCGGAGCGGCGGCAGATTGGGATTCGAGGAAGAGGATCCCGAAGCTCGACGGTCGACGGCGGCCGTGCTTGATGGAGGCGCCGTCAGGGCCAAGCTTGATGATGCCTCCCACGAGGACAGACTGGGCAGGGGAAGGGGAAGCGGATGGCTGGCGGAGCCCTCCGAGGGAGCTCTCCAACCGCGAGCAGAGCGGCTGTGGCGGCGGGGCTGTGGACGGCAGCGGCGCGCGGCCGGCCCGACGCGAGGAAGAGGCAAGGAAGACGATGACTTGATTTGGACCGATTAGCAACAGATTTTGAATTAGGGAGGTTTTTTTTGTAAAACTAATTTAACACAGGGCCGCGAACAATAAAACGGGCCGGAGGGAGTAATAAATTAGCTGGAGCAACATAACCAATCAATTTCCGTATTCGGTTGATCAGCATTTGCTTTCTAGGATGCCCATTATGAGTTTTAGCATGTCTACGCGGGTGTTAACTAGAAGGTTTGTTCTCTGGTTAGGAAGTTTGATCAGCCACATATTTTCAAGCCATTCGCGAAATGAAACGAAACATTGAGATTGGGAGTGTGAGAGAGGTATATAGATGTTAAGTCTAGCCTCCTTGCCACCAGACCAGAAGCACCATAGACTGGAGCTGCTAGATGACTATAATGAGCATTACTCGGTGTCAAGTTTGTCCGGAGAGACCACAGGCTGGCGGTCTTCTACCAGGAGCGATCTCTAGACCGGAGATGTTGGCCTGAACTTGCAAGAACCTGCAGATGTTACAGTATCAGTTACAAAGCACTGGAGCAGTCTTGCTGGGCGCTCATTTTCAGAGTCCAAAGTTAGGGCGATTCGTTCTCAGCTATAGTGAGTGTGTGGATGGATCTACTCCCTCTGTTTCAAAATATAAGATGTTTTAGCTTTGTGAAGCGAGTGTCTCTAGGAGTAATTGATAGCAATGTTTGGGGATTTGATGCCTTACAGCGTGGGGCTTCATATAGTAGCAGTCTAGCAGATCGTGTGTAGTTTTGGAATTTTAGTTCATATATATGTTCAGTTGCAGTGTGCGATAAGGAGCAATTTCTCCCAGCAAAGCTTTGGGCCCTCAGCTTTTACATCGGGCTATGCTTGGGTTTGCATTGTGTGCTAATTTTTTTGGCTTTGGATCGGGCTGATCTTTTGATAGCCATGCTTTGCTACGCCATGTCAAAAAAAAATTGGCCGCCGACCTCTAGTAACCTTGCAAGGCGGTAGTTAATGTTGTAGTATCCAGCTTTGGTTCGTCGTTGTCGGGTCACTGGTCTTCATAGATATTCTTGATAGATATTCAGGTAGCTGGTAAGTGAGATGGAGAATGTATCTTTTACTAAATTTGAATACCGTTATTTTTTATACCGGGTGCAATGCACGGACACTTGTGCTAGTATATTAATAAAAACTATAAACATGACAAATCAAAAAATAAAATATATTGTTCACAATATGCAGGCATAAGCCATTATGAAATTAGTCTGCTTTCCAGTCGCACACTACCATGAGATTTGGCGTGTATTCAGAAGAGCAACATAATGATGACATAAACTTTGAACTGAGAATAAAGTAATAAAATAATAAAGGTTGTATTCATCTAAAATGCAGAGGCCGGGGCTACGTCCCCATTTTAAAAAATATAAAAATACCATGCAACTAACATGAGATTTGGGGTGTATTCAGAAGAGCAACATACAACACCTGATTCCACTACATTGTAATCATCCTTTTGGCCAACATAGGGCGGCATGGAAAATAATCAGTGTTGCTTCCGTAGGTAACCCAGAATATGCAGCTTGGTGTTCTCCGGTGCTTCCGTTAAAAGAATCTGGTAAAGAGCAGTCCTCAGGGAAATAGATGCACAAAACAGATTTATTTTTTATTAAACAATCCAGATCACATAAGTTTATTGGTTTTTTGTTGAACATTCAACGATCTAGAGAATTTAGCAGGAAACTTAGTAATAATTGATTACTTACCAGAGTGGGGACGTGAACCGCTGCTACACATATCCTCTCTATTGTTCCTCTACTTAAGTCCTCTTTGCCCGATCTATTTGAAACTGTCGTTGATAGTCTTATGCAATCACCCTCGTGAGATTGACTCATGAAAAGTGAGGGGAATCAAAGGTTGTAGGATTGCAGAGGGAGAGCATCAGGGGAGGTTGGATTGGATCGGGACATTTTTTAACTTAATGTCAGATGATACCAAACAGCGGCCCGGTCGGAACGACGATGCGCCGTCGGCCGGACAGCCCTGAAAGCAAAAGTGAAGAAGAAGCATGCGTATTGGGATAATGACATGTGAGTCTAGAAGGAGGTCACGACCGCAGCCGCCTTAGATCCGGCTAGAGTGTTGGAGGCGCGATGGAGCCGTGGAGATTTCCATCGCCGCAATGCATCTACGATGACCTATAATTGTTAACAGAATATTATTTGCCGATTACAGATAGTGCACTTCTAGAACTAAGTACCGTGTGGGCATAGAACTTCGGGATATTTCTTTGATCCTAATCGCACAAATTAAATCGTATGGCTGTTTTAAGGTGTTTCCTCTAGGATTAATGTGGAGGCTCGTATGTTGCTTCCAATTAGTGAATATATAAGATGTTTATGATTAGCTACTGAAAAGAAAATCTACCTTGATGAGAATTAAAACTAAAAAAAATGCCAAAGAATAAAAGAAAAGGGGAGATAAAAACAAAAGCTGAAATTCATGTTGTGTTTAGTTCTTAAGCTCAAGTACTTTATATGAAACATGATCTGTTTTATGCCTATTAAATTGTATCATTTGCTTGTGCATATTTATGTTTAATATTAAGAAGTAAGGTGAGAAAATAAATATTGACATTATAAACTAGATGGCACACTCTTTAGATCTCTTTTTGCTAAGCATTTTCTAGACAAGCTAAGACTTGTTCCAAGCCCCTTAAAACTAGACTAGGCATATCCACCTACTTTTGGAAAAAAACTATTTTAAAATATAGTATGTATGTTAATACTCCAAAGTTCATAAAAAAGTAAGGTTTGGGGTGATACCACTATAGAAATTTATGTGCTTCACATCTTATTAGTGGTTGTTAGCTAAACCATGACTGACATGGCAGAAAGCTTTCAATGTTAAATGTTGAATATTAATCATGTTTAAGTTCTACATATGGATTGCCACCATGTGAAATGAAGTGTGCATACTAGAGTAGGCATGTTGGTAGAAAACGCTCCTAAACCGCTAGCCAAAGCCATGCATGACATGATGGAAACTTACAGCATGATAATCTTTGTTGATATGATTCATATGTTTGTTTTTCTTGTTCTTCTGAAGTAGAGATACTGCCCCCTCTTACCTTAAAGACAACCAAGGAATTATATTATCTTTTATGCTAAATGAATAAATAAGAAAATAAATAAATGCCACAAAGGGGGGCATATAGCTACATAGGGGGAAGAGGTACTTGATGCGGTTTCATAGACCAACATGAGTATGCAATGACATGCCTATGTTGAGTAGCATGAGGAGTGCAAGGTCATAGGCTAGGTGCATGAAACAATCAACTTGTAAGATTTTTAGCATATAAAGTGAAATAAAGATATACTTGGAACCCCATACTTATTAGTATTGTTAACATGAATTAGATAGCTTAAAATTCTGTTTTTATTTATGGAGGATTAACATATGTATTCAATGATTACTTTCAGCACGTGATGCAAAACATCTCAAGGGAAGACATAAAACTAAGAAGTGAGTCTTCCAGTCAAGGGCATGAAACTAAGAAGTAGCCCAAAAATAAAGACATGAAAATACCAATGCCAATCATGAAAAGAGTCTCTTATTCTATAGGTTCATCAAAGTATGCTTGAAGGTTTATTTTTTTATCATTTGCTTTATCACACCATCACTTATTGTTTAGCATATTTATAGATGTGTAAAAGATATAATTTGATAGTACACTTGCATATTATGTTTCATAGAAGGAATTGAGCCTATGAACTCTACATGATAATGAAGGAAGCAAATATAACAAACTCCAAACTCCATGTTTAGTTTTATCAACTTCATGCTCGAGGACGAGTATAGGTTAAGCTTGGGGATGTTGATGCATGTTTTTGAAATGCATACATGAACTTTGTAGTTTGTTAACATGTTTGCATCATATATAATGTTATATCCATGTTTTATATTGATTTTCGGGGATTTACTAATGATTCCCTTTATTTTGGTTATAACCCTGCAGGGTAGAAAAATGCTGTTTTCAATGTTTTTAATGTTTCAGGACCTATACAAGTCAAATGGACCTGCACTTTTGGGAATGACAATATTTATCCACGAGAAGCATCTGGAGCACTAGAATCTCGCCAGGAGGGCCAACCGAGCCTAGGTGGCGCGCCACCCATGCTCGTTTTCTCCTCGACCATTCGATCGCCTTGATTATTTCGCCCACGAAGTTCTCTTGACCTAAAAACTCCTATATAAGGACCCCCCAGGGGGCATACTCGGAGGAGAGCCACCAGAGATGAAAACACCACCAAACAGAGTCAGATCCAGTGAAGATTGAAGAGGAAAACTCCGTCGGAGCCACCTCCGGGGAGATCTCCACCCTCTCCAAAATCTCCAGCATCATCACCATGACGAAGAGGGAGTAGTACACCTCTGGGCTGTGGATTTGTGGCAGTAGCTTGATCTATTTCTCTCTTGTTCTTCATAGATCTAGTACCATATGAGCTGCCCAACATGATTATGGTCATATTTGTAATTCCTATGTGGTGGATCTTTCTTCTATGATTTGATATTTGAGATTGAAATCTATTTTGTGTAAGTTGTTTTAATAGATGCATATCATGCACCATGTTGTTCATTGCTTGTTTTGATCCAAATTGTATGCAAGAACTTGTACGAGGAGACGTGTGTGTTAGATGGAGTAGCATGGGGTGGAGATTGAATTATGATACGTAATATTCAAGATCTACTTTGGTTTTTACTTTTCTTTTGCTGCCTTACTAGGGATAAAATGAAATCATGTCCTATAGTTATCACATGACAGTGTGATGACCTTGTTAGATCAAGGTAGCATATTAGTATTTCAAATATCATATAATATTTCTTCAACCTATACTATGATTTGTTCTTAAATCAAGATTGCATGGAGATTTCACTTTCTTGAGGAGCATAAGAGAGAGATGTATTCCATCTCAATATTAGAATGTGATGCCCATAGTATTTACTTTTATCAAGCACTTATAGAATTTCCATGAACCTTTATGATTGATTAATTGTTTTATGATCACTACAACCTAAAAAGAGAGTAGATAAGTGAACCCATGAACTCCGGTCTGATTTTTATGATAAGAAACACCTTTCTATTGCATCTACTTTCATTTATAATTTCTGCAATTTATTATTTCGAAAATACAAAAATACTTTCCTTATTTGCAATCACTCATAAAACCCCAAAAATAACTCTACTATCTTCCATATCATCTACTTTGCATTACTTTAATTAATTTATTATTTTTATTTTAGTTTATTTTATATTTTATTTCATATTACTAATATGAAACCTTGTGCTTGACAACCACTTGATAGAGTTGGGGACACAAAAAATATATTTTTCTTTACAGGTTGCCTGAAGAGGAGAAGACAAATATCCACACAATTTTTCGAGAGTTTGATATAAACCTTCGAGTCACCCTTATGGGAAAAAGAAGCTTAATACAACACTCTGCAATTGGAGTCCCAAAAAAAGTGACTGCGTTTGTTTCCATCACCCGCCTTGTCAGTCCTCCCATTAATCGACAAATTTGTAAAAACTAACATATTCATAAAAGGTTAATAATTCATCCAATATTTATAATTTTTTTAACTGATCCGTTGAACGTAATATTGTCTACTCTATATGTAGAACTAATTAAAATATTTTCTAGTTATAGTTTTTTTACCCATGACACGCTAAACAGTTTATAGGAAAATAATTATACACTAGATGCTTTATAGGACCTAATGTACCTATTTTTGAACATAATTGTTCATACTAAGAGCAATAATAGAGATCATCTAAAAAAATATAGGAGAGAGAGACGGGGGCATGTCTAGACAAAAATAGATGATATATATGGGATACATTTTATTCCTAGCTATAACACTACTAGTAAGTTACACGTGAGGCACATATAATATAAGTATGACATATCATTACTACTGTATATAAAATTATAATTGTAAAGTTAAGAAAATAATTATGATTTTGATCCACATCCATAAAGTATTGGGTGTATATATATTTGGTTCTTTTAGAACTTCATATCATAGAGAAATCAACCTTTTATTACCTACGGCCCCCGCAAAAAAACTTTATTACCTACGGAGAACTCAAATTTTTTGCTAACATGCTCTAGAGGAATGACGGAGAAGATTCTAGAATGAAGGAGAAGTATGTTTTGAGGTTTGTGCATATAGCGTTTCATTGTGCTACAGACCAACAATAATACTAGTAAGTTGCAAGTGTCTTGCATATGAGAACCAGATAATATAAGTATGACATATTATTTTTATATAATATTATAATAGGTGAAGCTCAAAAAATAATTATAATTTCAAGTCATGTCCATATAGTATCGGGTGTGTTTGGTTCTTGTACTTTATATCATGTAGAAATCAACATATTACCTACCTAGTACTCCACATGCTCTAGAGACATGACGACGAAGATTGTAGAATTATCGAAAAGTGTGTTTTGAGGTTTGTGCATAGCGTCAATTATGCTAAAGAGACTAGTAAGTTGCATGTTCCCTGCACGTGAGACTCAGATAGTAGACATATAACATGTCATCACTATGTAAAATTATAATTGGTAAATCATAAAAAATTATAAATTTGATCAACATCTATAAAGTATGGATGTATATTTGGTTCTTGTATTTTGTATCATCATGTAGAAGTCAAAGATTATTAGATACCTAAATTTTTTTTATAACATGGTCTAGAGAAACGAGGGAGAATATTCTAGTATGATGGAGAAGTGTGTTTTGAGGTTTGTGCATAGCATTCATTATGCTGAAGACTATCAATAGAATCTTCTAGATGCTAGAATGGAATCCAATGGGTAGAAATGCTGGGATTCACGAGACTTGATCCAACTGTCAACATTCAAAATTATTTGTACACTATATAGTGGTAAGGTATGATAAGATAAGATGGTGAGATAATAAAGCAGGTTTAAATTGTATACATAGTACCAATCCTAACCGTTGGGCTGTTCGATCCAATGGTCCAGAGTAGCTGGATTCGTGTTAAACAATACCTAGAGTGAATTCCACCATGCTCTAGAACCATCATGTCACACTCCTCTCCAAAAAATTCCATAGCACCGTAGGCTATATTCTCAATATGTGTATATAGTTTTTATTAATAGACTTAATGTATGCCTTTTTCTCTAGCAAGACTGTTAGTTAATAAAAACATAATGTTTGTTAACAACTTAATGTTTGTTAAACCCACATGTGATTTTTCCATATAAATGAAAAAGTGACAGTAACCATGGAGCATCATCATACGTCTTCCCTTCTCCTTTTTTTGCAAAAAGGATCCTGGCATTAAAAGAAACATCGAATAGTACAAAGCACCTCAACACAAACGAAAATTACATAGAATTTGTTGAGATATCATTCGTCTTCAACCTCAGTTCCCCGCGCCACGAGGAGCAATGGTACCTACCATATTGATATGTTTTTTGCAAAACTGTCGAAGATATCCTTGTGACAGAGGATGGAGGTCGTGCATGCGTTGTTTAGGCCCGACATGCCCTGGACTACACACTGCTCAAGGAGGCTAATGAAGAGGTCCAACTCCTCGTGTTGGGCAAGACGCTGCGCGAGAACATCTACCTCCATCTAGACATCCACCGGTGCGGCGGGCAAAGCCTCGAAAAGTTGTAGGGCCATCAGTGCGTGGAACAGATCGTCTCTAGAGAGACCAGCCAGGGAAGCGGTGACCGTGGCAACAACCTGGGGCGGATCACCTGGACCAAAATTTGGGGCTAAAAGTCAGGTATAGATAGGCTAGATGAATGAAGTCCATGGAAGAAAACGATATCGCTGCCGGTAGCATACATTGTGGCAACCATACATGTTGGGTATGCGTCACGGCGCATGGCCTGAAGGCGGGCAGTGAGGTCATCCGCCATGCTGGTGACGATGCCAAAGCTGGTGAGGAAAGAGTCCATCGTATTCTTGAGCCAGGTTGTGAAGATGGCGTCAGAATGAGTGTGTGCTATGGCGTATGCCAACACGACACGGAGGCGCTACAAAGCTTTGACGTGGGGATGTGCATCCCTGCCTTTCTCGCTCAGACGGATGGCGCTCGCCAACACAGTCGCCATCTCTCTCTCTCTCTGGATATCGCTCTGCGGTAGACTCCACCGCTGCTTAATCTAGGTACTTTTGTACTCTTGATTTTGGAAGTAGTAATAGTACAAGAAATCAACGGTAGAAAGCTACTACCACCTGTCTGGTTGACCTTCAGGTATTAAGTGTCTAGGTAACCAAGCCTGCATGCTTATCTTGGTAATAGTGTGGCCTCTCGCATAGCCAAATCCCCACTTAACATGTAGTAGTACTATACTCCCTCTGTTTGTGACCATTTTGTTGGTACCAAGATGTGGCCTAGAAAATTGGTGAGAAAATCTTGGGAATGTTAGAGCTAGCCTCTTAGCTGTACCATAATTCTCTCCCCATTGGTTTATTTTTTTCGTCCCGCTCATGCATAGGTCGTTTTATACCTAATGCAGAGAGAAAAGGTGATCTAGATGCCAGTAATTAGGGGCTGCAATAACTAGGGCGCTAGAAATTATTCCCTCCATCCCATTGCATTTTACTACTACTCACCGTATTTCGTACCTCGTGTCAGGGACCCATCGTAGCTTTGCTATGACATCGCACCGCATGTGCACCTCGCTCCTACGGGTCCTAGCAAAGTTAAAAGAAAATGCCACCGCTCCAATTATCAGATAGAGTAAACAATGGAACATGTGGTTTCTTTATAATTACCATGTTTTTTGTATTAGGATTTTTCAAGCTTCCTAACTAACTTCGCACACTTCAGTGATTTTTTGCTGATTTAATGGAAAAAAAGATTTACGCATGATGACCTACCATGTAACATGCCCTATGTGCCATGAAAATGGTAATAATGGAAAGTAATACGCGTAAGAGGATGCCACATGAAAGTATTTGGTTTGTTATAATTTCTTTATTTTATTTCCATGTCTTCAAAATATTATCAAATTTGTATGAATGAAGTACATTCTTAGCATGAAGATAGTTGCATTTCTCAAAACTCGCGCTGGTTCTTGGTATATTGACAATGTTGGTACCTTCAAACGACATTTGTAAAATTCAAGAGCAAACCTATCATGCTTACTTGTAGTTCATATCTAACATAATTTCGTTAAATCGACATAAAGTCGTCTAAGTGGGAAAAATTAGCTATGAAGCTTAAAAATGCTAAAACTAGGAAACTGTAAGAAAGACATTGTCCACTTTGTCTAACTAGTAAGTTGCACGTGCGTTGCACATGTAATGAGAATGAGATAATAAAAGTATGACATATTATATTTTTATAAATCATAATAGGTAAAGCTCAAAAAATAATTATAATTTTGAGTAATGTCCATAAAGTATCGGGTGTATATTTGGTTCTTGTACTTTGTATCATGTACTATAGAAATCAACCTATTAGCTACCTCATACTCAACATGCTCTAGAGAAATGATGAAGAATATTCTAAAATTATTGATAAGTGTATTTTGAGGTTTGTGCATAACGTTTATTGTGCTAAAGACTATCACTAGAATCTTCTAAATGATAGAATGGATATAGAAGATCCAATAGTTTGCAATGTTAGGTTTTACCAGTCTTGATCCAACTGTCAAAGTTCAAATTATGTGTACACTATATAGTGGTTAGATTATTATATAATAGGTAAATCTCAAAAACTATAACTTTGATTGACATCTATAAAGTATGGGTGTATATTTGGTTCTTGTATTTTGTATCATGTAGAAGTCAACATTTATTAGCTATTCCTAATACTTGAAAATTTTGGTAACTTAGTCTAGAGAAATGATGGAGAAGATTCTAGAATGATGGAGAAGTGTGTTTTGACTTTTGTGCAGAGCATTCACTGTGCTAAAGACTATCATTAGTAACTTCTAGATACTAGAGTAGAAAACAAGATCCAACGGCTGGTAATGTTCGGATTCGTGAGTCTCGATCCAACGGTCAATATTCAAAGTTATTCGTACACTGTATAGTGGTAAGAAATGTGGGGTGATGGCATTTTTTCAGCTAGGGTGGGCCTAGAAGGAGCAAGATACTTCAGTTCACAACTTAACACGGTAAGTGGAAGTGCATGTTACATCCAGGTCCTAAAAAAAATTACATCCAAGTCCACATATTTAATACAAAGGGCCCTAAAAATAAGCATGGGAAATTAGTCGGGTATGGATCTCATTCTCCACCCACTAGCTGAGGCATACTCTTCGTACGGAGTACTATAACTTGTACTTGCTTAAGAAAGGAAATCAACGTGATTCTCACTTTAGCCAGATCTTGTTGATGAAGTGCACCGAGTATGATGGGACATATCTTATCTTATCTTACCACTATATAGTGTAGGAGTAACTTTGAACATTGACCATTAGATCAAGAAAAGCAAATCAAAATATTGCTAGATGTTGGATCTTTTTTCCATTCTATCATCCAGAACATTCTATTGATAGTCTTTACCACAATAAACGTGGCTAGTGTTTAGCAAAGTGTGGGAAGCCAAACTATGATAGAAAACCAAACACATACCAAATTGCCAAACTTCGGCTTTGCAAATTTTGGCTAGGAACCAAACACTTGCAAAGTACTAGAAACAAATATACACTCATACTTTATAGATGTAGATCAAATTTATAATTTATTGAGCTTTACCTATTATATAATCTTACAACTATATATTGTACAAATGAATAACTTTGAACTTTGATTGTTGGATCAAGAGTAGAAAATCCAAACATTGCAAAGCGTTGGATCTTCAATCTATTCTAGTATCTAGAAGATTCTACTAATAGTCTTTATCACAATGAATGCTACGCGCAGAAGCCTCAAAACACTTCTCCATCATTCTAGAATCTTTCAGACATTTCTCTTGATCAAGTTACCAAAAAATTTAAGTATTAGGTATAGCTAACAAACATTGAATTCTACATTGACTTCAACATGATACAAAGTACAAGAACCAAATGTACAACCTTACTTCATAGATGCCCATCAAATTTAGAAATTTTTGAGCTTAACCTATTATATAATATTATATTACCACTATATAGTGTACATATAACTTTGAACTTTGATCGTTGGTCAAGACTGGCAAATCACAACACCGCTAAAATTAAGTTGGATCTTCTATCTATTCTAGAATCTAGAGGATTCTATTGATGTTCTTTAGCGCAATGAACGATATGCACAAACTTCAAAAAACACTTCTCGGTAGTTTTAGAATCATCTTCGTCATTTCTCTAGAGCATGTTGAGTATTAGGTAACTAATAGTAGGTGGATTTTTACATGATACAAAGTAGAAGACCCAAATACACATGGTACTTTATGGACGTTGCTCGAAATTATAATAGGTAAAGCATAAAAATTTATAAATTTGATCAACATATATAAAGTATGGGTGTATATTTGGTTCTTGTACTTTGTATCATCATGTAGAAGTCAAAGATTATTAGCTACCTAACACTTGAAATTTTTGGTAATATGGTCAAGAGAAACGAGGGAGAAAGATTCTAGTATGATGGAGAAAAGTGTGTTTTTAGGTTTGTGCATAGCATTAATTATGCAAAAGACTATCAATAGAATATTCTAGATGCTAGGGGCCTGTTTGATTTGTAGGATAGTAAACGCATAGGAATAGAAAAAACATAGGATTACAATGTCATGCCCACTTTAATCCTATAGGAACCCATATATATGCAAGAAAGATTGTTTGATTCCATCAAAGGGTAAACAAAGGATTCTAAGAAAGAGGTTTGGGCGTGGATGTTAGATTTCCTATGCAATCTAGTGCAAAGGATTCCCTAGGAAAGTTTCCTATATGACTCAATCATACAAATCAAACAAGCTTTATAGAAAAATTTCCTATGGGATTTAATCCTATAAATTTCCCATGTAAATACTTTGAAGCAAACATGCCCTAGAATGGAAAAGAAAATTCAACGGTTAAAAATTTTGGGATTTGCGAGTCTTGATCAAACGGTCAACATTCATAGTTATTCGTACACTATATAGTGGTAAGATAATGGTAATATGAGATAGTGGTAAGATATACTACTCTTGTTGCTCCATGTCACACCTCGAGAAGATGAAGGACGCACGCGTTCATCACACACACACACACACACACACACACAAAGTCTCAGAGTGCTTGCCACACAAGCACATGGAATTGTTTATGCACATTTCACCCTTTTTTGTTTTTTTCAATCTTTTTGGCTAACATTTCCCACTTAAATGATATTTTACATCAACTTTGAACTGCAAGCTCGAAATATATTTCTCTTCAATTTATTTGGCCTATATAATCCTTCTATTGTTATGTGCTAACAAAGTCGCCCACTTGCTTGAAAGACTTTAAGCGAATTTACATAAATTAGTTCAGATTTAATCTAGAAGCATGTGGTATATATACCACACCTAAAATTGTCCACGAATCGTTTTATAGAGAAAGCGCAACATTATTTATCGACAATCCCCTAGTCTTAAGAGTTTTGAAGTCTCGCTCCTATGTCATTTCGCACACTCAAACCGATGTTAGGTTAATTTTGAACTTCAAAAAAGTCTCGCAAAGATTGCTCTTGAAGTTATACTATGAAACTATTTTGAAGGTCTACACGATTGATCAATATCTTGAAAATTGCTGAGATTTTTTTATGACTCAATATCTTGATATATATGAATTTGCATGATGGCAACTCTTACACAGATTTGAGAAAAACAAAGAAGATAAAGAAACATGAATATATGAAAAGGGTCTGCATGACGTCCTCTCGTGTGCAATACCTGCCATGAAAAAAATGGTAAACGTGACATTTGAAACATTCGAAAAAGCCATGGACACATTAGATATGGTCTGAACACTCAGGGGTTTCTCGAGCCGAACGATTGATTAGGTCATGGCCATATCTACATCATATTTCATGATAATGTTCCCATATTTGGTAGATCGGTGTGTCTTTCCATGGTATACAATAATGCTGGACGGGAGTTTCGAACTAGTATTAGGAAAAACATGTTTAAATTTCTGAGTGTATCTTTAGGGTCCCTTGTTGTAAAAGTGTAGGTCCTGGATATATTTTGGTTTCCTTTTTGTATCTCTGTAATTTTTATACCCACCCTTGGATTTTAACGCGCACCTTCTCGGTACTTTGGGGTAGATTCCTTGTTAGAAAGAAAAAGAAAAAGTTCTCAGTGATTGGAATTATTTTACGCACGAATATTTTCGATCTGAATGCCCTAGACCCATTCTTCAGACAAAAAGTACTATTGTGACAAAAAGTACTATTGTGCAAAACTTGAGTAGTCCGTATTTCTACTGAATCAGGGGCTCCAGAAAATTAACCCCAAAGATGCCAAAGAAAAACAGAGGAAAAAAATAAAGAGCAAGAAGAGATTATCAGAGAATATAAACGGGAGGCAGCGCGAGAGAAGCGAAGGAGTTGAAGGCGGTGTGATGTCAGAGTGAAGCTAGTTTGACGGGTTTTTAACACGAGGTACAGGTACCTACTACTAGTAGTATTACTATGTTTTCTCTCTCCTTCGTTGTCCCTCACCATCCATCCTCCCTATCACCCCCTATGCAGTGCCTCGCACGCACCGGTAGGCCCATCTCTGACCCATGGCAACGTTGTGCGAGTGCCTAGGGCCCATGCCTGGATGGGGCCCATTCGCTTGACCATATACCCCTGCAGCGACCTTGTGCCTACGTTGTGTTGACAGCAAAAAAGAAGAGAAGAGGCAGAGGGCCTATCGTGGGGAAGAGGAGAGAAACGGCACGCAGCGCAGGACGCGATCAATACCAGTAACCCATGCGCCATATAGCCAATTGATCGTTCACCTCTTTGCCTCTTGTATGTTCGACTGCCTTCGTGCGACCGCCAACTAGAGAACACCCTGACTGTGCGAATCAGGGAATAGACTGCCGGGGAGTTTCAATTGAAACAGGGGACTTCATCCAATCCCCGGTTACTTGTGAGCTCCTCCATGTCCCGGTACGTCTGCAATTGTCCGTGATTGATAACCCATCATGACCGTCAATCGAATCAATCCTTACCCCTTTGACCATTTAGCTAATCAGGCGGGAAAGCATTGGGATCTTACATGTTAGATTAGAGTTCTAGCTTCACGTATAATATACTTCAATCCGTTCGCAATTTTAGATGTTATACAATACAGAAACATAAGTCTTGTGCCGCAAAAGGAAATAAAAAAACTGAGAGAATCATCTTATTAAATCAAAAAAAATGCTTCAAGTAAGTATTTTCTAACACCAAGTAGTGTACACGCCAACGACGATAATCGAAGGTAAGAATCTGAACCAAGATTATTAGAATTGAAAAACCGATCATGAGGTTAATGAACAGTTTTTGGATGACAATAAGTAACTAACTAGCGTCAATTTTGCGGTAGTAAGTTAGTAACTACTCCCTCCAATCCATATTTAATATTCTCATATTTTTTAGATTTGAATGTATCTACGGAGGGAGTAACATAATTCTTTAATGTGTATTTGGATGTTAACTTATAATATTTTTCAAGTTGTTAGCCTTAGGGGTCCATGTTATCAGCTTTTCCTAGGGCCCCATAAAATATAGAGCTGACCTTGTGCACTGGCCGGCTGATCTCTCCCTCGTACCACCACGTGGTGTCGCGCATGTGTGCCTTGGTAAGACCACGATGTATGTGTGTGTGTCTGGCGTGTTTTTTTATTTTTCCTTGAGAAGAGTCTCTAGCGTGTTGGTCAGCTACCTTGGTGTGCATATATAGGAAGAGGACATCGCAGATTTCATCATGTTCTGCTCCATGTGTTGCACAAACCACCTGTTGGAAAGATGTTTTGCAGTTTTCACCAGCTGTTGGTCTGATTCGTTGGAATTTCCACCACTTGGTCATCTAATTACCTATTTAGCTCTACTGACAACATAATAGACAGTTAGGCCCACCTTGTTAGTACTTCCATTAATTTACAAATTTTTAAAAACTTATATATTTATAAAAGGTTAATAATTCATCCAATATTTATATATTTTTTAAATGATCTACTGAATGTAATATTCTCTACTCTATATGTAACACCATTTTAAAAAAAATTCTGGTTATAGTTTTTTTACCCATGACACGCTAAACGATTCATAGGAAAATAATTATACACTAGATGCTTTATAGGGCATGATGTACCTATTTTTGAACATAATTGTTCATACCAAGAGAAATATTAGAGATCATGTAAAAAATATAGATGAGAGAGAGGATTTCTACAGAAAAATAGCGGATATATACGGGATACATTTTACTCCTAGCTATACCATTACTAGTAAGTTCCACGTGAGACTCATATAATAGAAGTATGACATATCATCACTACTGTATATAAAATTATAATTATAAAGTTAAGAAAATAATTATGATTTGGATCCACATCCATAAAGTATTTGGTGTATATATTTGGTCATTTTATTACTTTATATCATGGAGAAATTAACCTTTTATTACCTACGGCCCCTGCAAAAAAACTTTATTACCTACAGAAAACTTGAAAATTTTGCTAACATGCTCTAGAGACGACAGAGAAGATTCTAAAATGATGGAGAAGTGTGTTTTGAGGTTTGTGCATATAGTGTTTCATTGTGCTACAGACCAAAAATACTACTAGTAAGTTGCAAGTGCCTTGCACACGAGAATTAGATAATAGAAGTATGACATATCATTTTTAATATAATATTATAATACGTAAAGCTCAAAAAATAATTATAATTTCAAGCCACATCCATAAAGTATCAGGTGTGTTTGGTTCTTGTACTTTGTATCGTGTAGAAATCAATCTATTAGCTACCTAGTACTCCACATGCTCTAGAGACATGATGAATAAGATTCTAAAATTATCGAGAAGTGTGTTTTGAGGTGTGTGCATAGCGTTTATTGTGCTAAAGAGACTAGAAAGTTGCATGTGCCCAACACCGGAGTCTCGGAGACGTATGACATATCATGACTATATAAAATTATAATAGAGAAAGCATACAAAATATAAATTTGATCAATATCTATAAAGTATATATATATATATATATTCGGTTCTTGTACTTTGTATCATGTAGAAGTCAACGATTATTAGTTATTTGACACTTGATATTTTTGTTAATATGGTCTAGAAAAACGAGGGAGAAGATTCTAGAATGATAGAGAAGTGTGTTTTAAGATTTGTGCATAACATTCATTGTGATGAAGACTATCAATATAATCTTCTATATGCTAGAATGAAAATAATATCCAATGGCTAGACATATTGGGATTCACGAGTCTTGGTCCAATGATCAATATTTAAAGTTATTTGTACATTATATAATGGTAAGATAAGAAAAGAAAGACTATCAATGATATCTTCTAGATGCTAAAATGGAAAAGAAGATCTAACGACTAGCAATGTTAGAATTTGCAATATTCAAAGTTATCCGTACACTCTATATATAGTGGTAAGATAAATAAGAAACACTATCAATAGTATTTTCAAGATGCTAGAATGGAAAAGAAGATCCAACAATTGACAATGTTAGAATTTGCGAGTCTTGATCGAACGGTCAATATTCAAAGCTATCCACATACTATATATAAACTAGTAAGTTGTACGTGTGTTGCACACGTGATGAGAATCATATAATAGAAGTATGACATATCATTTTTTATATAAAATCATAATAGGGAAAGCTTAAAAATAATTATATTTTTGAGCCACGTCCATAAAGTATCGGGTGTATATTTGGTTCTTGTACTTTGTATCATGTACTCCCTCCATTTCAAAATGTAAGATGTTTTACCTTTGTGAAAGGAGTGTATCTAGACCCTTTTTTTGTATCGCATAGAAGTCAACATTTATTAGCTATTCCTAATATTTGAATATTTTGGTAACATGGTCTAGAGAAACGATGGAAAAGATTTTAGAGTGATGGAGAAGTGTGTTTTGATGTTTGTGAATAGTGTTCATTATGATAAAGAGACTATCAATAGAATATTCTAGATGCTAAAATGGATAGAAGATCTAACGGTTAGCAATATTGGGATTTGCAGTCTTGATCCGACCAATGGTCAAAGTTTAAAGTTATTCATACACTCTATATACTTGTAAGTTTCAGATGCCCTGCACGTGAGACTCAGATAATATACGTATGACATATCATCACTAGATAAATTTATAATAGATGAATCACAACAATTTTTAAATTTGATCAACATATATAAAGTATGGGTGTATATTTGGTTCTTGTACTTTGTATCATCATGTTGAAGTCAAAGATTATTAGCTACTTAATAATTGAAATTTTTGGTAACATAGCCATGAGAAATGAGGGAGAAGATTCTAATATGATGGAGAAACGTGTTTTGAGGTTTGTGCATATATAACATTCATTATTCTGAAGACTATCAGTAGAATCTTCTAGATGCTAGAATGGAAAAGAAGATCCAACGGCTGGAAATGTTGGGATTCACGAGTCTTGATCCAATGGTGAACATTCAAAGTTATTCGTACACTATATAGTGGTATAAGACTAGTAAACAATAGTATGTTCTAGAGATGATGCTAGAATGGAAAAGAAGATCCAATGGCTGGCAATGTTGGGATTCGTGAGTTTTGATCCAACCGATCAATATTCAAAGTTATTCGTAAACTATATAGTGGTAAGATTTTGTTATATGATAGGTAAAGCTAGATCAAAAAAATAAAATTTAATCGACATTATCTATAAAGTATGGGTGCATATTTAGTTCTTGCACTTTGTATCATTAGAAGTCAATGTTTATTAGCTATACCTAATACTTGAAACTTTTGGTTACATATGGTCCAGAGAAACGTCTGAGAAGATTATTCTAGAATGATGGAGTATTGTTTGTTGAGGTTTGTGCATAGAATTCATTGCGCTAAAGACATACTATCCATAATATCTTCTAGTAGAGATGCAAGCTAGTAGAATGGAAAAGAAGATCCAATGACTAGTAATGTTGTGATTCACGAGTCTCGATCCAACGATCAATATATTCAAAGTTATCCGTACACTGTATAGTGGTAAGATAAGATAAGATAAGATAAATAATATTATCTTCTAGAGGTTATTTTAGAATTGAAATGAAGAACCAATGGATGGAAATGTTGGGATTCATGAGTTCTGATCCAACTGATCAATATTCAAAGTTATTCATAAACAATATAGTGGTAAGATACGATAAGATAGACTATCAATAGTGTATCTACTCCACCCTAAACCACAAACCCTAAACTCTAACTCTAAACCCTAACCCTAAACGCTAAACCATAAACCCAAAACCTAAACCATAAACCCTAAACCCTAAGTACTAGATACTAGAATGGAAACCAAGATCCAATGGTTGGCAATGTTGGCATTCGCTAGTCTTGATACAACGGTTAATTCAAAGTTATTCATACACAATATAGTGAGTAATATTATAATAATAGTGGTAAGATAGGAAATAAAGACTATCAATATCTTCTCAATGCTAAAATGGAAAAGAAGATCCAACGGCTGACAATCTTGGGATTCGCAAGTCTTGATCCAACGGTCAATATTCAAAGTTATTCGTACACTATATACTGGTAAGTTATGTAATACTAGTAAAAGGCATGTGCCACACTCATATATACTGTATGAAATGTGATTTAACAAACATTAAGTTGTTAATAACCAATAGTCTTGTTAGAGAAAAACGGCATACATTAAGTATATTAATAATAACTATCTACACATATTAAGAATGCAACCTATTGTGGTATGAATTTTCTTTGCGGGGGGGGGGGGGGGGGGGGAGGGGGTGGGTGACATGATGGTTCTAGAACATGGTGGAGTTTTCTCTAGGTACTATTCAACATGAATCCAGCTACTCTGAACCATTGGATCTAACATCCCAATGATCATGATTGGTGCTATGGATCCAGTTCAAAACTGCTCCATTAGAGTAGTAGAGAAAATAAGATCACACTATATAGTGTATGATATAAATGGAACTTTAACCGTTGGATCCAGACTTGTGAATCCCAATATTGCTAATTAACCGTTGGATCTTCTATTCATTCTACTCCCTCCGTCTAGAAATATAAGACATTTTAGCTTTGTGAAACGAATGTATATAGATGTCTTTTAGTGTATAGGTTCTAGATGTCTTTTAGTGTATAGTTTTACTCTTGATTTTGACATGATACAGTACAAAGTAGAAGAACCAAATATACACCCGATACTTTATGGACGTGGCTCGAAATTAAAATTATTTTTTGAGCTTCACCAATTATAATTATAATTTTATATAAAAAATGATATGACATACTTTCATTATCTGATTCTCATGTGCAAGGCATGTTCAACTTTATAGTCGATGTCAAGACCATGTTGGGGGAGACAACTGCTTATGGCGATCTCTTTGATTTCTGCGTCAAGTACTGTATCTAAATAGAAATGGTTTTTTAACTCGCGTGGAGACGAGGAGGCCACCTCTCACGGACTCAACCTTCTTCCTCCTCCTCTTCATGACTGTAGCTCTTCTCTGCTAGATTGCTTTGCCCGTTTGCATTCCTTTTTAGTGTGCTACTTCACACGCATGACCAGGAACAAGTCCCACCACAAAGGGGCTGGTGTCGCAACGGCGAAGATGGTGAAACAGAAGAAGTCGGCTTGTCATTCTTCCATTATGTTGCTACCGGTACCAAACGATGCAACGATCAAAGGGTCTCAGTCGAATCCCTCGGCTGCAGGCAAGAGGTCTTCAACTAAGGTTCTTTAAAGCCACCACAACCAGGGATAGATACCTTCAGGTAAATCTCCGTGCTTACGCAACTTTCCATCTCTTTGACCGTTTCTTGATCCGGTCATTTAATTTAAAAAAGCACATTCTTCCTAAATGGTGATTTTAGGTCGGGCGGTCTTCAAATTCCCTCAGCACTCCTGCCTACAGAATCATCTTCACCGTCGCTGATGGAGACCGATATCTTCAGGTAAATCTCTGTTCTTGGGAAACTTTCCATGTGTTTGACCGTTTCTTGATTCGCTCATTTCCCTACTAGTACAGTTTTTCTCAATGTTGTTTTAGGTCAGGAGGACTTCGCATTCCCGTGACACTCCTGCCTGCAGAATCATCTTCACAGTCGCCGATGGAGGCTGATCGGTAGAGCTGCAAGGTAAGAAATCATTCGAATTGTGATTCTGTGTCTCTCTTCCTTGAGTTCTCTGGGTACACTTCTGAATTTACACTCCCTATTCATCTAATACAATATTGGATTCAAGATCGAGATGGGCAATTTCTGCGTCAAGACAGCAGACAGAAGCGCCCTCGTCAAGGAGTGCACTAGACTTTACTCCAAACTCGCCGCTGACAAGGTCGGCTTAGCCTCCTTAGGAATATTGCCATGGAATACTTGATTGAGCGTGACAAGCTGAAGCGGTGGAATATCAGTATGGTGGAGATGTTGGGCATAAGCTTTGAACAGATACAGGACCTTGAGGACCAGAAAGACAAACTCCTGGCCGAGCTAGCAAAGTTGAAGCATGAAACTGTCGTTGATCTCCATCAATGAGCCAGCACGTGGAAGACCTTAGTTAGTACTCCATCTATTTTCACAATAGGCACTTTGGCTTTTGTCCCATCCAATTCCGAGAATATTCATTTTCTGACTTTCCTGGAACCAAAAACAGCAGAAAACAGGCAGCTGGCACTGTGGCTCTTGTTAATAGGTTAGTCCAAGAAATCATATGAAAAGTACTCCAAAGTTGGAACAAAACACAAGAAAGTGGATAAAACTAAGCATGAAACATCAAAAGTTATAGATACATTTGTAATGTATCAACATCCCCAAGCTTAACTCCTAATCGTCCTCGAGTAGGTAATTGATAAAAGAAATAATAATTTTGAGGTGACATGCACCATCAAAGACTTGATCAAAGTATTTGTAAAACATTCAAAGTTGGGATCATAGTACTTCAATCATAACATGAAAGACAAAGTTCTAGCAATAGGACAAAGAAACTATGATGCAACATGAAAAGTTACAAACAAAAGATTCATGAATAACAATGCTTTGCGAGACGTTTGTTTGTTTCACATAAATAAAACATGGCATAATAGTATTCAGCTTGTCCCTCAATAGAGTAGCAAATGTAAATGCATAGGACACCTTCAAAGTTCATAAGAGTGACTAGATACATTAGTTTAAAACAAGCAATAACGAGTTATGCATCAATCAACTAGTCTTGGGACAATGCACATAGAACTAAGAATGGCCACTATGCTCTCAAAGTAAGTGCATAAAGATAGAAGGTGGAGACTCAATATAATGGTGGAAGAAAGGCCTTTGTAAAAGGAAGTAGGGATTCAAGTCTCATAAAGAGCTTCCAATAATCATGGTACTTATATCTTTCATCTCTCATTGCCCCTATCATAAGCATCTTGAAGTGATAAAGGTTAAATTGAACAAACTATGGTGTACATGCTTGACGAAGTATAAGTCGGAAATCTCATGTCCGTTGTATACGAGGGCCTCTCCTCATGCTACTCAAGTTTAGTCACCGGTAAGTTCTTGTCATCGTAAGTATATGTGTATCATTGAGAACCGCCAACGGGGTACCCCTTGCCCGATGATACGGAAGAATTCCCATATCAAAATGACAAGGCAAGCAGACAACAAGCATCTCAGCATTCTTCTTATTTACCATGGGAATATGGTGCTTTTTTCTCTCTTTCCTCTTTTCATAATCTTTTTTTTCTTTTCTCTTTTTTTCTTCTCAATATAGGACTTTTTTATAAGAAGAATGCTTCATAGATAGCTCATTTTGGTTACGCTGCAGGTTTCCACCATGTCAGCATGGATTAGACCAGCGGCCCAGGCGTTTCTCTAACACATATACATAACTCCATGGACTTACAAGCTCCCCTTTCATTTCACACCGACGACATCCATACACAAAAGAGCATGATATCAACTAGGTACAAGTACCAAGTGCAATGTTGAAAGCGTTCCCCATGAAAGCATGGTTCTCCTAATTCCCGACAAATAAGTGCAAGCATATACAACATAGAAGACACAATGGTTCAAGTTTATTAAGGGCAAGTAAAGTAAAGTGTGCCATCAAGTTCGTGAGAGCTTTAGTCACTAGTTTTCTCATAACAATTTAAATTTGGAAGGTAAACAAAAGCATGAATATACTTGGAATGGCATAAGCTAGTAGGTAGGTATGGTGGATTCTTTGGAATAACTTGGTTTAGGGAGTTGGATGCATGAGTGGAACTCATACTTTGTGGTGGAGGCTAGCAAAAGACTGGGAGCGACAAACTAAGAGAGCAATAATGGCCATAATCATGCAGAGCGACAAAACATCATTGATCCAAGCATAAAGTGATACTACCAGTTGAAAACTAAAGGATCGTAAAGGCTATGGTGACTTGAGATAGTCATAACATGGTGTGAGCATGCGCCAAGTCAACCCAAATAAAGCATCAAAGGAGAATACCACTATACTATGCTTTAATATGCTAAAACAACGCATGGTTCATCCAAGGCACATTAAGCAATCTCAATTGTTTATAACAAGTCATGCTACAACAAAGAATACTAAGCATAAAGCCAAAACAATATCAAGCATGGCATGGCAAAGCATAGGCCACAGTCAAAAACGAGCTCTTTTTACCACATGAGTATGAACTTTCCTACTCTTTTCCAAACCAAACCAAACTATTTGCAAACCAATGTACGAAAGAGGGGGTCCAACCAATTTATTCAGAAATCTAAGCAAACCAAAGCAAACGAAAAACCAAAACGAAAACGAAAAAGAAGACGCTCCAAGAAAAACACAACTGTGCATGAAACAATAAAAATGAAGCGTTTGGAAGAAACCTGAGATTTTTATTGATGAAGAAAGGGATGCCTTGGGCATCCCCAAGCTTTTACGCTTGTACTTCTTGGATATTTCTTGGGGTGACACACGTGGCATCCCCAAGCTTGAGCTTTAGTCCATCATTCATCTCATTACTCATTCCTTCCATACACCTGAAAATTTTCCTTCATACAAAACTTCACACAATCTTTATTAGCAACATTAGTGCACTCAAGATAAATAAGTCTTACGGTTCAGTTCTAACACCAAATAAACTTCCATTAGAACACTAGCTACTGTAGCACTTCCCTCAAAAATCTCAATTCTCCAAAAGAACTCAAGAAGGAACCAACAAGAAGCAAATGCAGAAAATGGCAGAAATCTGTCAAAACAGACCAACAGGTAAAGACGATTTTTTTCGGAGACCTTCTGTTTCTCAAATCAAAAAGTGTTGAACTAACGAAAGTTAGATAACAACCTGGGGCAGAAGCACAAAAAATTAAAGCTCAATGTGACGTAAAGAGATGTCTGACGAATGTTTACGGTGAATCACATAAATCTGTTTCGGGACAGCAACTTTCCCAATCATTACTTCTCTCTCATTAGAGGTTACTCTTGGCACAAAAAGCAAATAAAAAGGATAAGGAGCGGTTATTACAGAGGTAATAACTTCCAAGACTCATCTAAAACTTTTGGGTTATCTCCCAATAAGTACTTTTCTTTAACACCTTTAAGTTAGGCATAAGAAGCAAAGAAAGAATCAAGTGTTCTCAAATGAAGAAGCATTAAGATCAATACCAGAAATATTTTCAACAAGGTAAGGTATATCATCCAAATAAGTTCGAGATGATCCTCTCTCAATGATCTTAGGTTCACTACTCTCATCAAAAGGGTTTGCATGAACAATCCAATCAAGATTCTTTTCTATGGCATCATGTATTGCTACTAGTTTAAAGGGTATTGGTATCTTAGGTTCCTCCCCATTAGGTTCGGTTTTGTTCATCTTTTCTCATGTACCAACAACATCTACACATGAGCCTAGCATATTGAAACGTTCAAAAACTTTTCTAGCTTCCTTGGCAACATCATAGAACTCCTTAAACAAAGTTTGTAGAATAAAATCCCTCTTTTCAAGGTCCTCAATTTCTTTAAGCTTAAGAAACATTATTTGCATTAAGGGATTGAGGTTAACAAACCTAGCTTCTAACATGTGAATTAAATAAGCTGCAGCAATCTCATAGTTTGGAGCAAGTTCTACAAGGGATCTATCCTCAGTATCCTCATGTTTACTAACATGATTAAAGAATTCTTCAATATTATCTTTCCCAATTATTGAACCACTACCAATTGAAAGATCTTTCAGGGTGAATTTAGGGATCAACATGGTGAGCTAAGGAGGAGGTCACAACTAAAGCAGACTTAACTTTTTTGTGTTTTTGAAAGGAAAGCAAACTAGTAAAACTAAATTTTGTGTGTTTTTGAATAAAGAAAACAAGCAAACTAAGCAAAAAGAAACTAAGCAAAACAAAAATAACAAAGTAAAGAGATTGGTTATGAGGGACTTCCCTTGTGAAGATGTCCTTGACTCCCCAACAACGGCGCCAGAAAAATGCTTGATGGCTCTGTAATGGCGCCGGGAAAATGCTGGTGCGGTGTTGATGTAGAGCTCGTTGGGAACCCCAAGAGGAAGGTATGATGAGCACAGCAGCAAGTTTCCCTCAGTTATGAAACCAAGGTTTAATCGAACCAGTAGGAGCAAGGATACACCCCAAAGGTGTTACTAGCCGAGCTTTGGCAGGGCGCACTACCGGTGCCAGTAGCAACGTGGAGACTTGCACAACACAACCACAAAACTTTGTCCCCAACTTGCGATGAGGTTGTCAATCTCACCGTGTTTTGCTGAAAACAAAGGATTAAACGTATCGAATGGAAAGAAGTAATAGTTTGCAGAAAGTAAACACAAAGCAGTAAACAGTTTGTAACTTGTATGTAAAAGACAAGGACCGGGATCCATAGTTCACTAGAGGTGGCTCTCCTTAAGATAGATAACATGCTGGGTGAACAAATTACAGCGGGGCAATTGACAAACACCGAGAAAGCAATACATGCATATACTAATCATCTTGACTCCTTTGAGACTTGATTGGGCATTACAATATTATACATTGACCGCCATCCAACTGCATCTATGACTAATAATCCACCTTCAGGTTATCATCCGAACCCCCTCTAGTATTAAGTTGCAAGCAACAGATTATTGCTTTACGAACTGCGTGTAAAGTAAACAATACGATTGTTCTATGAACAAAGGATTGTTGTTTTCTCCCTAGTAGCAACATCACATCTAGTACCTTAGAGATTTCTGTCACTTCCCCAGATTACCAGAGGCATGAACCCACTATTGAGCATAAATACTAACTCTTGGAGTTGCTAGCATCTACTTGGACAAGATAGCTACTAACAACGGAAAGCATGCAAGATCACAAATAACAAAGACATGATAGAATCAATAATCAATCTGAAATAGCATCTCAATATCCATCGGATCCCCGCAAACACAACATGTAGAATTACAAATAGATGATCTTGATCATGAACGGAGCTCACAAGATCTAGACATGAAAGCACAAAGGAGGAGAACTAGCCATCTAGCTACTACATGGATCCGTAGTCCAAGGATGAACTACTCACGCATCACACCGAAGGCTTGAATGGTGATGAAGAAGGCCTCTAGGGTGAATTCCCCTCTCCGGCAGGGTGCCGGGAAGAGCTTCAGATCTCTCCCGATCTAGGGATGGAGAAGACGGTGGCTATAGACTCTTTCGTGGATTTTTGATTGAGTACTTAGGGTTTACGTCCCGAGGGCATCTTATAGTTGGAAGGGGAGGCCTAGGGGGTGCCGGGAGCGGCCACACCACACCCTTGTTGGGTCTGCAGCATAGAAAACAAAATTTTTCCTACGATGTGAACTACACGCCAAGATCTATCTACTAGGTACAAAGCAACGGGTGGACATACATCCAACGAGAACTTACCCTCGAAGACAACGAGTTTTGTTAACGAGTAGGAACTCGTGGTTGATGTAGTCGTACACTTGTCGATCTCAAGATCGTGAGGAAGTCCAGCAGGTCCGGCTCCAGCACGTCCATCAAATCCAGCTCCAGCAGCACCAAGTCCAGCACCGCAAAGCAGCGGTGCATCCGTGGTTGCACACACGTTCGGTACCCCGACAACCTCCGTCCCTCGCTCCAGCAAAGCAGCGAAAGCAGCAAATCCTTTCCAGATAAAGCCACCGGGAACATGTATCTCGCTAATCCGAGACCATGGGGGAATAATACTAGAGGGGCTAGAGGGGGAGAGAGATCCTTCACAAAGAGGTGTGTGGAAGAAGGGGAGTGAGGGGGGCCTTTTATAGGAGGAGGGGGGTGCCCCTCTCTCCATGGCTGGCGCATGGGGGGGGGGGTGACTCCTCACCTTCCCTATTCATGTGGTGGTAACCCCTCCACATTAAAATGCCCCTTCACATTCTCTTTTAAAGTCTCCACTTTAAATGCATTAAATTTCTCCAAATTTAATGTTCTCTCATTTAATAAAACTCTTTTATTATTTTTTATTTAGAATTTTTTTAATTACTTTAATTACCAAACATTCACATAAAACCCCCTGCAACATTTCAATATTACATGCAGAACCAATTTCAACAATTTCACCCGAAACAGTTTCGGTGTCTATTGAAATAATTCCAGTGCTTTCTTAAATCTTTATCTGAAACAAATTTGCTCCAAATGGTGTTGGTATCCCTTAAGTGTGTCACCCTACGGTTCGCGAATAATGTAGACTTGATCGAGACCCCTCTCAGATCAATAATCAGAAGCGGGACCTAGAGAACCATACTGACTCCTACACATTCAACGATGACTTCTGTGATCGTGAGAACCTTTAACGCTAGTAACTAAATCCCTTTGTCTTGCGATATATTACATGTCCGAGATTCGATCATCGGTATCTCCATACCTAGTTTGATCTCGTTGCCGACATGCACTCTTTTCTCGTTCCCGTGATATAACATTCTAGTGATCACATCACTTTCTTGCAAGCTATCTCAATGTGATATCACCGAGAGGGCCCAGAGTATATCTATCCGTCATCGGGATTGACAAATTCCACACTTGATCCATGAGCCTCAACATAACACCTTCATAGTACTGAACCCATCTTTATAGGCACCCTGTTACGGTGTGACGTTTGATGTTATCAAGATACTCTTCCGGTGTTAGCAATTAACATGATCTCATGGTCTAAGGATAAAGATTACTTCGTATGATGTTATAGCTATATAAACATAATGACTTGATCGTAATGCTATACTTCGGATGAATTTTCATCACATCATTCCACCAATGGTGTGACCTTGTTATTAATAACATCCAATGTCTATGATCAGGAAACCTTGATCATCTTGTTAATCAACAAGCTAGTCTATAAGAGAGGCATAACTAGGAACCCTTTTTGTTTATTAAACACACATGTATTGATGTTTTTGATCAATACAATTATAGCATGAAAAATAAAAATTTATCATAAACATGGAATAAGATAATAACCACTTTATTATTGCCTCTCGGGCATATTCCCTTCACCCCTGGCGTGGGCCAGGCCTGGCCGCGCGGCCAGGTGGTGTGGTGGCCCCTGGCCCCTCTTCGTCTGGTATTCTGGCATCTCATTACTTCCGGAAAAATAGGCACTTTCGCTTTTGTCCCGTCCAATTCCGAGAATATTCATTTTCTGACTTTCCTGGAACCAAAAACAGCAGAAAACAGGCAACTGGCACTATGGCTCTTGTTAATAGGTTAGTCCAAGAAATCATATGAAAAGTACTCCAAAGTTGGAACAAAACAC
This sequence comes from Avena eriantha, assembly GCA_910589775.1. Classification (NCBI taxonomy): domain Eukaryota; kingdom Viridiplantae; phylum Streptophyta; class Magnoliopsida; order Poales; family Poaceae; genus Avena; species Avena eriantha. Next base: position 189,940,644 of record OU342741.1, on the reverse strand, counting down.
AAGAAAATGGATAAAACTAAGCATGGAACATCAAAAATTATAGATACATTTGTAATGTATCAAGCCTTCATTACCATCGTTATGAAGCTCCACTAACATCTGTGGAATATCTCCTAAAATGATTCTAGTTTAGGCATAAAGGTTTATAGATAGCACAACTGGTATATGTTAACTCCAGCTGATGTCCTAAGACGAATTAGTATGCCATGGATCCTTGTTTTGAGTATAACCAGGAAGGCATCAAGTGCCCTTCGTCTAAGAAAATCATTTTGATTCGATATGTTCAGTTTTTAAAAAAAACTTTACACCCTACTAGTTATGTTATTAATATTATAGTCAAGCCTACAGATTAGTCGATTGTATTGAAACTTCATGTGTTTTCTTCTCACTCAAGGTGCCATATGGTTAGAGTGCTCATAGTTGAAGTAAGTTACTGTACTAGAGTTGTGATGGGAATCATTGCTTTTCGAGCTAGCAACTGCTGTAGGTACTCCTAATAATTTGCTCTTTTGTACATGATTCGATGATAAATCTCAAAAGCTATTTGCTTACAATGCAAGAAATGAAGTCAGAATAAGGTCTCAAACTCTACTTAATCTAGTTCAAAATGACAACCAGGCCAAAAATACAATAATTTAAAACACCCGGATAAAAAGTTTCATCCTAATCCCGCACTAGCTGGTCCATTTCACTAGCGGCTGCAAATAAAAAATACAAATCCCACAGCCGCTAGTAGCCAATCCGGTTACCCAGCAAGAATTGGCAGCAGAACCAGTTTCAATAGTAGGTTTCCAACAACAAACTAGTAATGATCTCCCAACAACCTTTAGTACTGACAGAGACATATACTCCCTTGCAAAGGAGCGTGACACCAAATTTGTTATGTGTTCAGAGACTAGTAGTAACATGTAATTTTATATGTAATATGTATACATTGATATTTTGATGTAATTTTTTTAGTTGCACCACAACGAAGATTAACAAGGGGGCAGACGATGCGAAAAAAATCTTGAGTAGATGCTTGATATAACTAAATCAAGACTTCCGATCACATCTATACCAGGATTCAGAAGGCCACTGGATCTACATGAATCTTCTTATACAGCACCGATCACAAGCGTTTTCGTGAGGACTGATATTCCCATATTGCGTTCATGGAAACACCACTGGAGGTTTACTGAAGAAGTTACATGTAAGGTATTTGTCTCTTGGACATACTCCATTTCTCTGCCCCTTGTCTTCTTAGCTTGCCATTTGTTATATATGCTCCTCATTATTGTCTACAGAGATTTTTCATGTTTGATGAGAATAGGAAGGAAGTAAAGGTTGTTCTCGAAAGCATATTCTCCGCATGTTTGCGCCAGCAGTGCCACAGGCTAAAGAAGCAACACTTCTCTGGCAAGTGTTTTAAGGATGTTACAAGAATGTCTCATGTGGATCACATGACTGACGATCAGTGGGGTGATCTTCTCCACCACTGGCTTGATCAAAAGAATGAGGTATGCATTGAGAAGACTATGAGACTAGATCAAATTGTAAATTCCTATTAATTCATATGTCTTACAAGTCTCATTTTGTAGGCCATCATTCAAAGGAACTGTTCTAGCCATAATAAAGTACGAGTAATAAGTCATGCAGGATCCCGCAGCATAATTGGGCACCTCTACCAATTGGTAAGGACTTGTTGTTTTGTATTGTATATTTTAAATAAGTATGTAATTGATGTTGTGGAATCTGTATGCATCTTATCTTTTCATCCTCTGTTTTCACCATGTGATGCAATTTATTTCCGCTCTTCCAAATACAGACAAAGTCTAACGGGGATCCAAAAAATAGTTGACTCTACTGGAGAAATTCCAGGGATGTCAGACGAATAGATGCGGTGTCATTGTAAAGAAAGTTCTTGTAAGTCTTCTCTGCATTTTGGGATGTTGCACTTGCAGTGATTTGTATGTATAAGTTTGATATGCAACCTTGCTTGGACTGCTTCTCACTTTTGTTTTCATTTTTCTTCATGATTTGCAACTAAAGTCAGTTTCAGTTATGAATTGTACAAACATTTGGCATATCATGCACCTCACAATGTGTACACAACAAGCCACATTTTTAGTCATGTTAGTAAGTGACATAAAAAAGATACACGACAAAATGATGTTTTTACTAAAGTGTATAAGATGTGTTATCAGCATTGCCAATTATAGCAGTTCATGCACATGTTAAACCTGTCTGCATGTTTCTATGTAGTAACTTCACTTCTCTTACACATGGCTATCAACTGAAAACTTTCCAGGCTAAATTGAAAGAGGAGCTGGCAAATCCTCGGAAAGACTACTCAGTAAAAACTCCAAAAGAATGTGCGGATTTATTTTCCAAGGTACTACAACGCGGTGCTATAGCCAGGAATATGTTGCTTTGTAATGCTGGATTCCTAGCGAGCTCGTCAAAGTCCAAGTTCAAGTTCAAGTCCAACTCCAAGGTCATTTATTTGCATATTCAAGTTCTAGAGGAACAACTCCAAGCTGAACAATCTTTATCATCTGCCCTAAGTGTATACAATCAACGTTTCATCACAATGTTAGAAGAAATTTTAATTCGGATGGAGCACTCCATAGAAAATATGGAGAAAGTCATGAAGATGCTCAGTATTGGTGGTTAAGGACTAACCTCTTAGGTTAGTCCATTTGTCCTGAAATGGAACCTAAAGCTAAAAGTATTTTGTTGCTACACTAGTATGCACTTGGGTCGTTTCCTTATTGCGACAAGTCTATGATTTGTACGGTACCTTATAATGTACTACCTCTGTTTCAAAATATAACCCTTTTAGCAAAGTTGTTTTAGCTTGCTAAAGATCCTTATAGTATCTATTTTGGAGCAGAGGTACTATTGGTGAACAGAATGCACCAATATGGAAGTAGTATGATTCCTGAATGCGTGATCTATGGATTGATAGCCTGCTTAATATTGGTGCTTTATATGCTACAAGGTTGGATTGTTGTGTACTAATATATGTGTGGATGGAGAAAATTGCATCTAACACCAGTCTTTGTGGCATTGGTTGCACAGAACACATAAACAAGACATTTTTTGTGGCTAGCACAGTTTGTGGCTTAATTTTTTGCACTTGGCCCAAATAAACTTCTTAACCTTGTTAGAGCATCTCTAACCAATCCCCCAAATGACAATAGATGAGTAAATTTACTCCTCTAACGGCTGAAGCCGCACCGAACCTAGTTGAACCCCTATCTCTGTTTAGAGGACAATAAATATAGGAGTCACCACCGTGACCTCGACTCCTTTATTTTTTCCCCCACCCGTCCGTCCACCGCTGGACAACTGCCCTCCCCACTACCCTTCGTCCGATCTGTCCTCCACCGATGGCTAACTACCCTATGTGCCTCTCCCGGTAGCCTACATCGCTAGAATCAGCCACCATGAGCAATTTCCCCTTGCCACAAATGCATCATCGAGCTTCGTAGGATTCGACGCACCGTGGCTAGGATTCGCCGATATATGACCGGATCCTCGTGGCCAAGCACCTTCCGGCATGACTACACACTGTTGCAACTCCCCGGTGGAGCTCGCAGGAGCGCCGCCGGGAGCACCCGCTCCGCCACTTGCTCTAGATCCGGCACCCGCACAGGCACCAGCAGCCGCACCGGCGCCAGCCCTTGGACCCACACCGGCACCTTCCTATACCGGCACCGCCAGAACAAGGTGAGGAAGAGATAAGCTCCAGGGTTCTTTGTAGCATTTTTGCTTAGAGCTCATCAATTTTGTAACATAGATGATTCTTTGTAGCAAGGTGAAGAAGAGAGAAGCTCTATGGTCCGAGGATGACGACAATGATTTGTACTTTTCTTGGCATCATCAAACAATTGTTGGAGCTGACTAGCCTTTCCAACATTTTTGGGATGAAATACACGCCAATTTTAATGAAAGAACTAGTGGAGATGCAAGGTCATTAATATCGATTATGAATAGGTGGACTTTGCTAGTAATGCACTCCAATGCGGGAAATCTATGAATAAATGAAGCTTGCAAGAATGAATAATTGTATATGAACATTGAGATTCTCTCTTATTCATCTTGTTAAGTATGAGCTGACGTGAGATTTTAGCAAATTAGGATGATGCTATCACTATGTATGACTAATTTATCGATATATATATGAACTATGAATCTTTATGTGATATGTTTCCATGTATTCACGCGCTCAAATTTGCAAATTTTATTAAAAAAATTACTCCTCTTAATTATTTGGGATCGGTTCCACGGCAAAATTTAGAGGAGTATATTTGCTCCTCTAAAGGATAGGGAGCCTTTTTCTCCTCCAAATTTTTGGAGATGGTTTAGAGATGCTCTTAACATGTTATCTAAGAGGTTCAACCCACTGTTTTGCTTCTAGCATAATATTTGAAAATATAAATAATTGACAACAAATATATCACCAAAAAATCCTTTTGCCACACAGGCAACAATGATCTTTTTTAGAATAATCAAAATATTTTGTCTTTCAAAAATCATACAAATTATATATAATGCAACATGTTATGTGGCAAAACTCTACCGGTATGTAGAATGCATGTGTATGTATCCTTGTCAATTTTTCATAATTCGTTTATACTTAAAACACTTTTTCATATTTTGAATTATAGTTACAAGTAGAATTGTAGTAAAAAATTGCATCCTCCACAATTTATTTTACCAACATGTGAACAAGTTAAGATGTTCATTTGGGTAGGTGCAAAAAATTAAGCCACAAAATATGCTAGGTTTAAAAAAAACCGTTTCTGTGTTTTGTGTAACAAATGCCACAAATGTTGGTATTAGCTGCAATTTTCTCATGTGGATGCACCAATATGTACTAGTATGATACAGTACATTATGTTACAAGTGATGCTGTCCTGGATCATTGATCGCAAGGTTCAGGTTCTCAAAACAATGCCTTAGCCCTTTGTTGCACACCATATTCATCGCGTCACGTGATAAATGGAACTACATTTTTGAATTGGAGCTCAACATTTTCTTTTGCATCTGAATGGATTGACGAACAGATGGAGTACGACCTACAAAAAAAGACCTTATACAATTTTTCTGTTTTATTACTTGAACTAGTCAAATTAAAAATCATATTCAAGCAGCAAATCCTCCCGCCGCCCCCTGTAATGTTTTTGAATCTGAGATCATGGTATCTAATTTTCTACTCCGTCCAGAAAAAGGCTACTTTGAGATAGGTCCTAGATGATCAGCTGATGTGACCAGGCCTCGGATTCGTGAACAGAGGGAAGTATGGTCTACGAGCAGTTATTCGTTGGACTGACACCAAATTCAAATTCTGAATCGAGAGGCAAAAGTTCCTGCCTACACCGAAATATTTGGACCCCATGTTTAATCTTTCGAATACTGAGAAATTCCGTTTGACCTATCGTACTAATGACCAATGGCGATTGTGAAATTGTTGGGTTGGGTGGTGGGATTTGCTCGTAATTTTTGTTACTAGGACTATAGACAAATTCAAAATCTTAATCAAGGGTCAAAACCTACAACCGAAACAAAAAATAATTTTAATGGGGAGTTAACATTATTTTTTCGATGCGAATATGGCTGTTATTGATGATCAGTTGATGTGACCATTTTGTTTATTCCTAAACAAAGGGAGTGCCATTTTTTTGAATTATTACTTGTACTCTAGCCAAATTCAAAATCTCAGTTGAGCCGCAAAATTTACCAATGTTCTGAGCAATTATGTAATGGATGATAAGTTGATGCGACTCTCGGCCTTCAATTCCTGACAAGATAGCATACTAGTCTATAACTATATTTTTCTATTATTATTTTATCGCTAGCCAAATTCAAAATAATAAAATCAAGCGGAAAAATCCCCACTGACTCATATGCATTTCGTGCCCCTCTATTTCAAACATTTTCAAGCAAAATCTCCCACCGATGGAGTACCATTTTTCTAGTATTACTAGGACTCTTGCCACATTCAAAATCTCAATCGAGCGGCAAAACCATAGACCGACCTTGAAACATTTCCCACCCCACCGTTTCAAAAACTTTGAAGCAAAATCTCCTACCGGGGAGTACCATTTTTCTATTATAATTATTTGTCATGTAGCCCAAATTCAAAATATCAATCAAGCGGCAAAATCACACACCGACCTTGAAGCATTTCCGGCCCCACCGTTTCAAAAACTTTGAGGAAAAATCTTCCACCATGGAGTACCATTTTTCTATTGTTATTATTTGTTTGGTAGTCAAATTAAAAATCTCAATCGAGCAGCAAAATCACACACCGCCCTTGAAGCATTTCCTGCCACACCGTTGCAAAAACTTTGCGGCAAAATCTACCACCATAGAGTACCATTTTTCTAGTATTACTATTTGTCCAGTAGCCAATTAAAAAATCTCTGTCGAGTGGCAAAATCAAACACCTACCTTGAAGCATTTCCCGCCCCACCGTTTCAAAAACTTTGAGGAAAAATCTCCCACCGGGAGTACTTTTTTCTATTATTATTGTTTGTCCGGTAGCCAAATTCAAATCTCAATCGGCCGGAAAAATCACACACCGACCTTGAAGCATTTCCTGCACCCCCGTTTCAAAAACTTTGAGGCAAAATCTCCCACCAGGGGAGTACCATTTTTATATTATTAGCCAAATTCAAAATCTCAATCGAGCGACAAAATTAGACACCGACTTTGAAGCATTTCGCGCCCCTCTGTTTCAAAAACTTTGACTTCAAAATTTCCACTCTACCTATTGTTCAGACGCCCTATGGGCACATTAAAGTCGGTAGCTTGGGGACAGGATCATAATTATTTTTATGTTCACCTCCATATTCCTAATTCACTTTGTTTTTCCTGCTGGCCCTCCCAAAATCCCAGGCTTCTCTCCCACGCCCCCTAACCTCCATGACAACCGTGTGCACCGCCCGACGGCAATTCCACGACAGACGGAGCCACATGAGTTGTGGTCTGGTGCATCACCCCGGAGCCGCTTCATCGATCCCCACTGATGACTGCAAGTGCACAGATCGTTTGTAGCTAGTTTTAAAATAAAGATATCTATCCCACATGGAGCAGGAGTCTGAAGTCTAATAACTCTTGAATTCAATACTACAATAGAAATGCGAAGTTCCAAGTAACAAGATAAAATGCGAGTATTGTGTAAAAAGGTGTTTTCGGGTTTTTGTTATAAGAGAACAATAAGTAAAGTAAAACAACTAAACACAGAAAGTAAGTATCATGTATGTAAAAGAGCTTGGAACTGCAATGGGAAAAAGGCGTTCCCAGGGAGTATCAGATACACCTCTAGTATTATAAAGAGCTAAGGTAAAGATTATTATCATGAACATTGTCAACTATGTATGTGTGTGAGGAAATCCATACTTGTACAAATAGGCAGCAACCACTGCTCACATCATCCTCATAACCATAGTAGACATCAATCGAATTACTACTCTATTAAGGGACTTAATCCCGTAGGACGTATCCCATGGTATGGATAGTGTTCTGTGAGTTTCCTTGGTTCCCAAGTTGATACGTAAGGGGTGCCAACATCTTTATAGTCACTGTAACTGCTAACACACCTCCGTCTACCAACAAGTAGTTCCCTCCATCAAGTCCCCACAAGAGGTAAATATTGAGAGGTCGACTTCTCCCAACATCAAGATGAAGACAATCTAACACATGGTCACATCGATGAATATCATAATAAACTTTATCTTATTTCAACCTCATATTAGGGTTTCTCCATCTCCCCAAAAACTAATGATCTACTCAAACATGGAAGCAATCAACAGCATGGCAATAGCAATGGAATCTATCATGGATGAATAGTACTTGTAGAAATCCACAACGAGTACGGAAATTACAACAAGATGTAGATGGGATGGATGGAGATGGTGGTGATGTAGTGGTTGATGATGAAGATCGATGCCTTAGCCTCCCGGATCTGCGCAGGGAAAGATGAATCCCCGGTGGACGATTTCTCCCTCTAGATGCCTTTTGGAGGTGAGGTTTCGATGATTTCTGTTTGTTCTGTATGTCGTCTCTCTGATCCAGTTGCATGGGGTGAAACTATTTGAGGAGGCGGAGGCGGCGCCAACTATACAACAGGAACTATATGGCTGGAAAATTAATTCCCGCCGTATAGTTGGTCGTTAAACCTTCTGGATGCCTCGATCGCTTCAGGTTTTCTTCTGATATTATTGATATTTCCCAAATAAGCGATTTACGTTGTTTTTACTCCTTTTCCCCCAATACAACTGCTCCAAGAATTGTGTCCATTGTATCCATCATATATCCTGATCCTAGTGAAAATGGACATAAAATGTGCGCGCGAACGCCGTAAAATACCAAGATCCTACAACTACAGTGCAAAGTAATAATATAAGACATGATGCAAAGATGCACTCATCAACTTCCCCAAGCTTAGACTCTTGCTCATCCCAAGCAAGTTTAGCTTAATGGATGTGATCCTCATATACATGAAGCTGAGTCGATAAAATAAAGGAGGCAGTTGCAGCATGTGTTTATCATATATGATATATAGGAATAAGTTCATGAATAGTATCTTACGTGAACCATCTGAATAATATTAGCAGGCTTCCACACCTTAGCATTTAACAGTTCACAAAAGATCAAGCTCAATATGATGTAAAAGTATTCAGTTCAACCGAATGAGTTAGCAAGGTAGTCCCAAGTGTTTTTGGATTAACATATTCACTTGGGATTTAAAATCTCAAACTCTTCTTTGTCATACTAAAATATAGCGGTGTATGCCTATTTGCACTTTGCACATTCGCTCTTTTTCTTCTCTCTTTTCTTATTTTTTATATATATGCTCACACTTTTGTTTAAGTGTTGTGCAAAGGAGATAGCCATACATTCCACTTCATGTAGGAATTTAAAGTTTAACGATCTCAATTACCAAATTTCAATTGTATATGAAGCAATCTTTATAGCTTGAATCTACCTCGTCTTGTTCTCACTCTAATTTGATAGAACTTTTTATTTTCCTTTGTTCAAGGTTTCTTTTTCAACTTAACTGATTAGATATTTTTTCTTTGTAAATCAAACCATGAATACAACATATTGACCAAATTATATTTGTATGTTCCACTAATACCAATGGTGTGGAAGACTCCTATTGCTATCATCAAGTGCAAGTAAAATTATACTCAAGCCATTCATAAATCCAATATGACAAGGACAAACTAAATATTGCTCCATATATGATATTAAACTCGGAATTTCATAAAAGGGATCGACTATTCCTGAAGGGAATTCTAATGATGCAAACTTTATTTCTAATTTGAACTAATGCAAAACTAAAATAGTAATGTAAGACTTACAAGATAGATTACAAGGTCTTAAAGATCTCCCAAGCTTGGAATCAAGCCAGGCGGGATCAAATAATCCCTTGTTATTATTTGATACCGTGATTATTGTAGATCATTATGGCGCCATGGCATGTAACACCGTGGTGCGTAGCTTCTTGTTGGTATCCTCAGAGTAGTGATGCGGTTGTAGCACCTGCACAAATCAGATTGCAAAGTGTCCACTTTATCTGCAAGTTTAGTCACCAATGGGGGAAGATCATCCTTCTTCTCTATCTCCTTGAGACGGTGACAGACTTCAACGCGATGGAGTAGGTCTAGCTTCTGATATATCTCCAGTGCTTGCACGTGGTCCTTTGTGTTGGGAACAACGTCTTCTTCCTCATCCATAATTGATGGATCGGGGAAGTAGAAACCGTTCCTCCACTCTTCTTGAGGATTCACCCTCATACAAACACCAATGGTAGGCTTCAAGAGTGGCACCATCACTCCCTTGCTAGCACCTGCACCAATTAGGTAATTCACGCCCAAGAAAAGAATCTTAACAAAGCAGGGAAAGAAAACACGGATTTGGAAAAGTTCTGTAGCGTAACGACCAACTATACAGGCGTGGCCCGTATAGCTCCGACCATATAGTTGGTTCCGGGAGGATATTTCCAATATCTCGAGTCCAGGTCGATTAAGTTACCGACTTGGAACTAACAAAACTGTTTTTAATAAAAGGAATCAAAAATTTCAGAGAGTTTACTGACCAACTATACGGTGAGAGGATTTTCTCCGGCCGTATAGTTGGTCGTTATGCTGCAGGACTTTTCCAAATCCGTGTTTTCTTTCCCTGTTTTGTTAAGATTCTTTTCTTGGGCGTGAATATGGTGTTTCTCGCGAGTTTTACCGACCTCTGACCCCCTTATATACTGCCATTGTGTTTCTCTCTATATCATAATCACAAGGAACTAATCTAGCCATGCTCTATCCCAACCCAGGCTGTGGAAAACCCCTGGGTCTCATTGCTCCTTCTAGGGACCTCTCTCACAGCCCGTCCATGTAGGACAACAATGAGGAGGTGGATAGCTTTAGTCTGGGGTACAAGGAGTACGTAGAGCCAAGCTTCTACAACAACAATCCTGATGAAGATTGGAGTGACATCTACATCTGCCATGACGTCTATGATCCCCCGGAGATCAACTAGGCGGCAATGAAGAGAGCTCAACAAGAGAGAGATGGTCACAAGACGCATGGAAAAGGGCATGTGGAGATGGTCAAGTTCATCGCTACGGACCCCAGGCTGCACAAGCGTAAGGAATTACCTAATATTGGTGCAGGTGCTAGCAAGGGAGTGATAGTTGTGATCGTATAGTTTCCAGACATCAAAAACAATTTAACGAAGAAGGTACTGAAGGTTTACTCTGGCCGTATAGTTGCGATCGTATAGTTGGTAAAAACCTTCAGAAACTTCAGAAAAACACAAGGAATTCAAAGGCAAAAAAAATAGAAGTAAAATTTGTGAAAACAAATCACTTACTTGAGTAAGAACACTTACCTTGCACTTACAGTTTACTTATTCAGGGATGACAAGCTCCTCCAACAACAAAGACTTCTTCTCTTTTGGAAGAATTGACCTTAGTTCATTTAATAATTCTCGTAAACAAAAATCACGAGGACTAAAGTTCCTATCAATAAGATTGGTGTCTTGCTGGGCGAATATGGACAATGCATCCAACATCTTTATTTCTTGCCTCTTCATAATCTGCAACTCAAAAATTGGAAGTAAAAGGATCCAACAGATCAGTCTTCGCTTATGATTTTTCCTCTCAAGGAGTTCTTTTAAACCATCACGATCCATATGAACTCTTACTTTTGCATCAACTATATAAGAACGAAATTTATGGCAAGAGAAAAATATAGCAAAAAGTTCCCTTTCTTCCTTAGGATAATTCTTTTTAGCACTTTTAAGAGTTCTACTAGCATGATGTATAATATTAAATCTGCGACCTATAAGTTGTCCCAGAGTTACTCCTACAACACCATCACTAGCTTCACATATTAAGTCAAAAGTCATATCCTAGATAGGTGGTTTAAGGATAGGAACATGGGATAAAGCATATTTAAGTTTAACAAAGGCTACAAGACATTTATTATCAAAGTTAAATCTTACTCCCTTTTGTAGAAGGTTAGTCAAAGGTTTTGATATTCCAGAGAAATTCCTAATGAACCTTCTATAAAACCCACATGACCAAGGAAACTTCCTATAACTTTTATATCCCTAGGTTGTGGCATTCTCTCTATGGCCTCAACCTTAGCTCTATCCACTTAAATTCCCTTACCTGATACCTTATGTCTAAGGACTATACCTCCTTTCACCATAAAATGGCTCTTCTCACAGTTTAGAACAAGAGTGGTTTCTTTGCAATGATGCAAAACTCTTCTGAGATTATCCAAGCAACTAGTAAACGAAGTTCCATAGACAGAAAAGTCATCCATAAATACTTCCATTATTATTTCTATAAAATCCGCAAAAATAGCAGTCATGCATCTTTGAAAATTAGCTGGAGCATTACATAAACCAAAAGGCATATGACGGTAAGCATGTAAACCATAAGGACTAATGAAAGTTGTTTTAAGTTGGTCATTAGGATGAACAACTATTTGAGAAAAACCAGAGTATTCGTCCAAGTAGCAAAAATGAGTGTGGCTTGCTAACCTCTCTAGAGATTGATCTATGAACGATAAAGGATAGTGATATTTCCTAGTTTCTTTATTCAATTTCCTGAAATCTATACACATCCTATGTCTAACAATAGTTCTAGTAGGTATCAATTCATTGTTTTCATTAGGAACAATAGAAAAACCGCCCTTCTTAGGGACATAATGAACAAGACTTACCCATTCACTTTCTTTTATAGGATAGATTATACCCGCGTCCAATAGGCATAATATTTCTTTTCTTACCACTTCCTTCATTTCAGGCTTCAGCCGTCTATCAAAATTCCGTAACTAGTTGATCACCTTTCTCCATGAATATTCGATGGATGGTTATCATGTGACTAATGCCCTTCAAATCATCAATTGAGTACCCAAAGGCCTTATGATGCTCCTTAAGTATTTTCATGAGTTCTTCTTCTTCATCTCCTGAAAGATTAGCACTAATAATAACAGGAAATTTATTTGTATCATGTAAAAATCAGTATTTAAGATTATCTGGTAGAGTCTTCAGTTCTAGGGGTGGTAATTCCTTCTCCCCTCTGTTTTCTGGCTCTTCAAAAGCCTCATTAGTTGGAGGCCCTATAATGGGGAGTGAATCGAGTTCACCTTCTAGTTCTTCTAGGGACTTGTCCTCCATAACTATTTCTTCATAATTTGATTCTTCATTTATTTCTTATTCTTGATCACTAAAGAAGAGAGCTGCCATTTCCTCAATAGTTTTCTATTTCTCTTCTTCTTGTATTTGTAGAGGTCCGTCTTTAAATTTGGAAAAGTGGAATTCTTTTTCTGCTCCCCCAAGCTTAAGAGACACAATCTCCTTTTTGAAATCAACTTTGGCACCTACATCACTCAAAAAGTTTCTTCCAAATATAATTGGGCAAAGAGTGTCAGCTGGCATATCAACAACTACAAAATCGATAGGAAATTTTTTATTGCCAATTGTGACAGTTGCATCTTCAACTACTCCCATTGGAATTCTAAGAGTTTTATTGGATAACATGATTTTCATATTAGTATTTTCAATTGTAGCTAGTTCTATTTCTTCTTTTATTTCTAAATAAAAATCATAAGATATAACATTAACTTCGGTGCCAAGATCACATAAACCATAATGCGAGGTTTCCTTAAATATGCAGGGAAGAATAGGCTTACCCACATGTTTTACCTTTGTTTTACCTTCAACCAATACGGAAGTATCTTTATCAAGTTCAACTATGTTACAATGTGCATACATAGCCATAATTGCTTCCTTGGTTACCTCTTCATCTTTGGTTTCTTCCAGATGTTCCTCAACTTCTGGCATACTTTCCTCTTCCTTCTTCTCCTATACTGCTTTGACATGTTCATATTCAAAAATATGCTTCTGTGCAGTGTGGGGGAAAGGTATCTCATCTATTGGTTCTAGGGAGTCTAGTGTTGCTTTAACTTCTCTTTTCTTTTCAGGTTCAGGTGGTGGATCATACTTGACAAAACCCTCTTTTCGAGCTTTGATGTGTTCTGTAAAAGCTTTAACAACATGCAACACAAGATCTGAATCCAAATAAAGTTCTTTAGATAATTCGTTAACATGGCCCTTTTTATTATAGTCATGAATATAATCATAATCTATTTCTATGCCGCCTTCGCTTGCTAGACCAAAATTCCATGAAACTCTATGATTGCAAATTCTATTAAGTAAATCCCAAGCTTTAGTTATAGGATTCATAAAAGCTCCTCTCGTGAAAGAGTCTAGTTCAATGTTATTAGGTTCAATTAAACCGCCATTAAAGATATGCAATAAATACCATTCAGGCAAATCATGATGAGGACAATGATTAAGTAGATCTTTAAATCTGATATAAGCTCTTACTAGTCCTTCATTAGGATAGTTCCTCCAAGTCATTATAAGACGCCTGATTCCAAAAGATTTTGATAATGGATAATATTTTGCTAGAAACTCATAGGCTAAATTATCCCAAGTAGTAGTGGCTTCTGGGGTAGAGATCTATACCATGAGAGAGATGTACTAGTCAAAGTCTGACTAAAAAGTTTAACCCTTATCTCATTAGCAGTATATCCCGGTAATTGGAAAGTGCCACATATATCTTTGAAACATGCAATATGCTCATATGGATCAGGATCTTCTTCATCTCCAGTAAATGGCTTCTTGTGTAGAATACCTAGTAGTAGAGGATTTATTTCAAACCCCCTTGTCTTCTTGTTGGAGTTGTCTCTTTTATTAATATCATAGGGCTTCCCAAAGTGGCTGAGTGGGTTAGTACTAGCCATATGCTCAAACTCCATCATGTTGGTGGAAACCTGTAACTCAAAACAAAACATAGCAAGACAAAAATAAATAAGCAAAAACTAAAAGACCTACATCGCTTAGGTCCCCTGCAATGGTGCCAGAAAATAGCTTGATGACTGCAAGTGCAAAGATCGTTTGTAGCTAGTTTCAAAATAAAGATATCGATCCCATAGGGAGTAGGACTCTGAAGTCTAATAACTCTTGAATTAAATACTACAATAGAAATGCTAAATAAAGTTCTAAGTAACAAGATAAAATGCGAGTATTGTGTAAAAAGGTGTCTTTGGGTTTTTGGTATAAGAGAACAATAAGTAAAGTAAAACAACTGAACACAGAAAGTAAGTATCGCGTATGTAAAAGAGCTTGGAACTGCAATGGGAAAAAGGCGTTCTCAGGGAGTAGCGGATACACCTCTAGCATTATAAAGATCTAAGGTAAAAATTATTATCATAAACATTCTCAACTATGTATGTGTGGGAGGAACTCCATATTTGGAGAAATAGGCAGCAACCACTGCTCACATCATACTCATAACCACAACAGACAACAATCGACATCAATCGAATTACTGTGCTATTAAGGGACATAATCCAGTAGGACGTATCCCATGGCATGGATAGTGTTCTATGAGTTTCCTCGGTTCCCAAGTTGATATGTAAGGGGTGCCAACAGCTTTATAGTCACTTTAAGTGCTAACACACCTCCGTCTACCAACAAGTAGTTCCCTCCATCATGTCCCCACAAGAGCCAAATATTAAGAGGTCGACTTCTCCCAACATTAAGATGAAGAAAATCTAACACATGGTCGCAATGATGAATATCATAAGAAACTTTATCTTATTTCGATCTCATACTAGGGTTTCTCCATCTCCCCAATAACTAATGATCTACTCAGACATGGAGGCAATCAACATCATGGCAATAAAAATGGAATCTATCATAGATGAATAGTACTTGTATAAATCCACAATGAGTACGGAAGTTACAACAAGATCTATACAAGATGTAGATGGGATGGATGGAGATGGTGGTGATGCAGCGGTTGATGATGAAGATCGATGCCTTAGCCCCCCGGATCTACGCAGGGCGAAGATGAATCCCCGGTGGACGATTTCCCCCTCAAGATGCCTTCCGGAGGTGAGGTTTCAGCGATTTCTAGTTGTTCTGTATGTTGTCTCTCTGATCCAATTGCACGGGGTGAAACTATTTGAGGAGGCGGTGGCGGCGCCAACTATACGGCGGGAACTATATGGCCGGAAAATTAATTCCAGCCGTATAGTTGGTTGTTAAACCTTCTGGATGCCTCGATCGCTTTGGGTTTTCTTCTGGTGTTATTGATATTTCCCAAATAAGCGATTTACGTTGTTTTTACTCCTTTTGTCCCTAATACAACTGCTCCAAGAATTGTGACCACTGTTTCCATCATCTGTCCTGATCCTGGTGAAAATAGACATAAAATGTGCGTGTGAACGCCGTAAAATTCCAAGATCCTACAACTATAGTGCAAAATAATAATATAAAACATGATGCAAATATGCACTCATCAACTTCCCCGAGCTTAGATTATTGCTTATCCCGAGCAAGTTTAGCTAATGGATGTGATCCTCATATTCACGAAGCTGAGTCGATAAAATAAATGAGGCAGTTGCAGCATGTGTTTATCATATATGATAGATAGGAAAATTTTCATGAATAGTACCTTACCTGAACTATTCGAATAAAATTAACAGGCTTCTAGACCTTAACATTTAATAGTTTACAAAATATCACTCTCAATATGATGTAAAAGTATTCAATTCAACTGAATGAGTTAGCGAGGTAGTCCCAAGTGTTTTTGGATCAACATATTCACTTGGGATTTAAAATCTCAAACGCTTCTTTGTCATACTACAATATAGCGGTGTATGCCTATTTGCTCTTTGCACATTCTCTCTTTTTCTTCTCTCTTTTCTTCTTTTTTTCATATATATGCTCACACTTTTTTTAAGTGATGTGCAAAGGAGATAGCCATACATTCCACTTCATGTAAGAATTCAAAGTTTAACAATCTCAATTACCAAATTCCAATTGTATATGAAGCAATCTTTATAGCTTGAATATTCAACCGCGTCTTGTTCTCACAATATTATTCGGCCGATTAGGGCACAATATCGGGCTTTGTTGTTGGCCCGTCTTGTATTCGGCTGTCGATGAACAGTAAAAGACGCTCGCTGATTATAAACCTTTTATGGTATTAGCATGACCTTCAAAAAGTCCGAAACTATAAAAGACATAATGGGCCGACCCACATGTGCGAACTAGTAATAGTAATAGACCTGAACAATAACAGGTAGAACAGTAGCAGGCCAGGCAGCAGCATTCCAGAACATAAACAAGCCAGAATAGTAATAAGTCACAATAGTAAAAGGCGAAACTGTAAAAGGCCAGAACAGTAATAGGCCTGGGAATTAATTGTCCAGAACAGTAGCAGGCCACAACAGTAAAGGGCCACAACAATAAAGGGCTAGAATAGTTAAAGACCAAAATAGTAACGAGCTAGAACAGTAACATGCCAAGAAATTACCAGAAAATAACAGTAACAGGCCGATAAAATTACCAGTCTAGAATAGTAACAGGCCACCTGTGGGCCTAAACAGTTGATGGTTGAAACAGTAAAAGGCAAGAATAGTAACATACCTTCTCAAAGAAGGACCATTAGTAGGCGGCCCATGACGGGCTACGAGAACAGTGATGGTTCGACCGCAGGCATTAATAGTACCGAACCGACTTGGCACAGGATGCTAATGAGTCGCACAGTGTTGGACCAACTTGGGCCTTCTGTAGGTCAAAACCGTACTAGGCCTGAAAGTTTGCGGGTCACAGTTGGCTACATTATTAGGCCTATTTCATGCAGTGCAGGACAAAATAGTAACAGGTCGTCTTCTTATTGGGCTCCCCTCATGGGTTATCCCACTTA
>OU342741.1:189735854-189918354 GCA_910589775.1 Avena eriantha | reverse complement strand
TAGAGAGGTGGTTTATCTATCACCAAATAGAGTGGGTGCACTATTACATGGTAGGGATTGCAATTTTTCTTGCATTTTCGTTTTTTCACTCAAACTCAAGGGAGAAACTTTGCTTCTTATCTTTTTTTTAAAGATTGACGAATCAAATGATATTTCTGTTCTAATTTCTGCCGCTTCTTCTCCCTCTGAATCAAACTTTTTTTTGCCATAATGTGCCGTTTCTATTATTACCAAGTATATGGTTCTAATCCTAGATGGAAAAACCACGTTCACTTCCAATTAAGAGATTATTCAGCTTTCTATCCAGTTTGTTTATAAAGATACCCAGAGATTGGATATTGATTTCTACCGGGGAAGAAGAACTACCACCACCTCCACCTCGACCCATGAGGCCTAAAAGTAATAGCGGCCAAGGCTCCTTCCTAGCTTGAGTTTGGTTATCACCACAGCTCGATGAATCGAAAATAAACTCGAATGGATCTTCTTCTATGGAATTGACACCTAGACTGAAGTTGATAAATTGGTTTCTGAACTACCACCCGCGGAGCCTGCTGAGCCCGCTGAGCCGCCCGCTCAGCCTGCTCCGCCGCCCGCTCCCCCCGATGGGGATACGGAGGGTGACCCAGAAAGCTCCTCATCCCCCAGTGGGGATGATGGAAGCGGAGGAGAGATATCGGAGAACTCAGAAAAGAGCTCCGATATCGATACTGACTCAGTCTCCAACTCTGGTTCAACTTCTTCGGGCGGGAGCTCCGTAGGGACGGAAGGATTCGAACCTCCGAGTAACGGGACCAAAACCCGCTGCCTTACCACTTGGCCACGCCCCATTTCGGGTTTTATGCAACACTAATAAACAGTATTATGTTTATTTGTTATTCGTCCATCCCATTTCAATTACAGAATTCGATACCCCAAGGTCCAGGTCCAAGTAGGGAACAAGAGCTTCGAGCCGATAAGCAAGGGTAGATTTATCTCTATCTTGACCGAAGGCCAATCCTTACCTTAATTCGGGGAGAAAGAGGGAAAAGCAGCCTCATCCGTGCGAAAATACGACGTTACCCACAATGGAAGTAAACATGTTAGTAACGGAACCCTCTTCAAATAGGTCTAATGGATAAGCTACATAACAGATCCATTGGTTGTCTTCCCCAAAATTGATTATTGCTGCTATCCAATTCGAACTATCTATGGAGTATTAGGTGTAAAAATTTGGATATTCGTAGACGAAGAATAACTAATCTTGTCTTCGCATTCTGTCCACGAGGCTCATACCAGGCGCTGAAGTATGTAACCGATGCCATACTCCCAGGAAAAGCTCGAACGACCTTCAACAAAAGGGTACCTGTACCTGAAACCGACACAGGTGGGTAGGTAGAGAATACCTAGGGGCGCGAGACAACTCTCTCTAAGGAACTTGGCAAAATAGCCCCGTAACTTCGGGACGCTCATGTCACGTCGAGGTACTGCAGAAAAAAGAACTGCAAAATCCGATCCAATTTTTCGTAATCGATTAGTTAACATGGTGGTTAACCGTATTATGAAAGACGGAAAAAAATCATTGGCTTATCAAATTCTCTATCGAGCCGTGAAAAAGATTCAACAAAAGACACGTAATTAACTCGATTCGTTAGAACAGCTTCCATTGAGTCTCTGCACCTATCCTTTTCCTTTGTATTCTAGTTCGAGAACCCTCTTGTTTTCTCAAAACACGGATTTGGCTCAGGATTGCCCTTTTTTAATTCTAGGGTTTCTCTGAATTTGGAAGTTACCACTTAGCAGGTTTCCATACCAAGGCTCAATACAATCAAGTCCGTAGCGTCTACCGATTTCGCCATATCCCCATTTTCCTCTTCTTTGAGACAAGGATTCCTTGTGTAATTTCATCCATCTCTTAGTTTTTTTTGAATCTATTGAATTCATCACTCGACGTAGTCTAGCAGTTCGACTCTATTTGAGAGACCCCACTTGCTTATTGCAATTCAGAATTGAATTGATTGTATCGTTGAGGTACAGGGTAAACCACCGCTTCTCAGGCCTCCTTGACAGGTTCTACCATAGAGGCCAACGAGAGACAATAACTCCCCCCCGAACACAGCTTACAACTTTCATCGTACTGTGCTCTCCAAAGAGCAACTCTTCTCAAAATCTCAAAACAAAAGGTGCTGAGTTGGAATCCCATTCTAAGGATTCTTGTGGTTCCGGGGAATCCAGCTACAGGAGAACCAGGAACGGGGAGCTCCCCCCTTTTTCCGCCCGAGTCTTTGATCTTAAACTTAAGAATGCTGGTTTTAAGAATGAGTGATTGCCCTTCTCCGACCCTTACTGCCCAACCGGAGAGCGGACGACTAATGTGTTCCACTTATTGAACAGGGTCTATGGTCGGTCCGTGACCCCTGGACGCCGAAGGCGTCCTTGGGGTGATCTCGTAGTTCCTACGGGGTGGAGACAATGGGGTCGGTCCATGGATTTTCCTTCCTTTTGCTACATTTCGCTCAAAGGGTTGAAGGGAGATAGTGCATCAAGTTATTCGCAAGGGCCAACTTGATCCTCTTCCCCAGGGATCCCAGATGAGGGAATCCTAGGAGAGCCGCCGACTCCAACTATCGTCCATGTACGATCCATACTAGATATGACCAACTGCCCATCCTACCTCCTCTACCTTTTTGACAACCCATCTTTTTGTCTCAGTAGAGTCTTTCAGTGGCATGTTTCAGTCCTCTTTCAACACTTGTCTACTTTCGAAATAGTCAGGCGGGTCCCTGTCCCTGTCTCCAAGTGTGTGATCCACCGATTCACTGAGTGGGTCTTTCTTACCGCAGTTTTCCCTATCTCTTAAAGCCCTATCAGACTTCCGATCCATCCCTTGTTTGCCGATTGAGGAAAGCCTTATATGGTCTCAAACAAGCACCCAGAGCGTCGGTTTGAAAAATGAAAGATGGCCATGGTGAATGTTAATGATTCAGACAGAGCTCGTGTCATCATTCTTTGTTTGTTCGTTATACGGCTTATGGTATGGTTATTTTTTTTCTATGTTTATAACATTCTAAAAGCTGGCATTGTGAAATGGGAATTTGCTTTCTTTTTTCACACCTTCAGAAACAGTTCTACGTTAGTGCCCGTCTGGTCGAAGTAAGAAATAGCATTAGATACTGGTCAAACAGCAGACCCGAGCATATGGAGGACAAGTGGAAAGTGGATTCCAGGCTGAGGTGGTTGGGCAGATACCAGAGTATTTAGAAGTTCAGAGTGTGGCTTAAGCTGATCGAATTTAAGATGAGATAGTTTCCTTCTGGCGTAAAGAAGAGGGATTTAGTGCGATGAGAAGTGTGCTGTAGCAAGAAGCCCGCCGTTGCAGTGATCTCCTCTAGTGGGTTTTCCAACAGGCCATAGTACAAGGAGCTCTGGGAACTAAGAATAGTTGTTTGACGACAGCTAGATCAATGCCTGCGGATCCCGGTAATGGGGTCGGATGGAATGTTTTGATTTTTTCCTTTGTCTCGAACTTCGTGTTCATCTGAGGCTATGGCCGTAGGGGAAGGAAGCTTAAAGCAAGAAAGAAGGGTGGTGAAGGTCGAGAGCCAGATCTAGACCCACGTTGAACAGACTCGTATGCATGTCTTGTCCGGAAAGAGGAGGACTTAATGATTATTCACTCGCCGGAACCAGAAGTAAAAATTGTTGTGGATAGGGATCCTGTAAAAACATCTTTTGAAGAATGGGCCAGACCCGGCCATTTCTCAAGAACACTAGCTAAGGGCCCTGATACTAGGCACTAGTGATTTTCTTAGGACTGTCAAAAGAGCTCAAGTTTGGCTGATAGCGAACTCCACCAAACGTGATACCCTCCCCAATGGGGGATTGACCCGAGTATTTAGTCATATTCTTCTTAGGAGGCTCCCTTCAGCTTGTGAATCTATTCTAGGATCAATGCATATACTCAGACAGGTTCGATCTGGCTTAAGCTTCAATCCGTCTAAATAGTGTAGCGAGGGACTAGATATAATTTCCTATTTGGATACCAAACCACGATCAAAGGTTGTAGCTAACGGCTTTCGAGTTAAAGCGCACTAATACGATACGAACTTTCTTCCATAGGCCGATATGCTCATACTAAGTGCTGTAATCTCTCATTCATGCGCATTAAGGAAATTAATTGTAAAGAAGAAAGTCAAACGCTCTACGCCTCGTCGAATAAGAGTGTTTCCGGATCATAACTCAAGTGTTGATAAATCTCCAAAGACTTCTTATATAAAGATTGTTACACATGTTAGAACTTAAACAAATGATGAGAGCTTGCTTATAACTTTAAAAAATAACATTTAAAGAAAACTTATTGAATAAACAAGAGTGTTCAACTTACACCTAGGTTGAAGTTATTAGTAAATAAATCAACATTATCAATGAATAATACATCACTTTCCTTTAGGAATTGACAACCTTTTGAAAATATGGTACCCCAATATGTTAGCTTCGTATTTTTCCTTTAAATGAAATAAAAGTAATATCATTACTATTTAGAGTAATTAAATTATTTTACTAATAGAGTAAATAGTATTCATATTTTAGTTTTTATGGAAAAGTCACAACCTTAATTATTTAAGAGATTTTAGATTTTATTAAGTTTACTGATTTGTGAAGTCAATCACTAAAAAATGACTAACAATTTCATGATCAACATATTTGATAATTTAGTATTTTATTTAATATGTTTAGGAATTTATATACCATTATTTATAATGGTAATTCTTACAAAATATCTCTAGGGTAAAGCAATTTTTTTTGTTTAAGACAAATAATATTTGAGATTATTATTTCCAATAAAACATAAATAGATAATAAAGGCTTAAACATTTTTTATATGTTTTTTAACAATTGATAATAAATTAAAAAAAAGGTGTAAATAAGGTTTATTCAATCTCCACATTTTAATTTACTTCAAAAGTGAAATGTTATATTATTAATGTGTCGATTTTATTTTTGTGATCATTATGGTGTATTATATATTTATTTTTTCTAATTTATAAATAATAAGATCTGATTTTTAAGGTCTTTATTATTTTAGGGTATATTTGATAAATAGGAATTTTTTATTAAGTTACTAAACAATATATGAAAATGGATTTAAATTATATTTCTTATTTTTCTATAGAGTTTGATATTATTATACATCTTTTTTGAATTGATATGAATTAGTTATGAATTTTTCAAAATTATATCCATTTCTAGAATTTCTTAAAAAGAATTTAAAAAAAATTATTGTGTCATGCTGACGTTAGGCGGATATCAGCTTGAGTACTCAGTTATCTTACACCGAGTCTAGGCTAGCCACACTCACTAATGGCTGGGCCCGGGGCCAGGTCAGATGCCACCATGGCCAACCTTGCCTCATTAGTGGTGACGTGTGGATACATCGGCGCCACGTCGGTGAGTCCTCACCTCATCGGACAACACGGCAGTTGTTGATTACTAGCAGTGAAAAAAACCTTACCAGCTCCCGTGGTTAGTTTCTATTGAATGGGAGTGACACGACGGACCTAAATCTGCTTATGCCCCTAGCTAACGGTCGCCAGAGAAATGACTATAATGAGCTTCTACGGTGGCGGACAACGAAGGACGGCGCGGGCAAGGCTACAAAGCGTGAGGGAAAACAATGTTTGTCACATCCCAATTTTTGTAATTGGTACTGCATATCATTCATACCATTGCATCACGATCATCTTTGCAAAAATTCAATTTTAAAGCTTTTCCCAAAAACACCCACAAGTACATGATCCTCATTTATAGATGAGTAGCATGGATTCTAAATTCCATCATATTGGATGATCTTATATATTCATCCTGGATGCTTAGGAACATAGCCAATGAAATTATGAATCTGTAGAAACATGTTTCGCTCAATTCGGAGCTCTAAAACTAGAGTTGTGGCTAAAACTCAAAACAGGTTCAAAAAAGACAGAAAATTCAGATAACAGTTTCAGTTAACAGTTCAGAAAAGAATAAAAGAAAGAGGAAAAAAGAGAAAGCACAGCCATCCGGGACCGCAACCCGCTGCGGCCCACCCGGGCAACAACGCGCAGCCAGCATGCAACCCGCCAACGCCTAGTAGCAGCCCGCGTGACCTCTTTTTCCTTTCCCTTTTCTTCTTTGTTTTTTCCTGACAAGCGGGACCTGCTTGTCATCCACTTCACCATGACGTACTCGATGCGGATCGCAACCACCGCTGCTGTCTTCGTAGTTTCCACTCAAGTCTGATCCTCCCCCGAAGCCTAGACCCCCTACAATATAATCCTCGACCCCTCATCGAAAACCCTCTAAACCCCTAGCGAATGGCATCGGGAGGCTGCCAGAATTGCTCGCCGACGTTCCTCTCGCACCGCTGCCTCGGAAGGTTCACATCGCCGTCGACTCGAGCCGCCCCAAGCTTCTATCTTTTTCCCTTTGTTCTTGCCTCGCTGCACCAGACCGCATCACCTCTTTTCCCTGTCCCTGTCATAGCAGATCGCCAGGAATTCCTAGCCGGAGCTCCATCGTAGTCCGCCGAATCTGTTCGCACCGAGCTGCCGTTACAGGAAAAGGAGGACGACGACAAGGCCACTCGCGATCTGTCCGTCCTTCCCTGCTTCACGTCCGCTACTTCTCCGTCACCGAGAAGCACCAGAGCCACCGCCCCGCACGACCACGTGAGCCGCACCGTCGCCGTCAGCCGACATTGCCGGAGAGGTGAGGAAACTTCTGTTCCCGACCGGACAATCATAATTTGACAGCCCAGGTTAGATTGACCAGCAAACCGGTACCGACCAACCATGTCCGCGTGGTGCCGCGTCAGCGCGTCAGCGCGGTCAGCGTTGACTACTCTACAAATAGAAAAAGAAAAGAATTAGAAATTGCATAAAATATGTATAACTTCAAATACTCATAGGAAAATATCTACTGGTCGGAAAAATGCAAATAATATGTTATTAGAATCACAAAAATGTGTACAATTTAATTATCTAATAATATTTCAGGTTTATAGTATAGATATTTTTGATTTTATTAAAAGGCGTATTGTAGTATTTTAATTCTACAAAAAGATTTGTAAGTCCTTTTGGCATGAATTTTTTTCTCCTGGCTCTAAAACATAATACCTATTTTAGTGCATCAAAACCATTTAATGCAAATTATTGATCTAGTTAATAGTCCTTTATTCAATTTATTAATCCTCTATTGGAAATAGCACGATCAACTCTTGGTAAAAAATCTTTCCATGCATGTCATTAGTAGGTGTAATGATCAGAGAACCTAACTATGCTATTGAAGCTTTTATTAAATTGTCATACATGTATTTGTGCATTTATTTATGATTGTGTATGATTGACGTGGGCATACCTTTCAGGTACTCGAGATTGGCAAATATGATCCAGGTACGACATAAGCCCACAGCGTTCCCAGGGCCAAATACAGGATTCAGGTGACCCACGGAGACTCCGATTACTTGTTGCACGGGATGAAGCTTAAGATAGAAAGTTTAAAGGGACAAATCCTAACTTGTAACGTACTCGACCTACTACCCTAGACCTAGCCTATCTATATAAAGGCTAGCAGGGGGCAGCGAGGAGGAGAATCACAACCCTAGTTTCCACCACCATCGCAAGATTGTATCTGCGCACCCCCGGTAACTTGCGACTGCCTCGATAGTTCCAAGAGCAGACAAGCAGGAGTAGGGTCCTCTACGAGGTTTGAACCTGCGTAAACCTTGTGTCCCTATGTGCTTATTTGCTAGACGATTGATACTTCTAGCGCTCCCTCCTTCTCCAAAACCCAAGTCCATAACAATGGGCATTGATGAGTTAAACCCTCGTCAACTGGTGCTGTCTGTGGGAAGTGGGAGTGCTGATGTCGTGGCTTCTTCGGCCCCGTCAACCGCGATCTACAACTGTGCAACACCGGAGATTCGCCTCCTCTTCGGCGACTTCGACTTCACCGTCCACACGCCGGCCACTCGCCTGGCTTTCAAGTCCGTAGGCGATGGGATCGGCCTGGCGATCAGGAGTTTACGCTTCCAAGTTGGTCAGCTGGGCACAATTAGCCTCCCTGACGAACCAACGATTCATGCGGTTGTTCCAGCATTGTGGTTTGCACCGCCAATTGGCACCCTAAGCGAGCTCAACGCCCTGACAACAGTTGGGAGAACGGACAGCGACATGAGTCGCGGATCTGATGTGGGTGATCTAGCCACAGAAGATGGAGCCTACGGCTCTAGATCTGAAAGTTGTGGGAGCAACAGTTTCCCCAATCACTTCATGTGCGTCGTCATTAACGCAGGCGATATCGGTGTCAATCGCGACAACACCGGTACTGGACCAACCAACGGCGCGCCCACCGACAATGGGACAGAAGGAGACCTGAACCTCATGCAAAATGAGCGCACCGAAGAGCGCGTGCTAATCTAGCTCAACGACAACGAGTGGGCCCGCTGTCGAGAAGCTCTGCGGGGCAATCCCCTCCCCCTAAACTCATCACAACAGATGTTGATGGGTTACCATTGGCTGCTTAAGGAGGAGTACAAGCGCCAACATCAAGTAATCACGCAACTCGACGCACGCAGAAAGGCGGCGGATGAGTCGAGTCTTTGGCGAGCTCAACTCTCTTCCATGGCAAGATCCTCCTCCAAAGGCAACGACTACGTGGCTGCCAAACGACGCTCTCGACTGGCTCACCTCACCGATAAGAAGCAAGAAGAATACACGCGAGTCCTCGACTTTGGCTCCATGATGGTGGATATGTGGGGCAACATGCTCCCAAAGACACCGCAAGCAGCAGTGACGGCTGCCACCATGTACCTCCTCAACAACTAGCCACCGGCTAGGGACCCGCGAGCTTCCATGCACCGATCTATGATCGCGAGCTCGGGGCTAGTCAAAGCTGCCCTTGTCAAGGAGCCAACACCGGAGCCAAAGAAAAACAAAGCTCCAGCCAGGTGCTATTCATTGCCCTCCTCTAGCGATGATAGGCACGACTTGTCTCGGCGACGTCACTCACAGTGGAACGACCGTGACTACGGCGCACATGATGACATCACACAGTGCAAGGTCGACAAGATGCGCACAAGGCGTGCGCAGGGAACTGACTCGGAGGATGACGAAGTGGAGCTTTGTGGCGCCAGTTGCTTCAGCATAGCCATCAGGCAGAAGCGATTGCCTAAGGGGTTTAAACTCCCATCAGAAAACCAGAAATTCGACGACCTATAGGACCCGAAAATCTGGCTGGAAGATCACATCTCCTCTGTCAGGCTGCATGGCGGAAGCTCGAGCACGACAATGCAATGCCTCCCGCTGGAGCTGCAGGGTGCCGCCCGCGCATGGCTCAACAACTTCTCGCGTGGATTAATTCATAGCTGGGAAGAGCTGGTCTATAGCTTCATGCGAAACTTCAAGGGCACTTACAAAAGGTATGCATCAATCGAGGAATTAAGAGGCTGCCTCCAGAGGTCTGGCGAGTCACTACGCTCATACATCCAGAGATGGTCCATCATCACGAACTCCGCAGAGGACATCTCTGAGGATCGCACAATCAACGCATTCAACGGTGGCATGCGCCGTAGAGAGCTCAGGGAGGAGCTGGGCCGCTCGAAGCCCAAGACAATCGACCACCTGATGGAGATCACGAATCGGTGGGCCGATGGAGAGGAATCGGTGAAAAACCGTGCCTACTCCGATGATGAGGATGACCTCGGGCGCATACGTGATCGCCAAGGGAAATGTCGAATGCGCGTCTACGAGGACCACGAAGAGGTCGACATGGTCGCGGCTGGCTACGCCGACAACCGCAACAGTGGATACCGCAGCGGTGGATACCGTGATAGCGGGAAAACCACGCAAGTGTGGCAGCGCCACACTCGCGATGAGGCACCCGGAATATCCATCCAGGACAAACTGTCCGGACCATGCAACATACACTTTTACATTGACAAGCACGACGATAAGAAAAAATCAAGCCACCTTCTCAAGGACTATCACGGGTTCCTCAAGCTCCACAAAGGCCTGGACCAGATGAATCGCGACGTGATCAACCAGGGCTATGAAGCTGCCCCGGGTGCTGTGGCTCATGGAGCACCACCGCCACCACCCGGGCCACCACCACCTGTGGCTGCGCCAGTCCAGAACCATGGAGGCGAGCCATACCCACGAGCGCTGGGAAACATGGGGATGATCCAAAAAGGACGCCCCTCAAATCGAGTGCAGAAGGCAATCACTCGCCAAGTCAATTTGGCGATCAACTCAGTCCTGCATCACCTTCGACAAGCGCGATCATCCGTGCCAAGTACCTTGCCCAGGCCACTGTCCCCTCGTACTTGAGGCATAGATCGGGGGCTTCGAGATGAGTCGCGTCTTCATGGACAGCGGAAGCGGCATCAACCTCATGTTCGCAAGTACCTTGCGCGCAATGAGGATCCCTCTGATATTTCGGGCCCAAATGGTATCATCACAGTCAATGGAAGCTTCGAGAGATCCGACAGCTGCGATAGGGAGTTCAATAGAATCTCCCAGTCTTTCGGCATGTAGGAGGAGCTGGCGAGGTTGTAGGAGTCGACATACAACAGTCTGCCTCCCCCGAGCAAGCCAAACTCACCCGACCTATCCTTCGACACGTCAATGCACACCAAGAAAGTCCAGGTCCATCCAACGGACCCAACCAAGACGGCCCTCATCACCAACAACTCGAGTCCCGCATAGGAACTCGCTTTCGTTGAATTCCTCCGTGAGCGCTGGGAAATCTTTGCCTGGTGTCCAGCGGACATGCCAGGAGTTCCTAGAGAATTCGCCGAGCATGCACTCAATGTAAATCCTGACGCAAGGCTAGTTAAACAAACAATCTGGTGACTGTCGGAGCCAAGGGCAAAAGAGGTCGGTATGGAAGTCAACAGACTCCTCGACGCTAATTTCATACGCGAGATCAAGGAAATCACCTAGGTCGCAAACCCCGTGCTCGTTCCCAAAAAGGACACGGATGTGTGTGGACTTCACCTCCCTGAATAGGCATTGCCCGAAGGACCACTTCCCGTTGCCACAGATCGATCAAATAATCGACTCCACCGCGGGATGCGAACTTCTCTGCTTCCTTGACGCCTACTCAGGTTATAATCAAATTCAAATGGAGGAGGAGGACCAGGAGAAAACAACGTTCATCATGCCTTTCAGTGTCTTCTGCTACACAACGATGCCTTTCGGGCTAAAAAACGCAGGAGCCACCTATCAGCGGTGCATGCAGGCTTGCCTCAAGAACCAACTTGGACGCAATATACAAGTCTACATCGACGACATCATAATCAAAACCAAGGAGGAAGCCTCGTTACTCGACGATCTCCGTGAGACCTTCGATAACCTCAACCGCTATCGGATCAAGCTAAATCCAGACAAATGCACCTTCAGTGTACCATCTAGGCAGCTGCTTGGGTATCTCATCTCTGCGAGAGGGATTGAGGCAAACCCTAAGGAAATAAAGGCCATACTGGCCATGGAGAAGCCGAAGAATGTAAAAGGCGTCCAATAGCTGGCTGGGCGAATCGCAACGCTCAGTCGATTCATCAGTCGGATGGGGGAAAAGGCACTACCTTTCTACCAACTTCTCCTCAAGGCCTACAAATTTGAGTGGACAAATAAAGCACAAGAAGCATTTGAGGACCTCAAGCGTCTATTGTCCACCTCGCCGGTGTTGGTGACACCTCACGAAAAAGAGCCGCTACTGCTATACATCTCCGCCACCAACCAGGTGGTAAGCACTATGCTCGTAGTGGAACGAGCCAAAGAAAACAAAGTCCACAGGGTAAAATGCCCGGTCTACTACCTCAGCGAGGTGCTCACGCCAACAAAACAACGATATCCACATTATCAGAAGCTGGCATACGGCGTCTTCATGATAGCCAGGCGACTACTACACTACTTCTAGGAGCACCCAATCGTAGTGGTTAACGACACTCCACTTGGGCAC
Source organism: Avena eriantha (assembly GCA_910589775.1). NCBI lineage: Eukaryota > Viridiplantae > Streptophyta > Magnoliopsida > Poales > Poaceae > Avena > Avena eriantha. Next base: position 189,906,384 of record OU342741.1, on the reverse strand, counting down.
ATCCTCAACAATCCCGACGCCACCGAACGAGTCGCAGTTTGGGGGATAGAGATGTCTCCGTGAGACATCACATACAAGAAGCGCGACGCAATCAAGTCACAAGTTCTCCCGGACTTCCTAGTGCACTGGATGGAAAACCAGCTACCCGACAAGCTAGATATGTCCTATCTATGGACAATGCACTTTGATGGGTCCACGAGCAAGGAAGGAGCTGTTGCGGGTGTCATCCTGACATCGCCACAAGGTGACAAGATGAGGTACGTTCTGTGAATGCAGTTCACTGCCTCCAAGAATGAAGCTAAATAAGAAGCCTTGCTCCATGGGATGCGGATGGCAAAAGCCTGCGGTGCTAAGCAACTCGTCATATACGGCGACTCCAAACTGGTACTCAACCAAACAATGAATGAGTGCGACGCTCTGAGCAACAACATGATCGTCTACCGCGACCTCTATGACACACTCGAAGGAGAATTTGACGGCTGCGAGCTATGGCACGTTGGCTGCGAAAGCAATGAGGAGGCAGACACTCGCCAACATCGGCGCCACCTGTGCCCCAGTACCACCTGGAGTATTTCTAGAGCGCATCTGTGAATGCTCCATCAAGCCCAAGGCTCCATCGAAAAAGACAAGCATGCCAACGGACTCGGGGGCTACGCCACCCAACGAGCTAATGGCACTCGATGACACGGAGCCAGACACATGACTCGAAGGCCCCATGGAGGTCATGATGATCGAGCCATCCTAGACACAACCATATGTCACATACCTGCTCAGCAAAAGGTCGCCAGATGACCCAACTGATGCGCGTCATATAGCGCGACGATCCAAAGCATTCGCCCTCATCAATGGCGAACTGTACAAGCGCAGCATCATAGGAGTCCTTCAGCGGTGCATCTCCAACAGGGACAGAAGAGCAATCCTTATTGACATACATGAAGGCACTTGCGTCCACCACGCTGGTAGTCGCACCCTCGTGACCAAAGCTCTACGAGCCGGATTCTACTAGCCAATGGCCATGCATGACGCCAGGGATATCGTCTAGCATTGCAACGCCTACTAACGATTCGTGTACAAGCCGCATGCACCTGGCGCAGATCTCAGGCCAATACCAGTGGCTTGGCCCTTTGCATAATGGGGACTCGACATGGTCGACAAGCTACATAGGTCCTCGCGAGGAGGATATGTCTACCTCCTAGTCGCAGTCGACAAATTCACCAAGTTGATTGATGCCATATCGGTGACTAACCAATCAGGAGCCAGCGCCGTCAAGTTCTTCGAGTCCATTGTCTTCCACTTCAGGGTGCCCCATAGCATCATCACGGACAATGGGGCGAACTTCACCTCCAAGGAGTTCCAGGAATTCTTTGAAAACCAAGAAATAAACATTAGCTATGCCTTTGTGGCGCATCCTCAGACCAAAGGTCAAGTCGAAAAGGCCAACGGCCTCGTCTACGACGGGATCAAGAAAAGGCTCCTCCGGCCACTCGAAAAAGCCGCCGGGTCCTGCCCTGACGAGCTGCAATCAGTACTATGGAGCCTGCGCACAACTCCAAATAGTGCTATAGGCTACACTCTGTTCTTCATGGTACATGGTGCCGAGGCGGTACTACCTGTAGAGGTGCGCTACAAGGCCCCACGGATAGTAGCATATAGCGAGGCAGAATCAACCCTCGCACTCGAAGACTCTGTCGACCTCCTCGATGAGGCACGCGAGATTGCAGCGGAGAGATCCACGATCTACCAGCAGAACCTCCACAACTATCATAGCAGAAGGTTACGCCCCATATCCTTCGTCGAAGGAGACCTGGTCCTACGACTGAAGCAACAAGGGTACCTCAAGTTCGAGTCCCCTTGGGAAGGACCTTATGTGATTACCGAAGTAATCCCAGGTGGAGCCTATCGTCTTAAAGACCTCAAGAGCGGAGTTACATACTGCAATCCCTGGAACATCATGCAACTGCGCCGTTTCTACCCTTAGATGTTTTTTACAAATAAGGCTATTCAGCCAGGATACTTAGCCACACATTGTACCTCGTGATATTCTACGAATAAATAAAGCTAAGTGCCCCAAACCTTGTGTTTTTTCTATTTTCCTTGCAATTATTTTACTCGGGGGCTGCACCACCCTTTACACCTCGTTCCACGAGAAACACAGTATCCTGAGTAGCTGACGCACTACCAAATGAACCATTGATAACACCAACCCAGCTGTAACGCATCTGACAGGTAGGCAAGGTGCTGAGATGAATATATGTCAGGCTAACAAAAAGGAACTGCATATTACAGTACACTCAAAAAATATACAAGCTAGCAAGCTCTTTACACATTAATGGGTATCAAACACACCCAGCATAATCATAAGAATTTTACAACACTTATACATCTATGTGCGAGGTACAAACTAAACTACTGCTGCAAAAGGAGAACATTTGTTTGATCTTCAAAGAAATCGACAATATCTTCGGCTGGCTGATCAACCGCCTGGTAGTGTGGCACCATGTTCCAGGTCATCCCTTATGGCCGCGGCTGTGGCCCAGCGGCAACAACCATGACATCCAAATCTGGCCGATGTAATCGAACAAGCACCAACACAGCATGGGCACCCATGACCAATTGCTGGCACACGCACCTAGGGACCGCGCTGATATCTTGAAACTTCACCAGCAAAGCTAGCAAGCTTGATGGCACCATGTCCAGGTTAAACATCGCTTGGAGGATATGCCTAAGGCACGACTGTGCTTTCTTCAAACATTGAAGCACTCGCGAGGCATGATCCTGCAGCGTCGCCAACATGACTGTGCGGTCATGATCCACCCAGAAGTAATCGCTAGCTTGCAGATGCTCCTGAGTCAGATTATGCAGGCGATGGCAACCTGATCCCTCTCATCTTGCGGATGGCGAGCACTAACAACTACAAGAATAAAGAGAAGAGCATAAGACAGAGCATCACCGCGAATGGCCAAAAAAAAGGAAAATAGGATAGAAATCTAGCACTTAAATTGATCGTTCAGCTGTGCAACTTCGTCCAAGAGATACTTCTCGCGAACAGTGGCCTTCTCAGCCTTCGAATTCCATGCATCCACATTACCAAGGATTACAGGCAATTCTCGCTCACGCGATCACGCAGTCGCGCAAGCAGCGATAGCTCCTCCAGTCTTGAACGTGGTTGCGCCATAGTTTCATTAGTGGGAGGAGAGTCAGGAGGACCACTCGAAGGACCCTATTATATCCAAACAAGAGGCGAATAAGACCAACTATACATGAACAAGGAGTGCATTCAAGTTCAACAAAGTATCAAAAGGGGTACCCCACAAAACAAGGTTCATCAGAAGGAAAGCTAAACTATTACGGAAGGCAGCTAAGGCATGCTCTGCTTTTTCGACTTCGGCTTCGGGGGCTTCCTCGAATCTGTGGCAGTCTCCGATGCCACAGACTTCCCAGTTGTAGCCCCAGACGCCACAGCCTTCACACTTTTCAATCGTCGCAGCTCAGCAGAATAAGCAACGACTATATCAATGAGCCGAGGCCCATACTTACCACACCTAGTGGCGAAAGGCTGGAAGACTACCTACTGGCCATCTGCAGCGACCGGCATGCCGAGGAAATCTCGTCGGGGTCCAGCTCCACAACGTGGGCTTGCACCAGTGCGAGTGCCATGGTCGCGCTAACTGACCTCTGCGAATTCTTGAAATCCATCGGGATGCCCTCTACGGAGGACTCCACCAAGCCATCAAAATTCTCGATCATTGGGGCCTTGGGAGCCATCTCCTCTCGAAGATGACCCATCACACCCTTGGCTTTCTCCAGTGTATCCTTCACAGAGACACTGTGGTCTTCGACTGGAGCCACAGCGTCAGCCAAGGCGTTTGCGCGAGTCAAAGCTGGGGCGTCAAAGACTACACCGGTGGCATCTACAAGAATACACAAATGAGCACAATAATGTGAAGGAATAGTACATGACAAAAACAAACAAGGCAGTGTCATACCTGAAAGCGCCTTCACGACTGAGAAGAGTTGTTTTATGAACAACTTTTCCCTATCAGCAGTGGAGGAACACAAATCTTCCTCGCATTTTTGCACCTCCTTCAGAGCCTCAACTGCCTCGTCGCGTTTTTTCTTCGCCGTGGCAAGACCCTTCTCAAGGGAAGCGACGCGACAAAGAAGCTCGTTATGCTCACCTACAAAGGACATAAACATGGAAAGATAACTTTGCCAATCTATACACAATAGAACGGAGAGAAAAGTTTAAAACTAACCTTCAAAGGCATGATGGCGGTTATCCAACAAGGCATGTTGTCGACCCAAGGAAAGGATCTACTCAGCGAGACGAGTGGAATTCTTCACGATAGGCTACAATAAAAAGATAAGCAATGTGAGCATTAACACAAAATCTGAGTGCCAATGGCACGAAGAAAACTCACGTGTTCCTCCAGGGGCTCCGAAGATTCTTCTAGAATCGACGTCCGGGCAACAACTTGATGCTCCCCACCATGGGGGGAGCTCGAAGCATGCACGCCGGAGTGGGCCGCCACCAGAGGAGAAGAAGACCGCACCTGTTCTTGGAGTCCGCGACTCCGGACTCCTTAACAAATTGGCATTCGTTGGAGGACGACAACACCGTTGACTGCAAAGTATCCATCACGAATTCAGAAGGGAGAAAATTTGAGAAAGGCAAGACGAACTCGCAAAAACAAAGACTTTCCCGTCAAAATTTTCGACGTCAACGGAATCACCAGACGACTCCTTCGGCAACCTCAGCTTCTTCTGAGGAAGGGGAGCCATGGCACGCACGGGCACGGCGGCGATTGGCTCCTCCATAGTAGTAGAAGGATCCTCCAGCCTCGACGGTGAGGAAGCATCTGAACCCTCGCTATGGGAACGCTTGCGAGTCCTGTGATCACTGGACTCGAGGGCTTCATGTTCCTCCCCAATAGGGACAGTGGAGCCCGACTCGTCCTCTTCCTCCGCTTCGTGTAGGATGATTCCTTCAGGCTGAGGAGGCAAGTTGGAAGCCAATTTCCACCCATGCAATCAGAAGAAGCATCAGCATATAAAGCACCTAACAGGCAATCGAAAATTAAGAAAACTTCGCAGAAGAAATCCACCTCAGGTGGAGGATTGCTGGCGCATAATGGAGGCACGACTGAGTCACCTGGGAGATCCTCCTTGGTGGTGTCCTTAGTCACCACCCGCAACCTCCTGTCCACTTCGCCAGAAGAAATGCCCTCCGTAGAGATGCGAGTGACATCACCAACACCAATCTAACGGTACATCGGATGCACCCTGGCCTGTAGAGGCTGTACGCGCCGGCACAGCCACGTGTGAATGAGTTCAGCACCACCCTCTTCCTTTCATATGCGGTGTTCGAGGTTGCAGACACGCTGATACAACATCTCTGTTTCCTCAACTTTGCCGGGCATCACGATGTTCTTCTAGGATCGCCTCCTCTTGCAGATCGCCACCGGATCGAAGGGCGCGAGTCCATAGTGCTCTCCGTCAGCCTTCTGGTCGCGGATGTAGAACCACTTATCCCTCCACCCTTGAACAGACGCGGTGAGCTTGATGGTGAAATAAGTGACATTGGAGTCGACGTGGATCCCACATCCTCCTATGTCATAGACTACTGAACCCGACCCCGACCCCGACTAACGTTTGAGCTTGAAGAGTTTTTTGAAGAGGCCAAAGTGTGGCTTGATTCCAAGCCAGCACTCGCAAAGAGTGATGAAGAACGCGATGTGGAGGGTAGAGTTTGGGGACAACTGGTGCAGCTGGAGCCCATAGAAGCAAAGAACACCCCTAACAAACGGATGTAGGGAGAGAAAGATCGCGAATCATGAAGGCAAGGAACATCACTCGAAAACCCGCAGGAGGACTGGGGAGTACCTCATCACCAGGAACGTGAGAGTCATCCTCCGCGGCAGGAAGCGCTCAATCTTGGCGCTGGGTGAACAACTCTGATGGCTTGATGATGGATGGGCGCCATGACCCATTGGTGACGCGAGTACCCGCGCCCTTCTTCTTTCCCGTTGTGGCGGTAGCACTGGTGCCCGCGGTGGCGGCGCCCTTCTTCTTGGCTGCCACAATGGCAGCCACAGATCCACCAGCGGAGCCTCCTTTCTTCTTTCCCATCTTGCGCTAGCGGTGTGAGCGCAGGAAGTAGCTGGGGAAGGTACGGAGTTGGTCTAGTGCCACGAAGGAGATGTGCGGAATTGAACAGCAAGAACAACAATGGCGGAGGTGCGCGAGCGATAAGAAGATGTGGGGAAATTACCACATGGAGAACCCTACTTAACCTCACAACAAATTCCATCCAACGGCTAGGAGAAAACCAACCCGACGCGTGGCACACATCGACGTCGACGTGTGGCAAGGGTAACCCACGAACTGTCACCCCACTCCACCCATTACGTGCGAGAATCGAGGAGACACGGTTAAACCAGAAGATTATGCGCGCCTGGTAAAATCCAAGTCAGAGAGTAGGACCACCCACTACTCATCACGTCCCATCAAAGTCGCTCACGCGGGCAACTAAGGTCATCTCACCGTCAGCAATGATGTCATCAACTCCAGCAGGAGCACTTTTTGACTTCTTTAGTCCTTACTCGAGTCTTCGACTCGACCAAGCACTCGGGGGCTACTCCTGACAGGAGCGCTGGCTGCAAACATGAGGAATCTTTTTTAAAGACATTCAAGAACCCTTCCCTTGAATCAACGATTTGACTGTGGACTTCGGGTTACTCCCATAGGGAGTGCTGAAAGCACATTCGACTGAAACAAGCAAAGACAGCAGTCGCAAAGTACTTGTAGTCCCCACTCGACTCTACGACTCGAATAGGCACTCGGGGGCTACTCCCATAGGGAGCGCTGGTCACGCATCCTATGATTTTTTCTTACACATAACTACGTGTTGACTACGTCCACACTCGAGAACATTGGCGACTCCGCCTCATAACTTACCTGCAAAGAGACTATATCTCTTGGGTCACCCGAATCGTCTCCATGAGGATAAAATTCAGATGCCACGTCTACGATGTGAATATAAGACCTGAATAAGGCCTGACAACATATCTACTACGCTCTACTAGAAAAATATCCGTGCCTATAGGTACGATGAAATACGCCTTGACGGACGCGTCAAGTGCTCACACTTATATACTGGGATTCAAACTCTATAAGTCCTCTGCGTCCTGTTAACTGATCCTGATGCATCAGATGAATCAGGCACGTATATCACCAATCCCTATGACATCGATCAAAGCACTCGAAAAATATGCTCAGCTATGCACTTGAAAGACTTCATAAGTCTCCGCTCGAATCTGCGATTCAACCGGACACTTGGGGGCTACTGACGTGGGCATACCTTACAGGTACTCGAGCTTGGCATATACGGTCCAGGTACGACAGAAGCCCACGGCGTTACCAGGGCCCAATACAGGATTCAGGTGACCCACGGAGACTCCGATTACTTGTTGCACAAGATGAAGCTTAAGATAGAAAGTTTAAAGGGACAAACCCTAACTTGTAACTGACTCGGCCTGCTACCCGAGACCTAACCTATCTATATAAAATCTTGGAGGGGGCGGCGAGGAGGACAATCACAACCCTAGTTTCCACCACCATCACCAGATTGTATCTACGCACCCCCTGTAACTTTAGACTCCCTCGATAATTCCAAGAGCAGACAAGCAGGAGTAGGGTCCTCTACGAGGCCTGGACCTGGGTACCTTGCGTCCCTGTGTGCTTGTTTGCTAGCCGATTGATGCTTCCAGCGCTCTCTCCTTCTCCAAAACCCAAGTCCATAACAATGGGCATTGATGAGTTAAACCCTCGTCAATGATTGTTTATATGTTTACAACTGTATCGTGTAGCTTTTGTGAGGACTGTACTCTCGACACCTAGGGCCAAGGCAAGTAGATGCTATTTTGTTCATGTTTTGTCCTACTATTTTCCTTATGCATGTGTAGTATATTTTTGTAAATGCATGTGTAGGTATTACTATGGTATGCTATATCCTATGTATTATGGTAGGAATCTCTTGTAGTTGAGCCACCATAGGTTAGACGTCCTTAGACATGTTGTAAATATGGGGAAGGGATTACACCATGCTATGGTATAATATATGTTTTGCTCAACTAAAACAACATAGTGTCAATGAACTACCTGGGTAGAGTGGTTGGTTTGTCATCCGAGTGTGAATAATGGTGGGCAGTACCGCCTAGGGCACTGATAAGGATTGGTTTCTTAACGACCATGGGTTTTTGGTCATAGATCTATGACCATTCTGAACCATCTGGTCATTGGGAATTTGGGAGGTTCCAAACCTTGAAAAACAACGACCAATTTAGACTAGAAGATCATAATATCCTAACATGGAATGGTCATAGATGGATAACACGGGTTCAAAGCCATGTATCTAGTCGACTACGACCAATTTAGATGGTCATATCATGTAATAGCAATATAGGTTCAAGTACAAAGTGGGTCACTAGACCGCCACCTAAGCAATTCGTCTATGTGTCATGTGAGATGTCCATCTTCCTTGGGTTAACAAGTGAATCTGATATTCTACACTGATGAGTGGGGTCTACATGTCATTCTGGTGTTATACAAGTGGCACTCCGAGAGACGGGACCCACTATCACACTCATATTGTACAAGCAGAACCCTTAGTAATTAAACGCAAAAAAGAGCCAGTGGCGGGATTCGAACCTGCAATTTATTACTCTCTCCCTTGCAGCTAAACCACTCCTCCAAGGTCACATTGTTGTAAACACACCCCGCATGACCCTATTTGTATTAGCGAAAACAACAGCCAAACTCATGCGTGCCTGCATAATTCTACAAAAAATTGAGCTACCAATGCTCAAACCCACGACCTCTCGCTAGCAACTAAACCACCAAACCACTCCTCCAAGGCCACGTTGTGGTTAACACACCCCTGTATCAGCTGAAACAGGAGCCAAACTAGCGCACGCATGAATAATAATGCAAAAAAGATGTGATACCGGCAAACGAACCCAGGACCTCTCCCTTGAAAATGAACGACCTAACCACCGGGCAACCACAAGCATATTGTCCAACTACCTGCACGCACCTATTTAGTGTGTGATTCATTTGCTGGGTCTGGGCCTCGCTGTGTGAAGGTGACGAGGGTTTAACTCATCAATGCCCATTGTTATGGACTTGGGTTTTGGAGAAAGAGGGAGCACTGGAGACATCTATCGGCTAGCAAACAAGCACACAGGGGACAAAGATTTACCCAGGTTCAGGCCTCGTAGAGGTCCCTACTCCTACTTTTCTGCTCGTGGAATTATCGAAGGAACCGAAGGTTACAATGGTGCGCAGATGCAATCTGGCGAGGGTTATGGAAACTAGAGTTGCGTGTGTGTCCTTCTCGCTGCCACCTCCTAGCCTTTATATAGGTAGGCTAGGTCCCGGGTAGCAGGTCGAGTCGGTTACAAGTTAGGGTTTTCCCCTTCAAACTTCTATCTTTAGCTTTTCTTGTTCTTCAAGCAATCGAGAGTCCGTAGGTTACTCGAATCCCTCATTTGGGCCTTGGCGACACCGTGGGCCTTTATGTATTTAGACCGTATATACCAAGCTCGAGTACCTGTAGGGTATACCCATGTCAGTAGCCCCCGAGTGTCCAGTGGAATCGTAGATTTGACTGGGGACTCTTGAAGCCTTTCGAGTGCACGAATGAGTATATTTTGACTGCTTTATTTATGTCATAGGGATTGTTGATGTACGTGCCTGATATAACCGAAGTATCGGTATCAGTTAACCACCTTAGGGTGAAACAACACAATCTACTCGAACTCGAGTCCCCGGACTCGAATCCGGAAAAGTGCTGGTGTAATTCGACTCAAGCCGCGGAGGTCTTACAGGAGTCGAATTCCAGTTATATGGGTGTGAGCACTCGACGCGTCCGTCAAGGCATGTTCATCGTACCTGTAGGCACGGATACATTTCTGGTAGTGCGCAACTAATGCGTTGCCAGGCCTTATTCAGGTCTTACCTTCATGCTGTAAGCGTGGCATCCGAATTTTATCATCGCGGAGATGATTCGGGTGACCCAGGAGACGCAGTCTCTTTGTAGGGAAAAATTATGAGGCGGTGTCGCCATGAGCTTCGAGTGTGGATGTTATCAACACATAGTTTTTGTATAAATAGTCATAGGGTGCACGACCAGTGCTCCCTATGGGAGTAGCCCCCGAGTGCCTGGTTGAGTCGAAGACTCAGGCAGGGACTAAAGAACTTTCACGACTGCTGTCGTCTTTTATTCGCTTGTTTTAGTCGAATTTGTTTCCGGTGCTCCCTATGGGAGTAACCCATGTCCAAAGTCAAATTATGTTTCGAGTGGTTGGGTTTGGCTTGAAAGTCCATGTTCCTGAAAAAAAATCATAGGGTGCACGACCAGCGCTCCCTATGGGAGTAGCCCCCGAGTGCTTGGTGGAGTCAAAGACTCGAGCAAAGACTAAAGTAGTCGAAGTCTTTTGCTGCGTAGCTTTGATGACTTCAGTGCTGATGATTTCATGACCTCAGTTGCCTGCATGAGCGAGTTTTACGGGACGTGACGAGCAGTGGGTCCTACTTTCTGACTTTGATTTGACTGGGCATGCGTAATCTTTATTTTAACCGCGCCTCCTCGATTTCCGCGCGTAATGGGAGTACTCGAGGGACGGTTCGCACTTCCACTCCTCCACGTGTCCAGCACGATATTTGCCACGCGTCCAGTAGGGTTTTTCTGAGCCGTTGGATTGCATCTTCTAGGGGTTAAGTAGCGGTGTTGCGACGGTAATTTTCTCATCTGCTCTCATTCATCCTTTGCTTCCATCGCCATTGCCGCTGCTCCTCTGCTTTCTCTGCGCTCGTTTCTTCCATGACGCTGGACCAGCTCCGCTCATTTCTGAGCTACTTCCTTCGCTCGCATCGCCGTCGTGCAATGGGGAAGAAGAAGGGAGGCGCCGCGGCTGATTCCGCGGCCACCACTGCTGTGGCAAAGAAGAAAGGCGGCTCCGCCGCTGCGGGCACCAGCACCGCCGCCGGCGGGAAGAAGAAGGCCGCAAGCACCCACGTCACGAATGGCGCGTGGCGTCCCTCCATCATCAAGTCATCTGATCTCCATCTTCTTCGCCAAGACGGAGTACTGTCCGCCGCAGTCGACGACGCGCGCGTCCCCGGCGGTGAGACAATTCCTTCTCCTCCTGCTGGTTTTCGAGTGATGTTTTTAGCATTCATCATTCGCGGTCTCTCCTTGCCCCTTCACCCCTTTTTTAGGGGCCTCCTTTGTTTCTACGGGCTTCAGCTCCATCAGCCGTCCCTAAACTCTATCCTCCATATCTCTTGCTTCATCACCCTCTGCGAGTGCTGGCTCGGAATCGAGCCGCACTTCGGCCTCTTCAAGCGCCTCTTCAAAGTGAAGCGCCAATCTGCATCTAGCTCTTTAGTCTACGATGTAGGTGGTTGCGGAATCCACGTCGACCCATCCGCCACGTATTTCGACATCAAGCTCACGGCATCCGTCCAGGGGTGGAGGGACAACTAGTTCTACATCCGTGATGAGAAGGCTAATGGTGAGCATTTCAGACTCGCACCCTTTGATCCTGCGATGCCGTGCAAGAGGATGCGCTCCTAGTCATGCCTGGCGAGTCCGTGGAGATAGATGTGCTATACAGGCGCGTCTGCGACCTCGAGAGTCGCATAGGAAAAGAGGAGGGAGGCTGCGCTCTCATTCGCACTTGGCTGCGCCGTCGCGTCTAGCCCCTGCAGGCCAGAGTCCACCCCATGTTTCAGTGAGCTGGCGTTGATGATGCCACTCGCGTGTCTGCCGATGGCATGTCCACGAGTGAGGTGGACAAGAGGGTTCGACTGGTCACCAAGTACACCGTCAAGGATGTGCTCCCCAATGAGCCAGTTGTTCCTCCATTTGATGCTACTAACCCTCCTCCTGAGGTATAGTTGTGCTACGCAGTAGCTAAATTTGTCAATTGCTTCTCTGTTGTTTACTTGCTTTTTGCTGAATTTGTTGTCTGCATACAGGATTGGGCGGTGTCACCTTGTATGCCTCCTCTTCCTGAGGGGATTATTCCTCACAAAGCCTTGGAAGAGGATGAGTCGGAGTCGACCGTCCCCTCTGATGTGGAGGAGGAAGCCCCCGAGTCCGGTAGTCTGGATACTCGCAAGCGTTCGCACAACGAGGATTCCGATACGTCGTCTCCTTCGACTCCGGAAGGTACAGGTGTTGGGGCAGAGTCGCCGATACCTGCTATTCCTGTGAGCGCCGTGGCACCATCTTCTCGCAAGAAGATGCGATTGCCCAAGGAGTCCTCGTGAGAGTCGGGGGAGGCCACTTTTGACTTTGACAAGTTTGATTGGTAAGTTTTCTAGTTTACTTGTTCTTCTCTGTTTTGCACTTGTTGGCTCGTCTCTGGGTTTGTCCTTTCTTAATGTTGGTTTTGTCTTGCAGTCAAGAGGCGTCGTCGTCTTCTAGCGACGTCCAATTTTTGAAAGAATCAGGAGTCACGACCTCAAGGGCCAAGAAAGAAGTTGAGCGCGCTCCTTCCCCTCCATTGGCGGCCCACTCCGGGCACAACTCTTCCAGTTCTCCTCATGCAGGGGAGCATCGAATGGTTGCCCGGATGACGGTACAACAGACATCTTCGGAGTCATTGGAGGATCATGTAAGTGTAGATTTTCTTATTTTAATGTTGCAATCGATGTTATCTATTGCTTCTGCTGATCCCTTTGTTGTGCGATAGCTCCTTGTGAAGGAAGCCGCACACTTGGTGGAGCAAGTGCTTGCGATGGGCCGCCAGCATGCGATGCTGGAGACGTGTCATCGCGTGGTTGAGAGTGAGTGTCCTGCACCTCTTCTTCTTCTTCTCCTTTGATATGGTCGACTGATAATCAATTCTTGTTTGTTATGTAGCTGAACATAATGCCCTCTTGCGTGACGCCGCCACCCTGGAGAAGACACTTGCTGTGGCTATGAAGGGTCACAATGAAGCAATCACGGCGCGTGACGTGGCGCAAAGGCGCGAAGAAGATCTGCATGCTTCCTTTGCAGCCAAGGAGAAGTTGTTCGAAGAATAACTGTTCTCAATTGCCAAGGCCCTCTCAGGTATTTTTGTTGTGGATATCGTTATCCTTCTCTGCTTCGAATGTTTTTGCCGGTGGCACTGATGTTTTGTCCATGTGTGGATTTATGTACAGATGCTGGCGATTTGAGCTTCAACCCGCAGGCCCTTCGTCGCGATGACGCTCTGGCGGGTGCACTGTCAGCAGTCGAAGACCGTAGCACCGTCATGCAGGATACGCTCTCCAAGGCCAAAGGCATACTCAGTCGCCTTCGAGAGGAGCTGATGCCCAAGGCGGAGCTAGTCGAGAATATAGACGAGCTGGTGGAGTCACTCGCCAGAGGTGTGCCCTCCAGTTTGAAGAACTCACTCCACGCGGTTGGCACGTCCATGTCACTTGCCATGGTGCAGGCCCACGGAGTCGAGATTCATCCTGCCGCGGTGTCGAAGGCGATGCCTGTTAGCGCGGATGGCCAGCAGGTAGGCTTTGCTCCTTTCGCGACTGCCTGTGGCAAATATGGGCATCATCTGATAAATACTGCTGCGAAGTATTCTGAGGAGCTGCAACGCGCTAAGAAGGCGGCGAAAGCTTTGGCATCAGGGGCTGGCGGAAAGTCAGTGGCATCTGACACTGCCACAGACTCGATGAAGCCCCCAAAGCCGTCGAAGTCGAAGAAGCCAATTTCTCCTTAGTAGCTTTCTAATAGTGACTAGTTTATGTCCTTTGTTAAGAAACATGCCTGCTGGCGAGTGTATCTGCTGATACTTTTGCTAGTCTTGAATGCATCTGAACCTTTTGCCCTTGTGTTGATATGGTCGTCTTATTTGTTTCTATCTTGACTTGTGGTAGGGTTCATCGAGTGATCCTTTGAGGGAAACTCAGGACTCGTCGCCTCTTGATGATACTTTGGCACCGCCACGCTCCAGGGTAGATGAATTGTCCCTTCTCTCACGACTACGTGACAGCGTGAAACAGCTGGAGCGTGAGTTGCCCGTGCTCCGCGGTAACACGGATGTATGGAGGTCGAAGGCGGAGAAAGCCACCGCCCGAGAGTAGTATCTGCTTGGCGAGGTGACGCAGCTGGGCGACCAATTCAAGTGTTAGTTTGCTTGCTCTTATCTTTTCCTTGTTGTCACTCGCGATGCTGTACTTATGCTGCTATTTGCTGCTTTGTGTAGTTGTCAGCGCTCGTCATCCGCAGGATGAGAAGGATAGAATTGCTATTCGTATGCATGATCTTACCCAGGAGCAACTTCAAGAGAGTGGATACTTCTGGGTAGATCATGATCGTGTGATTGCGCTGGCAGGATCGCGAGTAGATCATGACCCTGCAGGATCATGACCCTGCAGGATCATGACCTTGCAGGATCGCGCATCGCGAGTGCTGCACTTTCTGAAGAAGTCGCAGTCATGTTTGAAGAACATTTATCGGACGATGTTTCCGCTGGATGCTGCTCCATCAAGCCTGTTGGCCCTCCTTGCCAAGTTTCAAGACCTGTCCTCGGTTCACGAGTGCGTGAGGCAACAGTTGGTGGCTGGTGCCAAGGCAGCCCTATCGTTGGTGCGACTGCACAGGCCTGACGTAGATGTTGCGGCAATTGCCTCTGGGCCGCCTACACCACCAGCGGTTTCTGCCCGGAATATGGTGCCACATTACCAGGCGGTGGATCGCCCAGCAGAAGAGATCGTCGACTTCTTTGAGGAACAAACCAACGTTCTTTTGCTGCAGTAGTAGCTTAGTTTGTACCCTGCACATAAGTGTACTCGTGTTGTAAAGTTCGTATAAATGTTGTACATAATTTATTGTCGAATATGTATAAAGAGCTATGTTAGCATGAAGTGCGTTGCACTATGCGAATCCTTTTCGTTAGCCTGGCCATGCTTTTATCTCAGTCCCTTGTCAACCTGTCAGGTGCGTTGCAGCTGGGTTGATGTTGTGTTAAGGGTTTCGATTGATGTACCAGCTACTCATGATATCGCGTTTTGGTTCGTAGAACAGATGTATATAGGGTGGCATAGCCCCCGAGTAGTAAATTGGAAAAGTAAAGAAGAACACAGAGTTTTGGGGCACTTAGCTTTGTTTATTCGAAGGACAGTGCGAGGTACAATGTGTGGCTAAGTAACCTTGGCTGAGTAGCCTTATTTGCAATGTAAAAAGTAAAAAGCGACTAGGGTAGAAGCGTCGTAGCTGTGCGACGTTCCAGGGGTTGGAGTATGCGACTCCTGTCTCTAAATCTTGAAGGAGATAGGCGCCACCTGCGATTACTTCTGTAATCACGTACGGTCCTTCCCAGGGGGACTCGAGCTTGAGATGCCCTTGCTGCTTCAGTCGCAGGACCAGGTCTCCTTCGGCGAAGGATCTGTGGCATAGCCTCCTACTGTGATAGTTGCCCAGGTTTTGCTGGTAGATCGTTGATCTTTCTGCGACGATTTCCCTTGCCTTGTCAAGGAGGTCGACGGAGTCTTCGAGTGCGAGGGATGACTCTTGTTCGCTGTAAGCGACCACGCGCGGCGCCTTGTACCGTACCTCAGCGGGTAGCACTGCCTTGGCTCCGTGCACCATAAAAAATGGCGTGTAGCCCGTGGCACTGTTTGGAGTTGTGCGTAGGCTCCAGAGTACAGATTGCAGTTCGTCCGTCCAACAAACCACGGCTTGTTCGAGTGGCCGGAGGATTCGCTTCTTGATCCCACCGCAGACGACCCCGTTTGCTTTTTCCACCTGACCGTTGGTCTGTGGGTGCGCTACTGAGGCATAGCTGATGTTGATCCCCAGGTTCTCGCAGAATTCTTGGAACTCCTTGGATGTGAAGTTTGTCCCATTGTCGGTGATGATGTTGTGCGGTACTCCGAAGCGGTAGACGATGGATTCATTTTACTGTGCTGTGCCCTGATTGGTTGGTCACTGGCATGGCCTCAATCCACTTGGTGAATTTTTCGACTGCGACCAAGGGGTAGACGTAGCCTCCTCGTGAGGACCTTGGAAGTTTGCCAACCATGTCGAGTTCCCATTGCACGAAGGGCCCGGCCAATGGGATTGGCCGTAGCTCTGTGCCAGGTGCGTGCGGCTTGTCCGCGAATCGCTGGCAAGCGTTGCATTTTTGGATGATATCCTTGGCATCGCGCATGGCCGTAGGCCAGTAGAATCCAGCTCGTAGAGCTTTGGCAACGAGGGCGCGACTGCCGGCGTGGTGCCCGCAGGTCCCTTCATGGATGTCGAGGAGAACAGCTCTTCCATCGGCCGTGGAGGTGCATCGTTGGAGTACTCCTGTGATGCTGCGTTTATACAGTTCGTCGTTGATAACAGCGAATGCCTTGGATAGCCGTGCGATGTGCCGTGCATCAGTCGGGTCGTCCGGGAGCCTTTTGCTAAGGAGGTACGTGATGTACGGCTGCGTCTAGGATTGCTCAATCATCATGACGCTCATTGGACCCTCGAGTCCTGTGTCCAACTCCAAGTCATCGAGTGCCATTGACTCATTGGGCGGCCCCCGAGTCCGTTGCTCCGCTTGTTTTCTTCTCTGTGGCCTTTGGCTTGATGGAGCGTTCGCAGATGCGCTCGACAAATACCCTAGGTGGTATGGGGGCGCAAGTAGAGCCTATGTTGGCGAGTGCGTCCGCCTCTTCATTGCTTTCGCGACCTACGTACCGCAGCTCGCAACCGTCGAAGTCTCCTTCGAGTGTGTCATAGAGGTCGTGGTACGCGATCATGTTGTCATGCAGTGCGTCGGCACTCATGCATCGTTTGGTTGACGACCAACTTGGAGTTGTCGTATATGATGAGCCTCTTGGCGCCACAGGCTTTTGCCATCCTCATCCCGTGCAACATGGCCTCGTATTCAGCCTCATTGTTGGAGGCTGTGAACTGCATTCGCAGGATATACTTCAACTTGTCCCCTTGAGGTGATGTCAGTATGACACCTGCGCCTGCTCCGTCCTTTCGCTTGGACCCGTCGAAGTGCATTGTCCAGATGTAGGACATGTCTGGTTTGTCCGGGAGCTGGTTCTCCATCCAGTGCACGAGGAGGTCAGGGAGAACTTGCGACTTGATTGCGTTGCGCTTTTCGTATGTGATGTCTCGTGGAGACAACTCTATTCCCCAAAGCGCGACTCGTCCCGTGGCGTCGGGGTTGTTGAGGATATGTCCCAACGGGGCGTCGTTGACCACCACGATTGGGTTTTCCTGGAAGTAATGGCGCAGTCGCCCTGCGGTCATGAAGACACCGTATGCCAGCTTCTGGTAGTGCGGGTACCACTGTTTTGTTGGCGTGAGGACCTTGCCGAGGTAGTATACTGGGCGTTGTACACTGTGGACCTTGTTTTCCTCAGCTCGCTCGACGACGAGCACCGTGCTGACCACCTGGTTGGTGGCGGAGATATATAGCAAAGTGGTTCCCTTTCTCGTGGGGTCACTAGCACTGGCGAAGTGGATAGTAGGCTCTTGAGGTCTTCGAATGCTTCTTGCGCTTCATTGGTCCACTTTAGTTTTTCAGCTTTACGGAGGAGCTGGTAGAAGGGCAACGCTTTTTCACCCATCCGACTGATAAATCGACTGAGGGCCGCAATTCGCCCAGCCAGCTGCTGGACGCCTCTTATGTTTTTCGGCTTCTCCATGGCCAGTATGGCTTTTATTTTCTTCGGGTTTGCCTCGATTCCCCTCACGGAGATGAGGTACCCGAGTAGTTGCCTAGATGGTACGCCGAAGGCGCATTTGTCCGGATTGAGCTTGATCCGGTAGCGATCGAGGTTGGCGAAGGTTTCACGCAAATCGTCGATTAGGGAGGCTTCCTCCTTGGTCTTGATTACTATGTCGTCGACATAGACTTGAATGTTGCGACCCAGTTGTTCCTTGAGGCAAGCCTGCATGCACCGCTGGTAGGTGGCTCCCGCGTTCTTTAGCCCGAAGGGCATTGTGTTGTAGTAGAACACACCAAAGGGCGTTGTAAATGCTGTTTTCTCTTGATCTACCTCCTTCATTCGAATCTGATTATAGCCTGAGTAGGCGTCGAGGAAGCAGAGGCGCTCGCATCCCGCAGTGGAGTCGATGATCTAGTCGATGCGTGGCAACGGGAAGTGATCCTTTGGGCAGTGCTTATTCAAAGAGGTGAAGTCCACGCACATCCGCAGGATATCCGTGTCCTTTTTTGGTACCAGCACCGTGTTGGCGAGCCAAGTGCTTTCCTTGATCTCGCGTATGAACTTGGCTTCAAGGAGTCTGTTGATCTCCATTCCAAATGACTGCGCTCGTGGCTCAGATAGTCGCCGAATTGTTTGCTTGACTGGCCTTGGGTCGGGGTTGATGTTGAGTGCGTGCTCGGCGAATTCCCTAGGAACTCTTGGCCTATCCACATGACACCAAGCGAAGATTTCCCAGTGCTCACGGAGGAATTTGACGAGGGCGAGTTCCTATGCGGGACTCAAGTTGTTGGCGATGAGAGCCATCTTGGCGGAATCCGATGGGTGGACCTGCACTTTCTTTGTGTGCACCGATGAGTCGAAGGAGAGATCATGTGAACTTGGCCGGCTCAGGGGAGCCAGACTGTTTTCTGTCGACTCCTTTAGTCTCGCGAGTTCCTCCTACATGCCGAAGGACTAGGAAATTCTGTTGAATTCCCTGTCACAACTGTCAGATCTCTCGAAGCTCCCGTCGATCGTGATGACGCCATTGGGACCTGGCATTTTCATCTTTAGGTAGGCGTAGTGGGGCACTGCCATGAACCTAGCGAACGCGACGCGCCCGAGGATGCAGTGGTACTGTGAGGGCCAGTCGACGACCTCAAAGTCGATGCGCTCACGCCGGAAGTTCTTCGGCGTGCCGAAGATGACATCGAGGTTGATTTTGCCCAGGGGGTATACACCTTTCCCTGGGACGATGCCGTGGAACGTTGTGTCCGAGGCCTCCAGGCAAGTTAGAGGGATCCTCATTGCTCGCAAGGTAATCGCGAATATAAGGTTGATGCCGCTTCCGCCATCCATGAAGACACGGCTCATGTCGAAGCCTCCGATTTGCGCCTCGAGTACGAGAGGGCAATGGCCTGGACGACGAACCTGAGGTGGATGGTCGCGTTTGTCGAAGGTGATGCATGACTCGCTTCCACTAAGGTACTCAGTGGTAGAGGGTTGCGAGCGTGTGGCCAAGTTGACTTGGCGAGTGATGACCTTCTGCACCTGATTGGAGGGGCGTCCCTTTTGGATCATCATGGTGCCCATGGCTCGTGGGTACGGTTCGCCTCCGTGGTGCTAGTCCGGTGCAGCTGCATTCGGGGGTGGCCCAGGTGGTGGTGGGGAGCGCCGTGTGGTACGGCTCCTGGAGCGGCTCCGTAGCCTCTTTTGACTGCATTGCGGTTCATCCGAACCAATCCCTCATGTAGCTTGAGGAACTCGTGGCAGTCCTTGAGGAGCTGGCTGGACTTCTTCTTGCCATCATGCTTGTCGATGTAGAAGTGTACCGTACATGGCCCGGACAGTTTGTCCTCAATGGAGGTCGCGGGTGCCTCATCACGAGTGCGGCGTTGCCACACTTGCGTGGTTTTCCCGGAGTCGTGGTATCCGCCGCTACGGTATGCGCTGTTGCGGTTATCGTCGCGTCTATCGGCGTAGCCAGCCGCGATCATGTTGAAATCATCGCAGTCATCGTAGATGCGCATGCGGCGCTCGCCTCGGTGATCGGGTCTGCGCTCGAGTTCCGCCTGCTCGTCGGAGTGAACGCGATTTTTCACCGAATCTTCTCCATTGGCCCACCGATTCGCGATCTCCATCAGGTGGTCGATGGTCTGGGGCTTTGAGCGGCCCAGCTCCTCCCTGAGTTCTAGGCGGCGGATGCCGCCGTTGAATGCATCAATCGCGCGATCCTCCGAGATGTTCTCTGTGGAGTTCTTGATGATGGACCACCTTTGGATGTAGGAGCGCAGCGATTCGCCAGATCTTTGATGGCAACATTTCAGCTCTTCGATTGATGCGGGCCGCTTGTATGTGCCCTTAAAGTTGCGCACGAAGCTGTAAACCAGCTCATCCCAACTGCGAATAGATCCGCGTGGAAGGTTGTTCAGCCATGCTCGGGCGACGCCTTGTAGCTGTAGCTGTAAGCATTGCATGGTCGTGCTTCGAATGCCTCCGTGGAACCTGACGGAGGAGATGTGATCCTCTAGCCAGATCTTTGGGTCCTGAAGGCCGTCAAATTTCGGGTTCTTCAACGGGAGTTTAAACCCTTTAGGCATTCGCTTCTGCCTGATGGATCTGCTGAAGCATCTGGCGCCACAGAGCTCCACATCCTCTTCTTCCGTGTCAGTCGACCGAGCACGTCGTGCCCTTGATTTGTCGATCTTAAGCTGCGTGAGGTCGTCGCGCACATCATAGTCACGGTCGTGTCGCCATGAGCGGCGGCCTCGAGACAGGTCGTGACTGTCGTCGCTGGACGAGGGCGAGGAGTAGCGCTTTGCTAGCGCTTTTCCCTTCTTCAGCTCTGGTGTTAGCTCCTTGTCGAGGGCGGCCTCGATTAATCCCAAGCCCGCGATCGTAGATCGGTGCATGGCGGCTCGGGGATCTCCAGCTGGCGGCTGGTTGTTAAGGAGGTACATGGTGGCCGCTGTCACCGCAGCCTGCGGCGTCTTAGGGACCATGTTGCCCCGTGTGTCGACTATCATAGAACTGAAGTCGAGGACATTTTCAGCTTCTATGTGTTCTTGCTCGGTGAGATGGGTCATCCGAGATTTCCTCTTCTTGGCGAGGTACTCGTTGCCCCTTGAGGAGGATCCTCCGTGGGAGGAGAGCCCAGCACGACGAAGGCTTGACTCGTCTACTGCCTTTTTGCGCGCCTCGAGTTGCGCGATTGTTTGTACTTGGCACTTGAATTCTTCCTTTAGGAACCAATGATAGCCCATCAACAGTTCTTGCGGGGATCCAAAGGGCAGAGGGGCACCTCGTAGGGCCTCGCGGCAGCGAGCCCATTCTTGCTCATTGAGCCTGATCATGACACGTTAGCCGGTTTGCTCATTTAGTATGGTTAGAGGTTTGACTGCTCCTCCATTGTCGATGGGGGTGTGATTGCCACCGTTGCCGCCGTTGCCACCATTGCCACCGTTGCTGGCGTTGGGCGGGCCGGTTCCGTTACTGAGATTGCCACCGTTGCTGGTGTTGGACGGGTCGGTTTCGTTACCGCGATTGCCACCATTGTCGCGATTGGTAGAGGTATCGCCCGCATTGATGACGGCGCACATGAAGTGATTGGGGAAGCTGCTGCTTCCACAACTCTCAGATCCAGAACCGTAGGTTCCATCTTCAGTGGCCAGATCGCTCGGATCGGAGTCACGACTACTGTCGTTGACCGTGTTCTCGACTGTTGTCGGGGCGTTGAGCTCACTGAGGGTGCCGATCGATGGAGGGAACCATGATGCTGGAGCAATCGCCAGCACCATCGGCTAGTCAGGCATGCGAAGCATGCCCATCTGACCAACTTGGAAGCGGAAGCTCCCGATCGCTAGGCTGATCCCATCGCCCACGGACTCAAAGGCCAGGCGAGTAGCCGGCGTGTGGACGGTGAATTTGAACGCGCCGAAAAGATGGTGAATCTCCGCTGTTGCGGAGTTGTAGATCGCGGTTGATGGGGCCGAAGAAGCCACAACATCAGCACTCCCAATTCCCATAGACGGCGCCAATTGACGAGGGTTTAACTCATCAATGCCCATTGTTATGGACTTGGGTTTTGGAGAAGGAGGGAGCGCTGGAGATATCTATCGGCTAGCAAACAAGCACACAGGGGACAAAGATTTACCCAGGTTCAGGCCTCGTAGAGGTCCCTACTCCTGCTTGTCTGCTCGTGGAATTATCGAAGGAACCGAAGGTTACAATGGTGCGCAGATGCAATCTGGCAAGGGTTGTGGAAAATAGGGTTGCGTGTGTGTCCTCCTCGCCGCCCCTCCTAGCCTTTATATAGGTAGGCTAGGTCCCGGGTAGCAGGTCGAATCGGTTACAAGTTAGGTTTTTTCCCTTCAAACTTTCTATCTTTAGCTTCTTCTTGTTCTTCAAGCAATCGAGAGTCCGTAGGTTACTCGAATCCTTCATTTGGGCCTTGGCGACACCGTGGGCCTTTACATATTTAGACCGTATATACCAAGCTCGGGTACTTGTAGGGTACACCCATGTCAGAAGGTGTCAGTATTTTTTTCTCTGACATTTTCCCACTGGCTAGGCCGGCCCATAAGCATTATAAGGGAGCTTTTTCTGTAAATTTGTGGGATTTTATAAGTTTGAGCCCATGTAAATAGAGAGACCTCAATTTCGTTTTCAAAAATTATAGAAATGTAATTTAACTCTCAATTTTGTATATGACTTCAGATCGAGATAACCCGAAAATCAATTGTCAATAAAATGTTGTCTCCTTTGAGTGTAAATTATAGTAATGCCATTCTACACCGTAATTTTAGTACTTGCATCATAAAATAAAGTGAATCTATCAAAACATGGTCAAAACAGAGGGGTTGACACTACAAGAAATGTTGGCTTCTTGGTAAAAGCCCCGTCATAAAAGAATCTAGCACGGTTTTTTTGACCGTGGCGGGTCGCACCCTTCAGCCACGAAAACATGTTCCATCATAGATCGGTTTGCCAACCGTGTTAATTGCTGACGTCATGCAAACTACCACGTGGCTATTGCTGTTAATGGCCAGTTACCACCGTTAACATACACAAAAACCATGGCCAAAGCAAGGCCCAGCCAAGGCCTGCTAATTGCTAATTACTAAGGGATTTTGCTAAATTATACTCTATCATAATGCAACCAAAAACATTGTTTCGAATATCACAATATCTTTCACACATGATGGTTTCTGAAACAATTTTCAGCTCCTATATAATCTTGATATTAAAACAACTTTTGAATATTAATAATCATGGAGGCAAACATGATACTTTAGATACTAACATTGGAATTCTTACTCTTGATTTAATACTACTTATTAAACTTCATGGAGTGAATAGAGTTTGCTAAAAGTTTCCAATAGGACTTATAAACTTTAAATTTACATTCAAAATAATACGATACTAATTCGTAAAGTAAATATCCAAAATTCTATAGTTCTATTATCTCAATTAAAACTAAGCACGAGGTAGTGAACAGATGCCAATGACTACAACAAATTATGCAAATTCACTTCGATTTAGTTTATGACAAATTGAGTTCGACTAATCCAAATTAGAAATGAACTCCCATTCAAAAACGACATCCCTCGTGCCTTTTTGGTGATTACATGAACCAAATCCACTACACTAAGTCCGATCATCACGTGAGTCGGTGTAGCTTCAAAGGCGAGCATCTATATGGGCATCATATCAACTATATGACTCATGCTTAACCTTTCGGTCCGTGTTCTGAGGCCATGTCTGTACATACTAGGCTCGTCAAGTAAGAACCTTAGTATTCCGCATGTGTAAAACTTTCTTACACCCGTTGTATGAAAGCGCGGAGTCGAGTACACCCGATCATCACGTGATGTCTCGAAACACGATCCATAGAATGGTGCATACTTAAGGAAGAACACATTTTTATCTTGATATCTAAATGAGGGATCATCTTAAAATGCTACTAAAACGCCAAACTAGCAATATAAGATGCAAACATCATATGTGTAAAGTGGAATGATATGGTCCATGCATTTGATCATCATCATGTGCATCGTGGTATGATCTCTATCATTCCTTTGTGTGTAAGGCCAAGGTATATGGAACTTACACGTTAAGTGTGTTGTAATAGTATCTACGATACATCTACTTACAACATTACCATATCAAGACACTAGCCCAGCAACGATCTAAACTAGATGCCTCTAATTTATCCATTGCAAGTTTTTCGTGGCTTAGGGCTTTCAGAGATAGAATCGGTCTTACCTACGAACATGGAACCACAACGAGGATAACCAAGTTATTATTAACTCGTTGTAAATCAGATATTGCCTATAGTAGGAGAGACAGACACCCGCCAGCCACTTATGCAAAACTAGTTGCATGTCAGTCGTGGAACCGGTCTCATGTACGATGACATGTAAGGTTGGTCCGGGCCGCTTCATCCCACTATGCCAACAATATCCAAAATACATGAAAGAAGCAATAACATGATCATCATCACCCACATATAAACATATGTGTACTACACGTGCAAAGCACCTACGCATAGATCAGGCTCTGATACCACTGTTGGGTTCGCAGCATAGAAAATAAAAAAAATTCCTATGGTGGGAACTATACGCCAAGATTTATCTACTAGATACAAGCAACGAGTGGATATACATCCATAGAGAACTTACCCTCGAAGACAAAAAAGCTTTGTTAACGAGTTGGAACTCGTGGATGATGTAGTTGTACACTTGCCGATCTCAAGATCGTGATGAAGTCCAGTAGGTCCGGCTACAGCACGTCCATCAAATCCAGCTCCAGCAAGTCCAACACCACTGAGTCCAACACCGCAAAGTAGCGGTGCATCCGTGATCGCACACACGTCCGGTACCCCAACAACCTCCGTCCCTCGCTCCAGCAATGTACCGGAAGCAGCAACTCCTTTCCAGATAAAGCCACCGGGAACATGTATCTCGCTAATCCGAGACCATGGGGAAAAATACTAGAGGGGAGAGAGATCCTTCACGAGGAGGTGTGAGGAAGAAGGGGTGTGAGGGGGGCCTTTTATAGGAGGAGGGGGGGTACCCCTCCCCCATGGCCAGTGCCCCATGGGAGGGTGACTCCTCACCTCCCCCATTCATGTGGCGGTAACTCCTCCACATTAAAATGCCCCTTCACATTCTCTTTTAAAGTCTCCACTTTAAATGCATTAAATTTCTCCAAATTTAATGCTCTCTCATTTAATAAAACTCTTTTATTAATTTTATTCAGAATTTTGTTAATTACTTTAATTAAAAAACCTTCACATAAAACCCCCTGCAACATTTCAATATTACATGCAGAACCAATTTCAGCAATTTCACCCGAAACAGTTTCGGTGTCTATTGAAATAATTCTAGCGATTTCTTAAATCTTTATCTGAAACATATTTGCCCCAAATGGTGTCGGTATCCCTTAACTGTGTCACCCTACGGTTCGCGAATAATGCAGACATGATCGAGACCGCTCTCAGATCAATAATCAGAAGCGGGACCTAGAGATCCATACTGACTCCTACACATTCAACGATGACTTCTGTGATCGTGAGAACCTTTAACGCTAGTAACTAAATCCCTTTGTCTCGCGATATATTACATGTCCGGGATTCGATCATCAGTATCTCCATACTTAGTTTGATCTCGTTGCCGACATGCACTCTTTTCTTGTTCCCGTGATATAACATTCTAGTGATCACATCACTTGCTTGCAAGCTATCTTAATGTGATATCACCAAGAGGGCCCAAAGTATATCTATCCATCATCGGGATGGACAAATCCCACTCTTGATCCATGAGCCTCAACATAACACCTTTGTAGCACTGAACCCACCTTTATAGTCACCCTGTTATGGTGTGACGTTTGATGTTATCAAGATACTCTTCCGGTGTCAGCAATTAACATGATCTCATGGTCTAAGGACTAAGATTACTTCGTATGATGTTATAGCAATATAAACATAATGACTTTGATCGTAATGCTATACTTTGGATGAATGTTCATTACATCATTCCACCAATGTTGTGACCTCGTTATTAAAAACATCCACTATCCATGATCAGGAAACCTTGATCATCTTGTTAATCAACAAGCTAGTTTATATGAGAGGAACTTTGTATTCTGTTTATTAAACACACATGTATTAACGTTTTCAATTAATACAATTATAGCATGCAAAATAAACATTTATCATAAACATGGAATAAGATAATGACCACTTTATTATTGCCTCTCGGGCATATTCCCTTCAATCAAAGCATCATAAAGGCAATCAAAAACAGAAACTACTTCACGGTACAATTCTACCTCAGGCGGAGGATTAGAGGCATCAAAAGGAGGCACGACTAGTTTGGCCGGGAGATCCTCCTTGGCAGTGTATTTGGTGACCAGTCGCACCCTCTTATCCACCTCACCCGTGGAAATGCCCTTGGCAGACATGCGAGTGGCATCATCAGCACTGGTCTAGCGGAACATAGGATGCACTCTGGCTTGCAGAGGCTGGACGCGGCGGTGCAACCAGGTGCGAATGAGGGTAGCGCCACCTTCTTCCTTGCCTATGCGACTTTCGAGGTCGTAGACACGCTCAGACAACACTTCTCTTTCCGCGGACTCATCGGGCATGATGACATTCTTCCAGGAGCGCCTTCTCTTACAAGTCGCCGCGGGGTCGAAGGGTGCAAGTCTGTAGTGCTCTCTGTCGGCCTTCTGGTCGCGGATATAGAACCACTTGTCCCTCTACCTTTGGATGGACGCGGTGAGGTTGATGGTAAAGTAGGTGACAAAGGAGTCGACATGAATTCCGCAGCCTCCTACGTCGTAGACTACATAGCCAGATGTTGAGTAGCGTTTTAGCTTAAAAATCCTCTTGAAGAGGCCAAAGTGCTGCTGGATTCTGAGCCAGCACTCGCAAAGAGTAATGAAGCAGGAGATGTGGAGAATGGAATTTGGGGACAGCTGGTGAAGCTGGAGCCCATAGAAACAAAGGAGGCCGCAAAAGAAAGGATGCGGAGGGAGAGAAAGGCCTCGGATGATGAATGCAAGGAACATCACCTGGAAACTAGGGGGAGGACAAGGAATTACCTCCTCGACGGGCACTCGTGAGTCTTCCGCGGACAGAAGAACTCCATCTCAACGATGAAGTTGCAGCTCGGCGGGCCTGATGATGGACGCGTGCCAAGCGACGTTGGTGATGCGGGTGCCCACACCCTTCTTCTTCCCAACATCGGCGGCGCTGGTGCCCATAGTGGTGGTGCCACCCTTCTTCTTGGTGGCAGCAATGGCGGCGGTGAACCCAGCGGTGGCGCCTCCCTTCTTCTTGCCCATCTTCCGATGGCGATGAGAACAAAGGAAGTAGCTGGGGAAGATATGGAGCTGGTCCAGGGCTGCAACGAGAAAGTGCACAAGGAAGCAGAGAGCAGCAACAATGGCAATGGAGGCGCGAGCAAAGAAGATAGATGGGGAAATTACCGCAGCTGTGCTGCTACTTAACCTCTTCACAGACACCATCCAACGGCTAGCAGAAACCCTACTACATGCGTGGTGCACATCGCCGTCACCACATGGCAAAGCTGGAGCACGAACCGTCCCCCCACTATTCCCATTACGCGTGGAAATCGAGGAGCCGTAGTTAAAATAGAAGATTACGCACGCCCGATTAATTCGAAGTTAGAAAGTGGGACCCAGCGCTCGTCACGTCCCATCAAAACCGCTCACGCGGGCAACTGAGGTCATCACATCGTCAGCACTGACGTCATCAATATCAGCAACCGAAGATTTTGAGTACTTTAGTCCTTGCTCGAGTCTTCGACTCAATGAAGCACTCGGGGGCTACTCCCATAGGGAGCGTTGGTCATGGACCCTACGATTATTTTTTATGCAGGTGTATAAGCATTCATGACAAACCCAATCACTCGAATCTGTGATTCGATTGTGAAGTCTGGGTTACTACCATAGGGATCGCCACAAGCAAAACTCGGCAGAAACAAGCAACAAAAGACGACAGTAGTCGCAAAAAGTTTTTTTGTCCCCGCTCAAATCTTCGATTCAACCAGGCACTCGGGGGCTACTCCCATAGGGAGCGTTGGTCGTGCACCCTATGATTATTTGTACATCGTACTGTGTGTTGATAACATCCACACTCGAATGCAATGGTGACCCCGCCTCATGCTTTCCCTACAAAGAGACTACGTCTCCTGGGACACCCGAATCATCTCCGCGATGACTAAAATTCGGATGTCGCGCTTACAACGTGAAGATAAGACCTGAATAAGGCCTGGCAATGCATCAGCTGCACACTACCAGAAACATATCCGTGCCTACAGGTACGATAAACATGCCTTGACGGACGTGTCGAGTGCTCACACTTATACACTGGAATTCGACTCCTATAAGACCTCCGCGGCCTGAGTCGAATTACGCTAGCACTTTGCCGAATTCGAGTTTGGGGACTCAAGTTTGAGTAGATTGCGTCCTAAGGCAGTTAACTGACACTGATACATCAGTTAAATCAGGCACGTATATCAACAATCCCTATTACACAAACAGAACACTCAAAAAATGCTCAGTCATGCACTCGAAAAGCTTCATAAAGTCCCTAGTCGAATCTACGATTCCACCGGGCACTCAGGGGCTACTGACATGGGTATACCCTACAGGTACTCGGGATTGGTATATACGGTCCAGATACGGTAGAAGCCCATGGCGTTGCCAAGGCCTAGTGGAGAATTTGAGTGACCCACGGACTCTCGATTGCTTGCGAGACAAGAAGAAGCTTAAGATAGAAAGTTCAAAGGGAAAACCCTAATCTATAACCGACTTGACCTACTACCCGAGACCTAGCCTATCTATATAAAGGCTAGGAGGGGTGGCGAGGAGGACACACACAACCCTAGTTTCCACAACTCTCGCTAGATTGCATCTGTGCGCCCCTATAATCTTTGATTCCTTCGTTAATTCCAAGAGCAGACAAGCAGGAGTAGGGACCTCTACGAGGCCAGAACCTGGGTAAACATCATGTACCGTGTTGCTTGTTTGCTAGCCGATCGAGACTTCCAGCGCTCCCTTCTTCTCCAAAACCCAAGTCCGTAACAATGGGCATTGATGAGTTAAACCCTCGTCAGAGAGCGACATGGAAGGAATAAGAGGAAACTTACCCGTGGGTAAGGCTGAATGATTTCACGAGGATGAGCAAGGAACTTTGTGGTATGGGGATCGTCTATGTGTGCTCAACGATCCGCAAATTAGGAAGTTGATTTTCCAGGAGGCTCATGACTTGCCATACTCCATACACCCTAGTAACTCGAAGATGTATATGGACTTGAAGGAAAGGTTTTGGTGGATTAATATGAAGAGGAAAATCGCAGAATATATTGTTTTATGTGATGTTTGCAGTAGAGTGAAGGCTGAGCATCAAAAGCCAGCATGCTTGCTACAGCCGTTACCGGTACCTGATTGGAAGTGGGATATAGTTGGAATGGACTTTATTACAGGATTGCCTAGGACCAGGTTTGGCTATGACTCTATTTGGGTAGTGGTCGATCACTTGACTGATGTAGCTCACTTTATACTAGTAAAGAAGACATACACCAGTGCTAGGTTAGCCAAGATCTACATGAACAAGAATTGTGTGCTTACATAGAGTTCCCAAGAGTATTGTGTCAGACAGAGGCACCCAATTTACTTTGCAGTTTTAGTGCCAGCTACATGAGTTGTTGGGGACTAGGTTGGATTTCAGTACAGCTTTCCACCCAGACTGATGGTCAGATAGAGCGAGTGAATCAGATTCTAGAAGATATGTTGAGAGCTTGTTCTCTAGCTCATGGCTCTAGTTGGGATGAGAATTACCCTATGCTGAGTTTTCCTACAACAATAGCTATCAGTCTACCATCAAGACGTCACCGTTCGATGTGCTATATGGTAAGAGGTGAAGAACACCATTATTGTGGGATGGTGTAGGTGAATATTAGTTGTTTGGACCTGATTTGATCAAGGATGATGTGGAGAAAATCAGTTTGATTCGGGATAGACTAAAGGTAGCACAATCAAGGCAGAAGAGCTATGCCGATTCCAAGCACAAGTAAGTAGTGTATGAGATTGGAGATCGAACATACCTCAGAGTCTCACCCCTGAGTGGAATTAAGAGATTTGGAATTAAGGGTAAGTTTGCACCTCAGTTTATAGGACCATGCAGGATCTTAGCAAGCAAGTGAGAGGTTGCATATCATTTGGATTTGCCAGAGGCCCTATCCGTTGTTCATGACGTGTTGCATGTGTCTCAGTTGAAAGAAGTGCCATCCAGAGATGGTGGATACACCATTGAGAGATACGGTTTTGCTAGATGAGGTTAAGATGGAGAATGAATTGACTTATAAGGAGAAGCCGGTCAATATTTTGGAGACATCGGAGAGGTTAACCCGCAGACGATCAGGTTTTGCAAGGTACAGCGGAGCCACCACACTGAAAAGGAAGCCACATGGGAGCAAGAAGATGACCTCCGAGAGAATCACCCACACCTATTTGCTAGCCACGTCGAATCTCGAGAACGATATTTATATTAAAGGGGTTAGTATTGTCACATCCCAATTTCTGGAATTGGTACTACATATCATTCATACCATTGCATCATGATCATCTTTCCAAAAATTCAGTTTTAAAGCCTTTTCCAAAAAAACACCAGACAACTGCATGATCCTCATTTATAGATGAGTAGCATGGATTTTAAATTCCATCATATTGGATGATCTTATATATTCATATTGGATACTTAGGAACATAGCCAATAAAATTATGAATCTGTATAAACTTGCTTCACTAAATTCGGAGCTCTAAAACAGGATTTATGGCTAAAATTTAGAATAGATTCAGAAAAAATAGAAAATTCAGATAACAGTTTCAGTTAACAGTTCAGAAAAGACTAAAAGAAAGAGGAAAAAAGAGAAAGCAAGCCATCCAGGACCGCGACCCGCGGCGGCCAATGGCGGCCCACCTGGGTAGCAGCGCAGTAGCGTGCAACCAGCAAGCAACCCGCTAACGACCCAGTAGCAGCCTGCGCGCACCCTCTTATTCCTTTTGCTTTTCTTCTTTGTTTTTTCTCACAAGCGGGCCCTGCTTGTCATCCGCTTCCCCGGGACGTACTCGACGTGGATCGCAACCACCGCCGCCGTCTTCGCTGTTTCCATTCGAGTCTAATCCTCCCTCACAGCCTAGACCCCCTACTATATAATCCTCGACCCCCTCATCGAAAACCCTTTGAAACCCTAGTGAATCACGCCGCAAGGCTGCCGGAATCGCTCGCCGACGTTCTGCCACCGCTGCCTCGGAAGGTTCACGTCGCTGTCGACTCTGGCCACGCTAAGCTTCTAATTGTTTCCCTTTGTTCTCACCTTGCTGCACCAGACCGCCTCACCGCTTTTCCCTATGTCGCAGCAGATCACTGGGAATTCCTCGTCGGAGCTCCACCGTGGTCCGCCGACTCCGTCCACGCCTCACCGCCATTACAGGAAGAGGAGAACGATTACAAGGCCACTAATGAGCTCGCTGTCCACCCACGCTTCGCGTCCGCTACTTATCCGTCACTAACGAGCACCGGAGCCACCGCCCCCACGACCACCTGTGTTGCACCGTCGCCGTCAGCCGACATCGCCGGAGAGGTGAGGAAACTTATGTTCCCGACCGCACGATCAGAATCAGACGACCCAAAATAGATTAACCGGTGAACTGGTACCGGCCAACCACATTACACCATGTGGCGCCCCATCAGCGCGTTCAACGTTGACTACTCTACAAATAGAAAAAGAAAAGAATTATAAATTATAGAAAATATGTACAACTTTAAAAATTGATAAGAAAATATCTGTTGGCCAAAAAATGCAAATAATATGTCGTTGGAATCATAAAAATGTGTAGATTTTGATCCGCAATAATATTGCGGTTTACGATATAGATATTTTTAATTTTATTAAAAGGCTTATTGTAGTATTTGAATTCTACAAAAATATTTGTAAGTCCTTTTGGTGTGAATCTTTTTGCTCATGGCTCTAAAACATAATACCTAGCTAGTAGAATTTTTAACAAGAGTTGATCGCATTGTTTACAATAGAGGCTTAATAAATTGAATAAAGACCTATTAACTAGATCAATAATTTGCATTAAATTGTTTTGATGCATTACAAACTTTCCATGCATGTCCTCAGTAGGTAGAATGATTAGACAATCTAAGTATTCTACTGAAGCTTTTATTAAATTTTCATAAATGCACTTGTGCATTTTTTTATGATTGTTTATATGTTTGCAACTGCATCGTGTAGATTGTGACGAGTACAACGCTTGCTTCTATGAGGACTGTACTCTCGACACCTACCGCCAAGGCTAGTAGATGCTATTTTTCATGTTTTGTCCTACTATTTTCTTTATGCATGTGTAGTGTATTTTTGTAAATGCATGTGTAGGTATTAGTATGTCATGCTATATCCTACGTATTATGGTAGGAATCCCTTATAGTTGAGGCTCCATATGTTAGACGTGCTTAGACATGCTATAAAGATGGGGAAGGGAATACACCATGCTATGGTATAGTATATGTTTTTCTCAACTAAAACAACATAATGTCAATGAACTACCTGAGCGGAGTTGTTGGTTTGTCATTGGAGTGTGAATAATGGTGGGGAGTGCCACCCAGAGCACTGAGAAGGATTGATTTCTTTATTATAGTAGCTTATGTGTGCAACCATGTGCCAGTAAGAAATGAGTGGCTGGTTGGACTTAGTAGGTTATGATGACTTGAACCTAGTGTAGTCAGATATGTAGTGAATGGTTAGGTTGGAGCGGTGCACAACGGGTTTGGGAAATTACTTCACGAACAGTCTCTTCTTGTACTTCTCCCTATCATAACACAAAATGAGTGTCATGGTACGAGCGGGTTGACCAGGTCATATGGTAAAGTGTACAACCCCTGCAGGATGTAAAACTAAGTGCTTAGACGTGTCCTTGTTTACGGACGATTGATTTGCTAGATATTTAGGCTATGACATATTTCTCACTGATCTTTATTTCTTAATTACTAAAACTCGATGGGTGAACTTAATGGGTTGCTGTGAATCAAACTTTTTTTATAAAGGCAGGACAAATGTATTTGAAAATGCAAGCTAGCCAAAGTTCCACTTAGCCAAATAAGCATGTAGATGATAGGTATATTGTCTCCTTACTTATCCTTACTTGTCATATGTTCAAAATATTGACCCTTCGTGGCTGCAACATTTTATGTTGCGGGATATTCTAATTCTGAGTGATCGACTAGGTTGTGGTACTCCACTCAACACTTGTTTGCTTGTGGGAAATTTGAAGATTGGAAGAGTTATTTATTTATGTTTGATACTTGAATAAGTTTGGGCTAGCCTTCATGCTAAGCATTATTATAATAATTGAATACTCTGGATCATTTCGTTATTTATGATGCACAGATATTTACTTTGTTACTCATCTATGTTCTATGTAAGCTAATGAACCGATCCAGGGATTCGCATGTTGTGTATCAGCTACAGTCTTTTCAGTACTATAGTCTTACAGGCGTGCTTAGAGGATCAAAAGGATGCTCGCGAGGGTGACGATGATGCTTGGAACATTCGGAATCGATGGTGAATAATGTTGTAGATGGGAGCTCGGATGGGTCGATTGTGGCCCCTCGAGCAAGCACGAGTCAGGGTAAAAGTAGTAGAAGACCATGGAGGTTCTGATAGAGAGCCTAGTTGGTTGTTAGGAGCTCGGGAATTGCGAGCACCCACAGAAACTACGAACTAGGGTTTCGCTCTATAGGTGGGGGTCGAGAGAGAGGGAGGAAGAGAATGAGGATGAGGGTGAGCGAGGGTGTTAGTGTGATCTCCTTATCCTCTCCAGATGGTGGTGGCAGCAACAGCGATTGGCAGAGACGAAGACAGCCACCAGCTTGTCTAGCTGAGAACGACGATAACGAAGCATTATTTGGGCTTTGTCAACACTCGGATTTTTAAGTCCAGATGCCTGTTATGCCGTACATCGCAATCCCAGGATTACCATTTTTGCGAGACATCCCAGAATTACAAACCATAATAGTCTTACAAATAGCTGATCTCATGATCAAGTCTTACTACAAATCAGAGCAGCGGAAAAATAACGTAGTAGACTCCATCTTCATTGTCACAGGCAATGCTGACGATGGGTGATGATCCTAGTTATCATAGACCTCCTGCTGTCCATCTTCCGGGTAGTCTTCCTCGTAGTTTGGCCATTGGAATAGCCAGGGACAAATCCATGAGTACTCTTATAGTACTTAAACTATCACTAACACAAGTAAGGTAATACTAGTAGGAATCTTAAGCTCTAGGTTTGTTTGCAAAAATCCAGGTTTATTCCAAAAGGACAATAAGAGTAAAGACCTAATTTAGTTCTCTACATTACTTAAGTGGGAATCCAATTTTCATATCCACAACTCTATTATGGTCAAGTCAAAGTCATTGTTCAAGTCACAAGTCATTTTGAAAACATGTGACAACGGAACAGTATGGCCACTTGAACTGTCTATAACCGCGGACGCGGCTATTCGAATAGTTTGACACTCTGCAGAGGTGGTACACTTTCATCACAAGATTCGATACATCTATTAGGGATAACCCTGAATCATCATACTTGGTATGCGGATAATCAATTCTAACCTTTCAATTACACACCCTAGTATAGGCACCTCCCCTATGACCTTGGCCTCCTAGCCATGGACATTTGCCATCATGGGCACTGCATAGGTGGACATTCATATTCACGAGGTAGGCTCAGCTCAACCTCTTTCGCAAGGGAACCCATACAAGACATATAAGCTTCCGGTTAAGCCCTACCCAACTCAGGTATAGTGGTTGTACGGTAAAATTGGAATGGTATCGAATCCGAGCCCAACCATCAGTTTTTATCAAAGTCAAGGCTCATGCCTCCTTTGGTTTTATCATCAAACCATTGTGTTTCATAACACATGTCAAAACATTTCAATAGAATGAATCATCATTCCAAGGTTTTCATAATCCTTTTCTCCAATTGTTCCCATCTAAAATGATCAAGTTTTAGCTTAGCACTAGCCACTAGTGTTGAGGGTATCACTATTGAGGGGTGCTAATCAAGTATAAGTACCCAAGACTAGTGATATGATCTTGATGGTATCCTTCCTATTTTCCACTAATCACAATACATTAACTAAGTAAGAAACTTTAGTAAAAGGAAATGAATGAAGCTTGGAAGTAAAACTAGAAATTGGTATAATTAAGATTGCATAACTAGGCATGCATATTGCATACTGCCTAGGTTATCTTGCATGGATGGTTTCCATTAGTTATCTTGCACGGATAGCTTGCCTTGTTGGGTGAAGTCGTTGAAGTTCTCTTCTTCTTCCTCGAAGTACTCCTCCTCGTCGTAGCTCGGGTCAGTACTAGCGTCTATAAATACACACGAGGTACACAATCACCAAATAACACTTAACTACTTCTATTTAGCACACAAAGGCTCACACTAGATGATCTAGCATCATCTCAATCATCACATGAAATAATGACACATTCCTATATATCTTATTTTTGAAAAGTAATTTCTACTCATTGAAAAAATACCTAAGATTTAATATTCTCCAATTAAAATATGGGATCATATTGTACCATGTCATCACCACATATTCTAGTACTTGGGAATGTGATTTAAAGTGGTGGTCATATATTACAAGATTTAATATTACTATTTAATAATATTTAAGTGACTAGAAATGCCTATATAGCATTCTTTTTAATACTAATCCATGTTTAATATTTGTCACACCAAATATTTTAACATATTCATGTAGGGCATGGCAAATGTTATTTTTGAGAGTTGGAATCAACTCAAAAGCATTTATGGTTGATTTTATAAAAAAGTTTGAAGTGGTAAAAGTCTCTGTCTTCTTATTTGTATTATAGGTGATCTAGACTTTCAAATGGTTTGATTCCAACGGGAGTGATTAGATATTTTTAATACCTTTCTAGCAAAATTGGAATCATGCAATTTGGTTCATCACATCTCTCTGAATTCAATTTTGAATCTACTAACAGAATAGGATTTTGAATAAAATAGAAAAACTAAGTTTGAATCACTTGGCTATGCATGGGAACGAAACTGGGCCGGCCCAACTGCACAGTGTGCGCGCAGCAGGCTGCTGACAGGCTAGTCCCACGTGTCAGTGGCAGATCTAACACGAAGCGGTATCAGCAATTCTCAGTGCTACGATTAGAACAAGATCGACGCCTGAGGTTCATCGTCTACATCGCAGAGGGCTCGCGAGATTCTAAACCTAGCGGCACAGTGGGGGTCGTTGGAGGCTTACCAGGGCTCCAGCTAGGTCCAACGATGGGGGCGAATGGGCTGGTAGACAACGGCCAGTCGAAAGGTGGTCGCGTCGGCTCCTGGGGTAGCTCCAATCGACGGCACCTTTCCTTCACTGCACCGGCGGGCTCTAACTAAATTGCAGCGATGTGGTGCTCGCCTTGCTTCGGGGAAGGGTCTGGGATGTTTGAGAGATAGGGGTGTGGATTGGTGTGCCGTCTGAGGTCTGGGGAAGGTCCTATTTATACACCGGCGAGAGAGGTAGTGCGGCATGGCTCGTGCTCATCGGCGATGCTGCTACAGGTTGCGATAGGCATGGTGGATGGCATGGGTCAATGCGGTGGACTGCGTTGATCGTCAAGCATGTAGTGGCGCGGCAAGGGGCGGTCTCATTTAGTTGGGAGAGGTCTGAGCTCTGTGCGGGTACGGCGGTGTTCGTCATCGAGTACGGTGGTCATGGGGCACACGGCGGCAAATGGTCGTGTCTGGGAGGTCACTGGTGATGCGGCGAGTGCGGGTACGCGCACATAGAGGGAGGCGTGGCATGGCTGCACGAGGCGGCTTCGATGCTCTGGCGTGCGCTCGACATGGCTGCGAGTTAAATGGGTGTGGCTAAGCTGGCTCCTCCACTGCTCGCCGTTGGTCAAGGGGTGGACAGAGAGGGCGGTGAGGTCACTCCTGTCTTCTCGTGGTCATGGGGGAGGGCGGCGCGGCGTGTGGTGTTGTGTCCATGGTCGACCGGCATGGACATGCTCGGGTATGGCGGCACTGGTGCAATTGGCAAGTGAGAGGTGCTCCATTGCATGGCTAGGTACTGGGGATGGTCGTGGGTGAGTAATTGAGGCTGAGTGGCATACAAGAGTGATCACAAGATTGATTCAAATAGTGTATAGTTTTTGAACTTGTACTCTGTCTGCTAGGTGTTCGATCAAATGGACGCATGAAGTAAAGATTCCAATTTTTGAATGAATTTTGGTGGGTGTGCTAGTAACATGCTTAGGTATCTCTGGTTGCTAGGGATTTCCAAGTGGTGTTGGTTTGAGTGGTTTTTGCAAAATGGTGATCTATGTACCTACACTTGATTCAATTTCGAATTGGATCTCAAATAGATTTGAAATTGGTTTTTGTAGATTTGTAAAGTTTGCTTGGGTTCATTTTTACTTGGTCTAGCAATGGGCTAAATGAAATGGATTTGTTTCTGTTGAAAATCGCTAGTGGTTAATTTTGGCCAAAGTGACCATTTGATCATATGCTTCATATTTGATTTTGTCTGGAATTGACCTAGATGATGTGGTATTCATCTTTAAACTAATCCTTATCATTTATAGCAATCAAACATGGCAAAGGCAAGCATTCATGCATTAGTATAAATCACACATGCACTCATATGGGTTTAAGAAATAAAGTTTTTGTTAACCCTGATCTTGGGTGATTAGAACATAATAACCTTGTTTAATATTTTTGAGATGTTACAAACCTTCCCTCCTTAAACAGAATCTCATCCCAAGATTCAAGAAAAACTATGAACTAAAGAGATTGTGAAACTCAGTCCTAATATAATCCTCTCGCTCCCAAGCGGATTCTTCTTCGGTATGGTTACTCCACTAGAACTTGAGAAACTTGATACGTCTGGTCTGGGTGGTTCTGAAGGCTTCTTCCAAAATACGAATGGGCACTTCATGATAAGTAGATCATTGTTGATCCATGTTCTTGAAAACTTCGGTCTTCTCCGGAACTTCTAGGCATTTCCTAAGTAACGAGATATGGAACACATCATGTACGGCTGACATCTCCTCAGGCAGTTCTAGCTGATACGATACTTCTCCGCGGCGATTTAAAATTTTGAAGGGTCCAATATATTAACGAGCAAGCTTCCCTTTCAGTTGAAAACGCTCCATTCCTTTCAAGGGTGATACTTTGATATACACAAAATCTCCGACATGGAAGGTCAGTTCTCGACGTCTTTTATCAGCGTATCTCTTCTCTCTGGATTGAGCAGTCTTGAGGTGTTCACGGACTTTGTGAACCTTCTCTTTGGCTTCTCGTAGGATGTCGGGTCTGAATATTTGACTCTCTCCTACTTGCGACCAATTTAGGGGGTACGGCACTTCCTTCCATACAAAAATTCAAAGGGGGGCATTTGCAAACTGGCTTGATAACTATTGTTCTAGGAGAACTCTGCAAAAGGCAAACAGTCTTCCCATTTAGATCCATATTCTAGAACACAAGCTCTCAGCATATCTTCTAGTATCTGGTTTACTCTTTTTGTTTGTTCGTCGGTTTGCGGGTGATAAGTTGTGCTGAAGTTCAGTTTGGTTCCTAATCCTTCTTAGACTTTCTTCCAGAACCTTGAGGTAAACTGGGTTCCTCGATCCAAAACAATGGTCTTGGGGGTTCCATGCAGACTGAGTATTCTAGCAATTTACAACTTTGCTAGCTTCGATCTTTGATAGGTGGTCTTGACGGGTATGAAATGAGCTACTTTGGATAGTCTATCTACTATGACCCAAATTGAATCATTTCCCCTACTAGATGTAGGCAAACCTCTCATGCAATCCATTCCAACAGAATCCCATTTCCATTCTGGAATCTGCAATGGTTGCAAGAGTCCTGCGGGTCGATGATGTTCCGCCTTGACTCTCTAACAGATGTCACACTTGGCTATGTAGCTTCTGGCTTCTCTTTTCATTTTGTGCCACCAAAATTGCTCCTTCAAATCCTCATACATCTTCATTCCTCCTGGGTGAGTAGAATAAAGGGTATCAAGGGCTTCCTACATAATGACTTGTTTCAACTCTGAATCTGCTGGAACACATATATATACGTCCTTTATACCACAGAACTCCTTCATCTTCGGTGAATCCAGGTACCTTCCCTGTTCCAATAGGATGCTTGATTCCATCAATACTTGTGTTTTCTCTCTAGGCTTCCTTTATCTGGCTGATCAAAGTGGGTTGAAGTTCTATGCTAGCTAGAAATCCTTCACTAACTAGCTCCATTCTAAAATTCTCCAACTCCTCATGCAAACTTGGTTGGTCTTCCTTAATCATGGCATTTAACCTACATGGTAATCTACTAAGAGCATCCGCTACCACATTAGCCTTACCGGGGTGATAGTGAATGTCAAGGTCATAATCCTTGATTAACTCTATCCATCTCATTTGCCTCATATTCAGCTCCTTCTGGGTGAAAATATACTTCAAACTCTTGTGGTCCGAATAAATATCATAGCGGTTACCCATGAGGTAATGACGCCATGTCTTCAAGGCTAAAACTAAGGCTATCACCTCTAAGTCATGGGCAGGATAGTTTTGCTCATGTTGCTTCAGTTTTTGGGATAGATATGAGATTAATTTGCCTTCTTGCATCAACACACATTCGAGACCAATCTTGGATGCATCACAATATACATCAAAATGCTTCTTGATATCCAGCATGACCAAACTTGCAGATGAAATCAATCTCTTCTTAAGATCTTGAAAACTTGCTTCACATTTGTCAGTCCATTCAAACTTCTTATCTTTCTTCAATAGATGGGTCATCGGCCTTGCGATGCTTGAAAATCCTCCAACAAACTTGTGGTAATATCCGGCTAATCCAAGAAATGCACGGACTTCGGTTTGGGTGGTTGGGCTTTCCATTCTTCAACATCCTTAATCTTGGTGGGATCGACAGCAACTCCTCCTGCTGACAAGATATGGCCTAGGAATCCTACTTCCTTTAATCAGAACTCACAATTGCTAAACTTGGCATACAACTGATGCTTCTCTAAGGGTTTCAAGGATGGTTCTTAGGTGTTGTTCATGGTCTTCTTCTAACTTGGAGTAGATCAGATTGTCATCGATAAAAACAACGACAAACTTATCCAAAAAGTTCATAAAAATCTTATTCATGAGATTCATGAAGTAAGCGGGGACATTGGTTAACCCAAAAGACATGACATTGTACTCATACAATCCATATCTGGTGGTGAAGGCGGTCTTTAGAATATCCATTGCACGGATATTCAATTGATGATAACCAGTCCTAAGGTCAATCTTAGAAAAGACTCTAACACTAGTCAGTTGGTCAAACAAATCTTCTATCTTCTGTAGTGGTTACTTGTTCTTGATGGTGACGTTATTCAGCTTCCGATAATCCGTACACAAACGGTTGGCACCATCCTTCTTATCCACAAATAAAACAAGTGATCTCCATGGCAATGCACTTGGTTGTATCAAACCTTTTCCCAACATATCATCAAGTTGCTTCTTTAGCTCCACTAATTCATATGGGTTCATACTATAAGGCCTCTAGGATATGGGTCCAGTTCTAGGAACTAGTTCAATGATAAACTCGATATCCCGATCTGGGGGCATACCGGGCAGTTCATCTGGGAACACATCGAGGTATTCATAGACTACTCTGACTTGGTCAATGGTGGATTTGGCTAAACTCTTGTTGCACTTGAATTGACAGGGTAGAGTCTGAGACACATGTTCTACTGATACTCCGGTGCTACTGGTCATGATTATGGGTTTCTTGACACAGTCGATTATTCCTTGATATTTCAACATCCAATCCATTCCTAGTACTACTTCCAAACCTTTGGTTCCAAATACTATTAGATTGGCATAAAAATTGATCCCATGGATTCTGATAGGCACGACCTTGCAAATTTTTCTAGCTTTGGTGGTTGAACCATGTATTTGAACTATCATAACATGCTTCAAATTTGTTGGCTGAATCTTACTAGTGCATGCAAATTCTTCGGTAACAAATGAGTGCGATGCTCCAGAATCAAACAACACTCTTGCAATTACCGAGTTAACAGAAAACATACCCAACACGACATCTGGTGCTTCCTAGGCTTCCTCAGCATTCATGTGGAAAAGACGACCGGTACAGTTGTGCGGGTTTCCTGGGGAAAATCTCTTTCCAGCTGGACACGGCGCTGTTGTTGGGTAGATGTAGTAACATTGGTTGCCCCAGCAAGCTTCTTGGGGCACTCGTTGGAGTAGTAACCAGTGACTCCACATTCAAAGCAAGTGATCATTGACTTGTCTTTCCCTGCGACATGCACAACATTGCTTCCAATCCTTGGGGAAGTATTGTTGTTGTTGTTGGACCTTGGTGGTGCACGGTTGAAGTTATTGGGGTTGCCGGGGTTGTTGTTGTGGTTGTTGTGGCCTCCGGGCCTCGGGTTTCCACCGCCACGATTGGGGTAGTTCGGACGGGTCATAGGGGGTCTTCTGTTTCTTGGTGTAAATCCTATAGACGGGTTACGGCGATACTTCGGGGTATGGTGGGGTCCAGGTTGGTGCATCATACGATGCTTACGGTTCTCACTGGCTTGGTTGTTCTTTCCATCCATTTGGATAGCAGAATCCACTAAAGCTTCTAGGTCATCAAAGGGAATGTTGACTAGCACTGCATGCATCTCATCATGAAGACCATTCAGGAATCTCTCCTTCTTCTTCTCTTCAGTTTCAATCTCATCAAGGGCATACCTAGCCAGAGACAGGAATTTGTCACGGTACTCTACCACAGTCATTCTTCCCTGCTTCAGCTCCCTGAATTCAT
Organism: Avena eriantha; assembly: GCA_910589775.1. NCBI lineage: Eukaryota > Viridiplantae > Streptophyta > Magnoliopsida > Poales > Poaceae > Avena > Avena eriantha. The sequence continues at coordinate 189,864,741 of OU342741.1, read as the reverse complement.
ATCTCATCCTCTTGATCAAACCTGGGGGCACATGGGTACTGCTGAACTTGAGTTTGAACTCCTCCCAGGTCATCATTTGTCCTCCATTCATGGTACGGGTGTTGTTCCACCATGATCTTCCATACCCTACCAGATAATGGGTGGCAAATAGTACCTTCTCATTGGCATCTACTCTTGCCACTTCTAAATTGTTTTCCATGGTTCGCAGCCAGTCATCGACATCTAAGGGCTCTTCAGATTTGCTAAACATGGGAGGATTAGTGTTTTGAAAGTTCTTGAGTTTGGATCCATGGTGATCCTGGTTTCCATGGCTTTGATTGTTGTGGGCCATCTGGGCTATCTGTTGAAGAGTGGCTAGATTGGCTTGATGTTCAGCTCTACCGGCTTCACGGTCTAAAACTATCATCTGCAGAATTTGTAGCATTGGATCCTAGGATGAGCTGCTTCCACTGGGGTTTACGCGAGTCATCTGAAGATTGAGATAGATCGTAATACAAGAGGGAAATTTTCCATGGTTTATTGGTATGGTTCAAAAAGCTTTTAAAACTTTGAGTATGACTAAGGTTTGAAAACTAACAACTTCTTCTCATTCATTCATTCCAAACAAACCATACAAACACACACCACAACTACAGAAGAAGATGGTTTTAAGAACCATTCTTTGAAGCTACGATAAAATGGGACCGAATACAACTCACACCTACGATAGTGCTCAGGTGTGACTACTCATCATCAAGACTGTCGGCCTCCTCGTCATCAATGAAGTCTGCATCATCCTTGTCAGTGTGGAACTCCGTGGTGACGTCCTCTAGATAGGAATTATCATCACTAAGGTAAGAGTGGATATCCCCATGGATATCTTCCCCTTCCTCTTCCTTCTCCTCAAGTTGCATCTCCTGGTCATGGATGGTCTCTTCCAGGGTGGCTAACTTCTGATGAAGATGGGCGATAATTCGGTATTTCTTGTCACGCTGGCGAGAAAGTGACTTGCGCTCCTTGGCGAGGATGGCGAGGGTCTGCTTCCTCTCAGTAGCTTCAGCATGATTCTCATTGGCGTAGGCATCGGCATTGTCCAACTCCTTCTGAGTCTCGTGCAGCATGAAGTCCAGGTGATCCACGTGATGCTTCAACTCCGGATGTGCCGGCATGGCCAAAGGCTGTCCATTAGAGTCACGTCTTGCACAGTGGGCAAAACGGGTGCCATTGATCTGGTTGATGTTCTGTGCACGTAGACGAGCAAGTGCCTCTTGCATTGCCCTGGCTAGACTGTCTAACCAGTTGTTCTCCCTTACGCTGAACTGAATCTTCTCCGAAAGAGGTGGCTCCATTTTGCCTCTTAGATTTGCAACTATCAGCCACTGTAGTTCCCCTCCTTGTTGGTCATTGAGCTGTGCTCCGCAGAACTCCGGGTGCGGGCGTCCAAGATACTCCGAGAGCTGATCCCAATCCCTCTCAAAGATAAGGTGCCCTCCGTTGCCAAACTGGTAAAACTTGCTATATTTGACCTCCATCTATAAGCAATTAAGATGAGTAAGTTAGCGAGGTGATCAAGTGTGTCAACTTTTTGGTAGAATTGCAAGAATTTTGAGGAACATGTGGACTCTTTTTGAAAGAATCTCAAGGATAAGAGTGAGAATAGGTTTTCGTAAATACTCACTTTCTTTGTTTTTGAAACTAAGTTTTTCAGACGTCCATTCTAACTAGGGTCTCCTATGGTCAGGAAGGCTCTGATACCAACTTGTGAACACCCGGATTTTTAAGTCTAGATGCCAGTTATGCCGTGCATCGCAATCCCAGAATTACCATTTTTATGAGACATAACTGAATTGGTACCACAGTACATCATCCATTACAAACTGTAATAGTCTTACAAATAGTTTATCTCATGATCAAGTCTTAATACGAATCAGAGTAGCGGAAAAATAACGTAGTAGACTCCATCTTCATTGTCACGGGCAATGCTGATGATGGGAGATGATCCTAGTTATCATAGACCTCCTGTTGTCCATCTTCCAGGTAGTCTTCCTCATAGTCTGACCATGGGAATAGCTAGGTACAAAGCCATGAGTACTCTTAAAGTACTCGCAAACTATCACTAACACAAGTAAGGTAATACTAGTAGGAATCTTAAGCTCTAGGTTTGTTTGCAAAAAGCCAGGTTTATTCCAAAAGGACTTTAAGAGTAAAGACCTAATTTAGTTCTCTACATTAGTTAAGTGGGAACCCAATTTTCATATCCACAACTCTGTTGTGGTCAAGTCAAAGTCATTGTTCAAGTCAGAAGTCATTTTGAAAACATCTGACAACGGAAAAGTATGGCCACTCCAACTGTCCATAACCGCGGATGTGGCTATTCGAATAGTTTGAGACTCTGCAGAGGTGGTACACTTTCACCACAAGATTTCATACATCCGTTAGGGATAACCCTGAATCATCATACTTGGTATGTAGATAATCAATCCTAACCTTTCAATTACACACCGTAGTATAGGCACCTCCCCTATGAGCTTGGCCTCCCAGCCATGGCCATCTGCCATCCTGGGCACTGCATAGGTGGACATTCATATTCACAAGGTAGCCTCAGCTCAACCTCTTCCGCAAGGGAACCCATATTAAGACATATAAGCTTCCAGTTAAGCCCTACCCAACTCAGGTATTGTGGTTGTACGATAAAATTGGAATGGTATCGCACCCGGACCCAACCATCAGTTTTTATCAAAATCAAGGCTCATGCCTCCTTCAGTTTCATCATCAAACCATTGTGTTTCATAGCACATGTCAAAACATTTTAATAGAATGAATCATCATTCCAAGGTTTTCATAATCCTTTTCTCCAATTGTTCCCATCTAAAATGATCGAGTTTTTGTTTAGCACTAGCCACTAGTGTTAACGGTATCACTATTGAGGGGTGCTAATCAAGTATAAGTACCCAAGACTAGTTCTATGATCTTGATGGTATCCATCCTATTTTCCACTAATCACAATTCATTAACTAAGTAAGAAACTTTATTAAAAGGAAGATAATGAAACTTCCAAGTAAAACTGGGAATTGGTATAACTAAGATTGCATAACCAGGCATGCCTAGTGCATCTTGCCTAGGTTATCTTGCATGGATGGTTTGCATTAGTTAGCTTGCACGGATAGCTTGCCTTGTTGGGTCAAGTCGTTGAAGTTTTGTTCTTCTTCCACGAAGTACTCCTCCTTGTCGTAGCCCAGGTCAGTACTAGCATCTATAAGTATACACGAGGTACACAATCACCAAACAACACTTGACTACTTCTATGCAGCACACAAAGGCTCACACTAGATGATCTAGCATCATCTCAATCATCACATGAAATAATGACACATTCCTATTTATCTTATTTTGGAAAAGTAATTTCTACTCATTGAAAACATACTTAAGATTTAATATTCTCCAATTAAAATATGGTATCATATTGACACATGTCATCACCACATATTCTAGTACTTGGGAATGTGATTTAAAGTGGTGGTCATATATTACAAGATTTAATATTACTATTTAATAATATTTAAGTGACTAGAAATGCCTATATATCATTCTTTTAATACTAATCCATGTTTAATATCTGTCACACAAAATCTTTTTACATATTCATGTAGGGCATGGCAAATGTGATTTTTGAGATTTGGAATCAACTCAAAAGCATTTATGGTTGATTTTTAAAAAGTGTTTGAAGTGGTAAAAGTCTATGTCTTGTTATTTGTACTATAGGTGATCTAGAATTTCAAATGGTTTGATTCCAACGGGAGTGATTAGATATTTTTAATACCTTTCTAGCAAAATTGGAATCACGCAATTTGGTTTAGTACATCTCTTTGAATTCAATTTTTAATCTACTGGCAGAATAGGATTTTGAATAAAATAGAAAAACAAAGTTTGAATCACTGGGCTATGCGTGGGAACGAATCTGGGCCGGCCCAAATGCACAGCGTGCGTGCAGCGGGCTGCTGACAGGTTAGTCCCACGTGTCTGCGGCAGATCTAGCGTGAAGCGGTATCCACAATTCTCAGCGCTACGATTAGAACAAGATTGACGGCTGAGGTTAATCGTCTACGTCGCAGAGGGCTCGCGAGATTCTAAACCTAGCGGCACAGTGGGGGTCGTCGGAGGCTTACCATGGCTCCAGCTAGGTCCGGCGATGGGGGCGAATGGGCTGGTAGATGACGGCGAGTCGAAAGGTGGTCGCGGCGCTCCTGGGTGGCTCCAATCGACTGCGCCCTTCCTTCACTGCACCGGCGGGCTCCGGCTAAATTGCGGCGACGTGGTGCTCACCTTGCTCCGGGGAATGGTCTGGGATGTTTTTGAGAGAGAGGGGAGTGGAATGGTGTCTTGTTTGAGGTCTGGGGAGGGTCCTAATTATACACCGACGAGAGAGGCAGTGCGGCATGGCTCGGGCTCATCGGCGACGCTGCTACAGGTCACGATAGGCATGGAGGATGGCATGAGTCAACGTGGTGGACTGCGGTGATCGTCACGCGTGTAGTGGCGCGGCAAGGGGCGGTCTCAGTCGGTCGGGAGAGGTCCGTGCTCTGTGTAGGTACGGCGGTGTTCGTCATCGAGTATGGTGGTCACGGGGCGCACGGCAACGAATGGTCGTGTCTGGGAGGTCACTGCTGACGCGGCGAGTGCGGGTACACGCGGAGAGAGCGAGGCGCGACGTGGCTGCGCAAGGTGGCTTCGGCACTCTGGCGTGCGCTCGGCATGGCTGTGAGTTAAATGGGTGTGGCTGCGCTGGCTTCTCCACTGCTTGTCGTTGGTCAAGGATGGACAGAGAGGGGCGGTGAGTTCACGCATGTCTTCTCGTGGTCGTGGGAGAGGGCGACACGGCATGTGGCGTCATGTCCATGGTCGAGTGGAATGGAAATGCTCGGGTACGGCAGCACTGCTGCAATTGGCAAGTGAGAGGTGCTCCATCGCACGGCTAGGTACTGGGGATGGTCGTGGGTGAGTAATTGAGGCTGAGTGGAGTACAAGAGTGACCACAAGATTGATTCAAATAGTGTATAGTTGTTGAACTTGTACTCTGTCTGCTAGGTGTTCAATCAAATGGCCGCATGAAGTAAAGATTCAAATTTTTGAATGAATTTTTGTGGGTGTGCTGGTCATATGCTTAGGTATCTCTGGTTGCTAGGGATTTCCATGTGGTGTTGGTTTGAGTGGTTTTGCAAAATGGTGATCTATATACCTACACTTGATTCAATTTTGAATTGCCTCTCAAACATATTTGAAATTGGTTAATGTAGATTTGTAAAGTTTGCTTGGGTTCATTTTTACTTGGCTAGCAAGGGGTGAAAAGAAATGGATTTTTTTCTATTGAAAATCATTTGCTAGAGATGCCCAAAGTGGTCTAGTGGTTAATTTTGGCCAAAGTGACCATTTGATCATATGCCTCATATTTGATTTTCTTTTTATTTGATTTTGTTTGGAATTGACCTAGATGATGTGGTATTCATCTTTAAACTAATCCTTATCATTTATAGCAATCAAACATGGCAAAGGCAAGCATTCCTGCATTAGTAGAAATCACACATGCACTCATATGGGTTTAAGAAATAAAGTTTTTGTTAACCCTAATCTTGGGTGATTAGAACCTAATAACCTTGTTTAATATTTTTGAGATGTTAAACCTTCCCTCCGTAAAGATAATATCATCCCGAGATTCAAGAAAAACTAGGAACTAAAGAGATTGTGAAACTTAGTCCTTATATATTCCTCTCGCTCGCAAGTGGATTCTTCTTCGGTATGGTTACTCCACTGGATCTTGAGAAACTTGATACTTCTAGTCCGGGTGGTTCTGAAGGCTTCTTCCAAAATACGAATGGGAACTTCACGATAAGTTAGATCATTGTTAATATCTATGGCTCTGTGATCGATGTTCTTGAAAACTTCGGTCTTCTCCGGAACTTCTAGGCATTTCCTAAGTAACAAGATATGGAACACATCATGTACGGCTGGCATCTCCTCAGGCAGTTCTAGCTGATATGATACTTCTCCGCGGTGATTTAAAATTTTGAAGGGTCCAATATATCTGCGGGCAAGCTTCCCTTTCAGTTGAAAATGATGCATTCCTTTCAAGGGTGATACTTTGAGATACACAAAATCTCCGACATTGAAGGTCACGTCTCGATGTCTTTTATCAGCTTAACTCTTCTGTCCGGATTGAGAAGTCTTGAGGTGTTCACGGACTTTGTGAACCTTCTCTTCGGCTTCTCATAGGATGTCGGGTCTGAATATCTGACTCTCTCCTACTTGCGACCAATTTAGGGGGGTACGACACTTCCTTCCATACAAAAATTCAAAGGGGGCCATTTGCAAACTGGCTTGATAACTATTGTTGTAGGAGAACTCTACGAAAGACAGACAGTCTTCCCATTTAGATCCATATTCTAGAACACAAGCTTTCAACATATCTTCTAGTATCTGGTTTACTCTTTTTGTTTGTTCATCGGTTTGCAGGTGATAAGCTGTGCTGAAGTTCAGTTTGGTTCCTAATCCTTCTTGGACTTCTTCAATAGCCTTAAGGTAAACTAGGTTCCTCAATCCAAAACAATGGTCTTGGGGGTTCCATGCAGACTGACTATTCTAGCAATGTACAACTTTGCTAGCTTCGATCTTTGATAGGTGGTCTTTACGGGTATGAAATAAGCTACTTTGGACAGTCTGTCTACTATGACCCAAATAGAATCATTTCCCCTACTAGATGTAGGCAAACCTTTGATGAAATCCATTCCAACAAAATCCCATTTCCATTCCGGAATCTTCAATGGTTGCAAGAGTCCTGCGGATCGCTGATGTTCCGCCTTGACTCTCTGACAGATGTCACACTTGGTTATGTAGCTTCTGACTTCTCTCTTCATTTTGTGCCACCAAAATTGCTCCTTCAAATCCTGATACATCTTCATTCCTCCTGGGTGAATAGAATAAAGGGTATTATGGGCTTCCTGCATAATGACCTGTTTCAACTCTGAATCTGCTGGAACACATATACATCCGTTATGCCACAGAACTCCTTCTTAATCTTCGGTGAATCCAGGTACCTTCCCTGTTTCGATAGGACGCTTGATTCATCAATACTTGCATTTCCTTTCTGGGCTTCCTTTATCTGGCTGATCAAAGTGGGTTGAAGTTCTATGCTAGCTACAAATCCTTCGCTAACTAGCTCCATTCTAAAATTTTCCAACTCCTCATGCAAACTTGGTTGGTCTTCCTTAATCATGGTGTTTAACCTACACGGTAATCTACTAAGAGCATCCGCTACCACATTGGCCTTGTCGAGGTGATAGTGAATGTCAAGGTCATAATCCTTGATTAACACTATCCATCTCGTTTGCCTCATATTCAGCTCCTTCTGGGTGGAAATATACTTCAAACTTTTGTGGTCCGAATAAATCTCACAATAGTTACCCATGAGGTAATGATGCCATGTCTTCAAGGCTAAAACTAAGGCTATCACCTCTAAGTCATGGGTAGGTTTGTTCTGCTCATGTTGCTTTAGTTTTCGAGATAGATATGAGATTACTTTGCCTTCTTGCATCAACACACATTCGAGACCAATCTTGGATGCATCACAATATACATCAAAAGGCTTCTTGATATCCAGCATGATCAAAATTCCGGCTGAAATCAATCTCTTCTTAAGATCTTGAAAACTTGCTTCACATTTGTCAGTCCATTCAAACTTCTTATATTTCTTCAATAGATGGGTCATCGGCCTTGCGATGCTTGAAAATCCTTCAAAAAACTTGTGGTAATATCCGGCTAATCCAAGAAATTCACGGACTTCGGTTTGGGTGGTTGGGGCTTTCCATTCTTCAACATCCTTAATCTTGGTGGGATCGAAAGCAACTCCTCCTGCCGACAAGATATGGCCTAGGAATCCTACTTCCTTTAATCAGAACTCACATTTGCTAAACTTGGCATACAACTGATACTCTCTAAGGGTTTCAAGGATGGTTCTTAGGTGTTGTTCATGGTCTTCTTCTAACTTGGAGTAGATCAGAATGTCATCGATAAAAACAATGACAAACTTATCCAAAAAGTTCATAAAAATCTTATTCATGAGATTCATGAAATAAGCGGGGGCATTGGTTAACCCAAAAGACATGACATTGTACTCATACAATCCATATCTGGTAGTGAAGGAGGTCTTTGGAATATCCGTTGCGCAGATCTTCAATTGATGATAACCAGTCCTAAGGTCAATCTTAGAAAACACTATGACACTAGTCAGTTGGTCAAACAAATCTTCTATCTTTGGCAGTGGGTACTTGTTCTTGATGGTGACATCATTCAGCTTCCGATAATCCGTACCCAAACGGTTGGCACCATCCTTCTTATCCACAAACAAAACAGGTGATCTCCATGGCAATGCACTTGGTTGTATCAAACCTTTTCCCAACATATCATCAAGTTGCTTCTTTAGCTCCACTAATTCAGATGGGTTCATACTATAAGGCCTCTAGGCTATGGGTCCAGTTCTAGGAACTAGTTCAATGATAAACTCGATATCCTGATCTGGGGTCATACCGGGCAGTTCATCTGGGAACACATCGGGGTATTCAGAGACTACTCTGACTTGGTCAATAGTTGATTTGGCTAAACTCTTGTTGCACTTGAATTGACGGGGTAGCGTCCCATACACATGTTCTACTGATACTCCGGTGCTACTAGTCATGGTTATGGCTTTCTTGACACAGTCGATTATTCCTTGATGTTTCGACATCCAATCCATTCCTAGTACTACTTCCAAACCTTTGGTTCCAAATACTATTAGATTGGCATAAAATTGATCCCATGGATTCTGATAGGCACGGCCTTACAAACTTTTCTAGATTTGGTGGTTGAACCAGGTATTTGAACTATCATAACATGCTTCAAATTTGTTGGTTGAATCTTACTAGTCCATGCAAATTCTTCGGTAACAAACGAGTGCGGCGCTCCAGAATCAAACAACACTCTTGCAAGTACTGAGTTAAACAGAAAACATACCCAACACGACATCTGGTACTTCCTGGGCTTCCTCAGCATTCATGTGGAAAAGATGACCGGTACGGTTGTGCGGGTTTCCTAGGGCAGATCTCTTTCCAGGCTAGACATGATGCTATTGTTGGGCAGGTGTAGTAACATTGGTTGCCACAGCAAGCTTCTTGGGGCACTCGTTTGAGTAGTGACCTGTGACTCCACATTCAAAGCAAGTGATCATTGACTTGTCTTTCCGTGCGACAGGCACAACATTGCTTCCATTCCTTGGGGAAGTATTGTTGTTGTTGTTGTTGGACCTTGGCGGTGCATAGTTGAAGTTATTGGGGTTGTCGGGGTTGTTGTTGTGGTTGTTGTGGCCTCTGGGCCTCGGGTTTCCACCGCCACGATTGGGGTAGTTCGGACTGGTTATAGGGGGTCTATTGTTTCTTGGTGTAAATCCTGCAGACGGGTTGGGGCGATACTTCGGGGTATGGTGGGGTCCAGGTTGGTGCATCATACGATGCTTACGGTTCTCATTGGCTTGGTTGATCTTTCCATCCATTTGGATAGGAGAATCCACTAAAGCTTCTAGGTCATCAAAGGGAATGTTGACTAGCACTGTCTGCATCTCATCATCAAGACCATTCAGGAATCTCTCCGTCTTCTTCGCTTCAGTGCCAATCTCATCAAAAGCATACCTAGCCAGAGACAGGAATTTGTCACGGTACTCTACCACAGTCATTCTTCCCTGCTTCAGCTCCCTGAATTCATCTCTCATCCTCTTGATAAAACCTGGGGGCACATGGGTGCTGCGGAACTTGAGTTTGAACTCCTCCCAGGTCATCATTTGTCCTCCATTCATGGTACAGGGGTTGCTCCACCATGATCTTCCATACCCTGCCAGATAATGGGTGGCAAATAGTACCTTCTCATTGGCATCTACTCCCGCCCCTTCTAAATTGTTTTCCATGGTTCGCAGCCAGTCATCGACATATAAGGGCTCTTCAGATTTGCTAAACATGGGAGGACTGGTGTTTTGAAAGTTCTTGAGTTTGGATCCATGGTGATCCTAGTTTCCATGGATTTGATTATTGTGGGCCATCTGGGCTATCTATTGAAGAGTGGCTAGATTGGCTTGACGTTCAGCTCTACCGGCTTCACGGTCTAAAACTAGCATATTTAGAATCTGTAGCATTGGATCTTGGGATGAGCTTCTTCCACCGGGGTGTCCGCGAGTCATCTGAAGATTGAGATAGATCGTAATACAAGAGGGAAATTTTCTATGGTTTATTAGTATGGTTCAAAAAGCTTTTAAAACTTTGAGTATGACTAAGGTTTGAAAACTAACAACTTCTTCTCATTCACTCATTCCAAACACACACCACAACTACAGAAACATATGGTTTTAAGAACCATTCTATAAAGCTACGATACAATCGGACCGAATACAACTCACACCTACGATAGTGCTCAGGTGCGACTACTCATCATCAGGACTGTCGGGCTCCATGGTGATGTCCTCTAGATAGGCATTATCATCACTGAGGTAAGAGTGGATATCCCACGGATATCTTCCCCTTCCTCTTCCTTCTCCTCATGTTGCATCTCCTGGTCATGGATGGTCTCCTCCAGGGTGGCTATCTTCGGACGAAGACGGACGATAATGCGGTCCTTCTTGTCACGCTGGCGATAAAGTGACTTGCGCTCCTTGGCGAGGATGGCGAGGGTCTGCTTCGTCTCAGTAGCTTCAGCATGATTCTAGTTGGCGTAGGCACGAGCATTGTCGAACTCCTTCTAAGTCTCGTGCAACATGAAGTCTAGGTGATCCACATGATGCTTCAACTCCGGATGTGCTGGCATGGCCAAAGGCTGTCCATTAGAGTCACGTCTTGCATAGTGGGCAAACCGGGTGCCATTGATCTGGTTGATGTTCTGTGCATGTAGACGAGCAAGTGCCTCCTGCATTGCCCTGGCTAGAGTGTCTAACCAGTTGTTCTCCCTTACGCTAAATTGAATGTTCTCCGAAAGAGGTGGCTCCATTTTGCCTCTTAGATCTGCAACTGTCAGCCACTGTAGTTCCCCTCCTTGTTGGTCATTGAGTTCTGCTCCGCAGAACTCCGGGTGCGGGTGTCCAAGATACTCCAAGAGCTGATCCCAATCCCTCTCAAAGATAAGGTGCCCTCCGTTGCCCAACTGGTAAAACTTCCTATATTTGACCTCCATCTATAAGCAATTAAGATGAGTAAGTTAGTGAGGTGATCAAGTGTGTCAACTTTTAGGTAGAATTGCAAGAATTTTGAGGAACATGTGGACTCTTTTTGAAAGAATCTCAAGGATAAGAGTGAGAATAGGTTTTCGTAAATACTCACTTTCTTTGTTTTTGAAACTAAGTTTTTCAGACGTCCATTCTAACTAGGGTCTCCTATTGTCAGGATGGCTCTGATACCAACTTGTGAACACCCGGATTTTTAAGTCTAGATGCCAGTTATGCCGTACATCGCAATCCCATAATTACCATTTTTATGTGACATAACAGAATTGGTACCACAGCACATCATCCATTACAAACTGTAATAGTCTTACAAATAGTTGATCTCATGATCAAGTCTTAATACAAATCAGAGTAGCAGAAAAATAACTTAGTAGACTCCATATTCATTGTCACAGGCAATGCTGATGCTGATGATGGGAGATGATGCAAAAAGCCAGGTTTATTCCAAAAGGACTTTAAGAGTAAAGACCTAATTTAGTTCTCTACATTACTTAAGTGGGATCCCAATTTTCATATCTACAACTCTGTTGTGGTCAAGTCAAAGTCATTGTTCAAGTCAGAAGTCATTTTGAAAACATCTGACAATGGAATAGTATGGACACTCCAACTGTCCATAACCGCGGATGCGGCTATTCGAATAGTTTGAGACTCTGCACAAGATTTCATACATCCGTCAGGGATAACCCTGAATCATCATACTTGGTATGTAGATAATCAATCCTAACCTTTCAATTACACACCCTAGTATAGGCACCTCCCCTATGAGCTTGGCCTCCCAGCCATGGCCATCTGCCATCCTGGGCACTGCATAGGTGGACATTCATATTCACAAGGTAGCCTCAGCTCAACCTCTTCCGCAAGGGAACCCATATTAACACATATAAGCTTCCAGTTAAGCTCTACCCAACTCAGGTATTGTGGTTGTACGGTAAAATTGGAATGGTATCGCACCCGAACCCAACCATCAGTTTTTATCAAAGTCAAGGCCCATGCCTCCTTAAGTTTCATCATCAAACCATTGTGTTTCATAGTACATGTCAAAACATTTTAATAGAATGAATCATCATTCCAAGGTTTTCATAATCCTTTTCTCCAATTGTTCCCATCTAAAATGATGAAGTTTTAGTTTAGCACTAGCCACTAGTGTTGACGGTATCACTATTGAGGGGTGCTAATCAAGTATTAGTACCTAAGACTAGATCTATGATCTTGATGGTATCCATCCTATTTTCCACTAATCACAATTCATTAACTAAGTAAGAAACTTTATTAAAAGGAAAATTATGAAACTTGGAAGTAAAATTCGGAATTGGTATAATTAAGATTGCATAACCAGGCATGCCTAGTGCATCTTGCCTAGGTTATCTTGCATGGATGGTTTGCATTAGTTAGCTTGCACGGATAGATTGCCTAGTTGGGTGCAGTCGTTGAAGTTCTCTTCTTCTTCCTCGAAGTACTCCTCCTTGGCGTAAACCGGATTAGTACTAGCGTCTATAAGTACACACGAGGTACACAATCACCAAACAACACTTGACTACTTCTATTTAGCACACAAAGGCTCACACTAGATGATCTAGCATCATCTCAATCATCACATGAAATAAGGACACATTCCTATTTATCTTATTTTGGTAAAGTAATTTCTACTCATTGAAAACATACCTAAGATTTAATATTCTCCAATTAAAATATGGATCATATTGACACATGTCATCACCACATATTCTAGTACTTGGGAATGTGATTTAAAGTGGTGGTCATATATTACAAGATTTAATATTACTATTTAATAATATTTAATTGACTAGAAATGCCTATATATCATTCTTTTAATACTAATCCATATTGAATATCTGTCACACCAAATCTTTTTACATATTCATGTAGGGCATGGCAAATGTGATTTTTGAGATTTGGAATCAACTCAAAAGCATTTATGGTTGATTTTATAAAAATGTTTGAAGTGGTAAAAGTCTATGTCTTGTTATTTGTACTATAGGTGATCTAGAATTTCAAATGGTTTGATTCCAACGGGAGTGATTAGATATTTTCAATACCTTTCTAGCAATATTGGAATCATGAAATTTGGTTCAGTACATCTCTTTGAATTCAATTTTGAATCTACTGGCAGAATAGGATTTTGAATAAAATAGAAAAACTAAGTTTGAATCACTGGGCTATGCGTGGGAACGAAATTGGGTTGGCCCAACTGCACAGCATGCGTGCAGCGGGCTGCTGACAGGCTGGTCCCATGCGTCAGCGGTAGATCTAATGTGAAGCGGTATCAGCAATTTGCAACGCTACGATTAGAACAAGATCAACGGCTGAGGTTCATCGTTTACGTCGTAGAGGGCTCGCGAGATTCTAAACCTAGCGGCATGGTAGGGGTCGTCGGAGGCTTACCAGGGCTCCAGCTAGGTCTGGCGATTGGGGCAAATGGGCTGGTAGACGACGGCGAGTCGAACGGTGGTCGCGATGGCTCTTGGGGTGGCTCCAATCGACGGCGCCCTTCCTTCACTACACCGGTGGGCTCTGGCTAAATTGCGGCGACGTGGTGCTCGCCTTGCTCCGGGGAAGGGTCTGGAATGTTTCTGAGAGAGAGAGGGGAGTGGAATGGTGTGCCATTTGAGGTCTAGGGAGGGTCCTATTTATACACCGACGAGAGAGGCAGTGCGGCATGGCACGGGTGTATCGGCGATGCTTCTACAGGTTGTGATAGGCATGGTGGATGGCATGGGTCAACGTGGTGGACTGCGGTGATCGTCACGCGTGTAGTGGCGCGGCAAGGGGCGGTCTCAGTCGGTCGGGAGAGGTCCGTGCTCTGTGCAGGTATGGCGGTGTTCGTCATCGAGTATGGTGTTCACGGGGCGCGCGGCAGTGAATGGTCGTGTCTGGGAGGTCACTAGTGACGTGGCGAGTGTGGGTACGCACGGAGAGAGCGAGGCGCGGCGTGGCTGCGCGAGGTGGCTTCGGTGCTCTGGTGTGCACTCGGCATTGCTACGAGTGAAATTGGTGCGGCTGCGCTGGCTTCTCCACTGCTCGTTGTTGGTCAAGGGGTGGACAGAGAGGGGCAGTGAGGTCACGCCTGTCTTCTCGTGGTCGTTGGAGAGGGCGGCGCGGCATGTGGTGTCGTGTCCATGGTCGACCGGCATGGACATGCTCGGGTACGGCAGCACTGGTGCAATTGGCAAGTGAGAGGTGCTCCATTGCACGGCTAGGTAATGGGGATGGTTGTGGGTGAGTAATTGAGGCTGAGTGGAGTACAAGAGTGCACAAGATTGATTCAAATAGTGTATAGTTGTTGAACTTGTACTCCGTCTGCTAGGTGTTCAATCAAATGGCCGCGTCAAGTAAAGATTTAAATTTTTGAATGAATTTTGGTGGGTGTGTTGGTCACATGCTTAGGTATCTGTGGTTGCCAGGGATTTCCATGTGGGGTTGGTTTAAGTGTTTTTTGCAAAAAGGTGATCTATATACCTACACTTGATTCAATTTTGAATTGCCTCTAAAAATGTAGATTTGTAAAGTTTGCTTGGGTTCATTTTTACTTGGTCTAGCAAGGGGTGAAAAGAAATGGATTTTTTCTATTGAAAATCATTTGCTAGAGATGCCCTAAGTGGGCTAGTGGTTAATTTTGGCCAAAGTGACCATTTGATCATATGCTTCATATTTGATTTTCTTTTTATTTGATTTTGTTTGGAATCGACCTAGATGATGTTGTATCATCTTTAAACTAATCCTTATCATTTATAGCAATCAAACATGGCAAAGGCAAGCATTCATGTAGTAGTAGAAATCACACATGCACTTATATGGGTTTAAGAAATAAAGTTTTTGTTAACCCTAAGTTTTAGAATAATTTATTTTCTTTACTACTTGAACTCCTCTAAACATAACTTTCAAGCTAGATTTTGAATCATTAATGTAATATATGTGAACACTAGCTTTACCTATTATGAGCTTTTATTATTCTTATGGTGTATTAACCAATTCTAAAATCCACCTTAGGAAACTTGGGTCTAGATTTACTTTATAGATCTTACAATTGCATTACTATTATTTTGTTTTTACAGATATATGATTCTTAATATTTTGTAAGAACCATTGTTTGGGAATTTTCTTTACATAGCCTATAATAAACCTAGCAATAAAATACTAGTATCTATATATGAAAGTTTGGTGCCCACTAAAACATATAGTTTTAGGGAACCTCATAATTTGTGATTATACATTACCATTTAATACATAAAAATTTAAGGAATTGTTGTGTTTAATAAGGGTCATAAGATTCTTGATTATGGCATTATATATGGACAATAGTAACTGACATAAAAGAGCACTTGTTATTCTTAAATAGACGAGAATAATTCATATAATAATTGTCCCCTACCCTTTTTAAAATGTGTTTGACTTTCTTGATAGAAGATTATCACATAATGAACTTAATCATGATCATATGATCAAAGCTAGGATATACTTCTCTCTTTGATGCTTCCTAAGTTAAGCTTCTAACCATGACATAACTTTACTATGCATACTAGTATTTCATTATAAACATCATGATTTAACATGATAAGCTTACTTGACAATTATGCTCTCACCAATAAATTCTCCTCCTAAATCTATTTGTGAATCCAATGAGCTTGACACTAAAGCTCTTCAGATTCTCCTTATACAGATAACTCTCATCTCTAAAATACTTCTAATGAATCTAAATTTATTTCAGTGCTTACTCTCTCCTTTCACGAACTGCCTCATAATCTCACTTGTGAGTCTCAGAAGCTTGTGACTTAAGCCTTTCATATTCTTCTCATAGCTACACTTACTTATCTCCAACTACTAATGATAACCTCCAATCCATTAGGTAGTTACTTCTAAGTCCACTCACATTCTTATTTATACTCATAACCAATATTCTTCCAATTATTGTATACTACAATCCATATTGTACCCCATGTGTTTACTAATCCCTGAGAGGACTGATACTAATCCTATAATCCAATGTTGCTCTAGCATGAGCTTGGTCATACTATCCTAACTTCATCTACCTCTAGTAACTCATACTCCAACTTCATCTTACACTAATGTGACTTGTCATGGCAAACCTAAGATAACATACCTATACTAGGGTTTAATCATGTTCTCTCCACCAATGTCACTTTGTATCCTATTATCATTCACTCCTAGTGACTCAACCATGATCATTATAATCCTTCGATCATTGGTGGCTTGGTTTTCGAGTTGGCTAATCAAGGGATTTTGTCAATCCAGTACTAAACTTGTATTATAACTATTTTCTTAGAAGTTTAATTTAACTAAGATATATTACAATGACTATGTCTACCTAATCCATTGAAGACTTTGGAAAGAGAAATATATTAGGTCAAGGGTTGTAAGGTCAAGAATTGATCATCCAATATTAATGATCAACTGATAGAATATGGTTCACTGGGGATGATACTGATTAATATGGTAAGAACGATATGTGGTGAAGGGTCTTGGCTCGATTTTCTTCCTACACTATAGGTTCTAAGGAGTTAGTGTTTGAGAATTACCATGATGCTCATGGCAAGAATTACTATGAAAAGTATATATATATCAAGATTTATTTATTGGATTTCTTTGGCTTGAGTTATATACTTGATTTGGTATCTAGGAGTGGTTGTAAATAATACCATGATGTGATCTCTAGAAGATCTAGTATTTGATCTTTGAATAATGTGTTGTTTTTTTAGTTGTATTCCATTTGATCTAACCCATAGGTCAAACCACCCTTATCTAAAATAATGTTTTAGCAAAGGTCATATTCAAACTTATCACATCAACTTGATGATCAACTTCAGTTCCATCAAGTTAAGCGAAGTTTTAATCAATTTGACAAGTTTTAATCAAAAGCGCGAAAATAATTCAGATTTTATATCTTGGTCTTTGTTTATTTCTAACCTCTAATGCTAGGATGTTATAGGCCACAATTCCTCCAAGACCGACATCAACCGTGTAGCTTCCTTGTTGGTGTTCCATAAAGCCTTGAGGGAGTTGATTGTCAAGAAGGAAGAGGCCAATGCCGAGAGAAAAGAGAGGAGGCACAAAGAGAAAGAGGTCACCGTGAAGAGCTTTATTGATCCCAAAAGATATCTCTTAATGTGGAAAATACTAATGCCAAGTCTATGCTCATGAAAGCCGAAACCAAGGTCATGGCCGAGGAGAACCGGATCATGGTGACCGACATGGAGAGCATGCCAATCCCAAACAAAGAGCTTGGATCAATGAGAAGCAAAAGATCATCCAAACTCACAATGTTTGAAGGGAAATGGTATTTGGGAGAAACTTGACGCTTTTTATACTGGTTATACAATAATTATCTCATTTTAAACATTTGAAAAGAATTTGCCACTTTTTAGCAGTGCTTGAAAGGCAGTGGCACATGTTTGCAACTTAATTTAGTAGCTATTTTATTTGTGTGTGCCTACACTAGTAGAAAATAGACCTTTGGTCCAGGGGTATTAGCCCCGGTTTTGCTACAAACCGGGACTAATGCCCCGGTCCAACGGCTAAAACTGGCCCTAGGGGGGTGGCAGACACTAGCCCCGGTTTGAACGGGACCTTTAGCCCCGGGTCGTGTAACAAACCGGGGCTAAAGGGTTTCAGGCAGGCCAGTTCGGGCGCCAGACCCTTTAGTCTCGGTTTGTTATAAGACCCGGTGCTAAAGGTGGACCTTTAGCCCCGGTTCTAGACACGAACCGGGGCTAAAGGTCTGGCTATATCTTCTTCCCCTACCCGAGCCACCATTCAAGCTGGTGGCTCTCCTCTCTCTCTCTTTCTTGCTTCAAGCTCGAGTTCATGCCCTTTTTTTCCTCAAGATTTGTCTATATTTTGTGGTGCCCCATCTATCCAATGGTTCTAAAAGGTGAGCAACTTCATCCTTTGAACTCTCATTGCTATATTAGCTCATTTCATGCTCTATCTTATAGATGGATTTGAGGATTTAGTTTGGTAGTAATTTTTGCAATGATAGCATGAGATTGATGTTTAGATTCTATCTATCTTGTATTAATGTAAGGAATTATAAGGTAAATATCACAATATATGGATTCTATCTATATATATCTTGTTTTGGCACATAGTCTCGAAATTTGATTTTAGAAGCACACACATGCGTGAGTTCATCATTCTAACTAGCTAGCTGGGCAAAATATCCTTCTTCGTCTACCTGCGTTCAACAAACTGAAAAAATTGTAACAAAGATATGGTTAATTCATAAAAGCTTGATAAGAAGGCATCACAATTCACATATTAGGGAGTGCCTCTATGGCGAGCTCCTCGAAGATGTCTGAGGACGGGATCCTAAGACATCTTCGAGAAGCTCTGCCGTAGTGGTGTCCCTGCTCTCCCACACCATCTTTCGGTTTATATCTTCTCTAGCTAAATCAGTATGCTGGTGGAGCTAACTAATTTCACATATTACAGAGTGCCTCTACGGCGAGCTCCTCGAAGATGTCTGAGGACGAGGTCCTAAGACATCTTCAAGAAGCTCTGCCGTAGTGGTTTCCCTGGTCTCGCACACCATCTTGCAGTTCTTCACAAGAATGCATACCTATTTATAGATTAAGCATCACAGCATAGTGTCGGGCACTGATGACATAATGTTGACACACTCACCCTGGCATAATGTTGCCACCCACCCAAAATAGTGTCAGCATTTAATTTACTGGCTTAGTGCTGCCCACTGAGGACATAGTGTCGACATGTTCTCTCACATCCACATTTAGTCTTGGTTGGTGCATCCAACCGGGACTAAAGGTTCATCATATCTTTAGTCCCAGTTGCTGGTTTTAAATTTTTTATAGATTAGTACTAATTAATTATGATTATGTTTGATGTACTTAATTAATTATATAATGCAGATGAGCCGGCAATGGATGTACGCTGACCGACTCTCTAACGAGTTCATTAAAGGCGTGCATTCTTTTCTTCTTATGGCCGAGGCAAACAAGCGGAATGGTTTTATGGCTTGTCCATGTGGTGTCTGTCGGAATCATAAAGAATACTCTTCCTCAAGAGTCCTTCACAGCCACTTGTTTCGGTCCGGTTTCATGACCGGCTATAATTGTTGGACCAAGCATGGAGAAAGAGGGGTTATGATGGAAGACAACGAAGAAGAAGAGAATGACAACGACTACCCTAAATACGATGGTACTACAATGGAAGACATTGATGAAGAAAAAGATGAAGAACGGGCATCAGATCTGCCCGATGATGATCTTAGTCGGGCCATTGCTGATGCCCAGGAAGAATGCGTAACTGAAAGGGAGAGGTTGAAGTTTAAGAAGATGTTAGAGGATCACAACAAATTGTTGTACCCAAATTGTGAAGATGGGCACAAAAAACTGGGTAGCACACTGGAATTGCTGCAATGGAAGGCAGAGAACGATGTGACTGACAAAGGATTTGAAAAGTTGCTGAAAATAATGAAGAAGTTGCTTCCAAAGGATAACAAACTGCCCGCCAGTACCTACGAAGCAAAGAAGGTTGTCTGCCCTCTAGGATTAGAGGTGTAGAAGATACATGCATGCATTAATGACTGCATCCTCTACCGTGGCGAGGAGTATGAGAATTTGGATGCATGCCCAGTATGCCCTACATTGCGGTATAAGATAAGACGAGATGACCCTGGTGATGTTGAGGGTGAGCGCCGCATGAAGAGGGTTCCTGCCAAGGTGATGTGGTATGCTCCTATAATACCATGGTTGAAACATTTATTTAGGAACAAAGAGCATGCCAAGTTGTTGCGATGGCACATGGAAGACCGTAAGAAAGACGAGATGTACAATATTATTAAACCTTTATTTTTAATGATCTTCTTATATGTATATGGATATGAACTATCTCGATCTCAATAGGTAGTATTGCAACTTGTTGTGGCCAGACATTTATTAATATTAAAACGTAAAAAATAGTCATAATCATCCGGCCTCGGATTCACGACACGCGGGGGAGGGGGCTCCCGGATGATGACCCCAGTACGCCCTAGGCCTTCACCACCACCACCATTCTTGTGGCTATGCTGCTAGTGAAAGTGCGGGTACCTTAGGCGAGGATGGTCTCCCATGGCGATGTAGCGCATCACACCGGCGATAGTCTGGTTCGCCCACCACAGGCGGCGACCAACCTCGTTGTGGTTCACTCGGGTGGGTCGTCACCCTCGTACCTGGCGAGCTCCCTTTCCCGCCGGTTTGCGAAGAAGGCAATCCAGGTGTCGAGGTTGTCGGGATCCCAATGGGGATCCATCCGCTGCTCCGGCATGAGATCGAGGTAGAAGTGGTTCGTGATGGCCGCCTAGCGGGCCGAACCTTGAGGCACAGGAGGAATAGGAACCCCTCCAGTGCTCAGCATCCAGCCAGCGAGCAGCCGGTACCCCGGCGGGCATGGGTAGCTGGAGGGGCACAACGCCTCGATCTCCTCAAGTGTCAGAAAAGCCCAGTAAGTGGTGTCCATTGTTGTGAGAGAGAAGGTGTGGATGTGTAGATGGACATGGCGGTCGGCCTAGATATAGAGGGACATGGCGGGAGAACATGGCAGGAAGCGGGAGAAATGGCGGGAGAACATGGCGGGAAGCGAGGGAAATGGCGGGAGAACATGGCGGGAAGCGGGGGAAGTGGCGGGAAGTGGGGGAAAACTATATTTTTATTATTATCTGTGAACATTTCTACTAAATATAATACTTGTTAAATAATATATAATTTCATTTAAGTTGTATAATAAAGTATGATAATAGATTTAAATTATAGATCTTCTTTTTCTGAAAATTTTGATATATAATACATAATTTTCTGAAAACTATAAACCATTTTTGGTTTTGGTGCCAAAAATAACCTTTAGCCCCAGTTTGTAATACAAACCAGGGCGAAAGGGTCGTCTCCGCCCTGTCGCCACCTCGCCGTCGTCTCCGCCCGGCGTCGTCTCCTCAGGTTAGTGTTAATTAGGGTTATTAGTATTGGTTAATTAGGGTTATTATTTAGGGTTAATTTTGGTTACTAGTACTGTTAGGATTTTGGTTAATAGTAGTATTAGGATTTTGGTTAATAGTAGTATTAGGATTAGGATTTTGGTTAGTGTTAGTTAGAAGTATTAGTATTTTAGTTAGTGTTAGTGTTATTAGTAGTATTAGTATTTAGTTAGTGTTAGTGTTAGTGTTAATAGTATTAGTATTTTGGTTAGTTAGTGTTATTAGTTAATTTTGGTTAGTGGTAGTGTTAGTGTTTGTAAATTAGTAGTATTAGTATTTTGGTTAGTGTTAGTTAGTAGTATTAGTATTTTAGTTAGTGTGTTAGTGTTATTAGTAGTATTAGTATTTAGTTATTGTTAGTAGTATTAGTATTTTGGTTAGTGTTAGTTAGTAGTATTAGTTATTAATATTAGTATTTATCTAGGGTTAGTTAGAATACTTAGTTAATTAGGTTTAGTTTAGTTAGTGTTAGGTTTAGGGTTAGTGTTATTAGGGCAATACTTAGTGATTTAGTTACTGTTTATGTTTTATGATTGTTTATTGCCATTATTTAGTTATGCCGCGTCCACCTCGTTCGAGCCAACTGGACTTCATCGGGGATGTCCGAGTCTGGGCTCCGCCTGGTTAGCACTGGGAGGTGCTACCTGTCGGGACTTGAACCTTGGTGAGGAATCCGGGTATCATCGTCGACCCGGAGCTTCTTTGGTGGCGTCCACGAGGTCCAGGAGCTGTGCAGAGGGAGCCGGCCCCCGAGGAGGTGGTACGTCATCGTATCAGGGAGGAGGACGAGCATGTACGACGATACATGTATCTTTTGGAGACTAGGTTCTCCAATATCTGGCAGGTTCACGGATCTCACCCGAGCAATTCTCCGGTGATGGTTCCTCTTCTGTGGCTGCAGAGCTTCCATAGCACAGAACGCGGCAGCCGCGTTCGCTAGTTTATCTTATATTATTGTATTTTATCTTATGAGCGAGATGTATTAATAATGTACTTTATCTTATATTATTGTACTTTATCTTAATCACTAAGTACTATATCCGAGTTGTCGCAGTTGTAATATTCTTTTACTTAATGCAATATTCTTTTTCTGTATTAGTTAAGCTATGGACGGTAGACAGAATGAAGAGGAGCTTCTCAACATTATAGATAAGGGTACTGGGGGGTCTTATTATGATGGCTCTGAATATCTTAATTTGTCTAGAGGAGACGATGTTGGAGAAAATAGTGGAGACGATGGTGCTGACCATGGTGGAGACCATGGTGAAGACACCATAATAATGACAAACTCCGTCGAGGTATATAAAGCCTCTATCGATCGTTGACTAGTATAGATGCACTAATTGATTCGTATATATGTAATGACGAATGTTTCTTCTCTTAGACCTCCACTTCCGGCCAATCTTCTACAAGGACAAGAGGCCCGACACACAAGTTGCCCGCTGATGTCCGTTTCAGCATTGACTTAGTCTCTCCGCAGGGTCAATCGCTGGAGCCCAAAAAATCGGCGAATGCATTTACAAGTCAATGTGGAGTGATTGTTAGAGACAAAGTCCCGATCACCACGCGAAATTGGAACAAGTCAGGAAAGAAAAAAGATTCAGCTGGGGCTACTTTTGTAGATGACAGAGTGAAAGATACGATGTGGAATTCTCTCATGACACATTTCACCCTACCAGTCTTGGAGACTGATGAGCTCACATAGCAAATGACGAGGAAAGTCAAGCACTTTGCTCTTAATAAGATGGCCGAACTATTCAAGGAATGGAAAAAAGATTGTACCACAAGTATGTCTTGGAGAAAAAACTCCTCCATTCGTTGGCCCACTAGAGTTGCAGCAGGATAACTGGGCCGCATTTGTGGAATACAAGACCTCGGAACCAGCTAAGGCAATATCAGCAAAAAATAAGTTAAATGCAGCCAAAAAGAAATATCACCATCATATGGGCACAGATGGTTACAGGAGTTCCATGCCTAAGTGGGATAAAGCTGAGGCTGACCTGGAGGCTAAAGGGGTCGCTCTAGCTACGTCTAGTTGGCCCTTGAGGTCAAGAAATTGGGTATTCGGGCATGGGCATCATTAGACCCAGAAATAGGCGAGATTGTTGTACCGAAGAAATTTCTTCACCCAAGAAAGAACTTATTAAAGTGATAAAAGAGGTTGAAGAGGGAACGTTTGTTCCTGACAGAGAGAACGATGAGCTGACAAAGGCTCTCGGGAATCCTGAAAAGGCTGGACGAACAAGAGGGTTCAGACCTTCTTATCCATGGGTTATCGGGTTTTCCGAGCACCATGACACGTACAGAAGCCAATCGAGAAGAGCAAAGCGGCAAAAAGAGGAGGATACAGAGCGGTTCGCGAGGTTTGAAGCCATGCTGCAGGAGCATCGCGAGGAGCTTAATGAACTTAAAGGACTCCGACAGCAAGATCCTGCACCGGACAGTACGGTCGGCCCATCGCAACGGAAAAGCAGTGTGGCTTCCACGGAGGGCCACGGTAATGATACAACGATGGATGTGTACCCCATGGATGCAATTAAGGAGAAGACTAGTTGTGAGCTGCATGTTGAACTGAAGAATATTTCCATGAAGGTGTCATCGAAATCTTATTTTAATGAAATTCTTAACTTGTGTCAATACAAGATACATCATTTCCAATCAACAATATGTCCTCTACATAATGTATTAGAAATATGTCTCAGCGCTCCCACTTAATTTCTTGCAAATTCAAGCATCTTCATCATGTCCGATGAATTTAAACTCTTTTAACAGTTTCATCGTGGTGAAGATTCCAACTCCGCTATGCTTACTTCAACTATTGAAGTTTACATGCCCTTTTAGCACCCTTTGAATTAACAAAACCCTTCGGACCATGTCATGTACACGTCCTAGGTTACCGTTCTATTAGAAGAACCTTGTTTTGTTTATTCAACTACCATATACCAAATTATATGTAGTGGTTGCTACATTAATCCGTCAAGGCTATATATCGCTATGAAAGATCAAATCTTGTCATAGTCAACTCCTTGAACATTGTCGTAAACTTCTTTCCGACATGTCGACTATTTCATAGATGTTAAACATCCATGTCTTATTTCTTTATAGATCCAAACACGACCGATAGGCTTCACGCCTTTCCGGAGGGTCTTCCAAGTACAGAAACTTGATTTCTTGTGTATGGATACTATCACGGATTCTATGACTTCTAGTCATTTTATGGAGTCAGGGCCCATCATCGCTTCTTTGCATGTAGTCGGTTCATCATTGTCAAAACAATAACGACTTGCTTATCAAATCTTACTATTTGATTCTTACCGACCCACACGGTTCTATAGGAACTCTAATCTCCAAGATCACACCTTTTGTAATCACGGGAGCCATGAGCATTGTGGCCGCCGCCGGGACACTTTCCGGCGATGCGCTACTTAGCACATATAGCTAAGGTTCAACAACCTTATCAAGGTTCTATTGTCCTCCCACTTAACTTTTCACGAAAAATTCCTTCTCAAGAAACTTGATGTTCCAAGTAACAAACTCTTTTGTCCTCGGTGTTATAGAGAAATTCCCAAAAAATTCTTTGGGATAACCTACAAAGACGTGCTTATCCGACTTTGGTTGTAAATATTTTACTTATGCATAGCATACCAAAATTTAAGTAAAGACAATTCGGGTTTTATCCCAAACCATAACTCATATGGTGTCATTTCAACGGATCACGATGGTGCTCTTTTCAGTGTAAAAGCGGTAGTCTCTAAAGCTTCAATCCTTAAAACATAATGGCAGTTTTATAAATGACACCCTTGATCTTACCATGTCAAACATGGTTTGATTTCATCTCTCGAATATGCCATACTCCTATGGTTTATCGGGAAACACAAATCATGGAACAATTCCTCAAGTCTTAGGTGTTTTTGCTAAACATGTAACTCAAATATCTTCCTTTATGATCGAATCATAAACTCTTTATTTTCTTGTTACAATGATTTTCCACTTCATCTTGAAAGTCTTTGAACAACTTTCAAATGTTTCATACTTCTTCCTTATTAAGTAAATATACAGATATATTCACTCAATTTTTTTGAAGAAAGCATATGAAGCAAAAAGATCCATCGCATATGGCTACACATAATGGACTATGCACATCAGCATGCACAATTTCCAATAAGCTAGTCATCCGTTCTTCTCTGGCCTATGGACAGAGTTTCAATTATCTCGAGGAAAGTCTCACATGCGTCAATTGATCAAAATCAAAGACTCCAAAATTCCATCAACATGGAGTTTCTTCATGTTTTCTTTCAAATATAATTTAAACAGCGATGTCACTTCATAAGTGATCTTTCAATCATTTGTCTTGCGACATTTTAGCAATAGTGTTTATAGATGTGATTTCTCCCACTAGACTTGTAAAAGTTCATCCATCCTTTATGGAATACGGTAATTATTTGAACAACCATTGTTCTCGTAATACTGGAACAAAATAACAATTATTAAAACAAATCTTGAAGGCTTCGTTTGATGACAACGAAAAACACAATAACAATTTATTTGTTTTCGATGAACATCATCACTCATTCTCTTGCTAGTTACTTAGGCCATTGTAGTTTATGAATTGCGTTGTCCTGTATGACACTTCATACCAACCAATTCGGTATCCAATACCTAAGAACCACATTGTTTAACAAGCAAGGAATACAACCATAACATGTATATCTTCTATATACCTAAGTTGGACATCTCCAACCTTTTATTTTCTGCCAAATATTTTATACATTCTCTTTCAGCAATTCCTTTTCTTTTAAAAGAATCTATCAACATCAATAGTGGTGACATCAACATGACACATGGTACAAAGCGTATATAGTCAAATACTAATACCTTTGTACTTGCACTTTGAAGTGGATCACCATCATCAAATGTTTGGTGTTCTTTCAAAAATCCATTCTTTAGTAATCTATTTGTGTAGTAAACATTTTACTTACATCTTCTATTCATACTTATCATGACAACTTTCATGATCAAGCTACTATAGATTATAAGGAAGAATCACGAGTATAATATCAGTTCCTAAAACCTTTTTGGTAGATTCGGATGCCTAGCATCTCCATCCTTCACAAATTCTCATACAATATGAGAACATGTATTTTGCTAAATTGTACTCTATCATAATGCAATCAAAAACATTGTTTCAGATATCACAATATCTTTCACACATGATGGTTTCTGAAACAATTTCCAGCTCCAATATAATCTTGATATTAAAACAACTTTCGAATATCAATAACCATGGAGGCAAACATGATACTTTAGATACTAACATTGGAATTCTTACTCTTGATTTAATACTACTTATTAAACTTCATGGAGTAAATAATGTTTGCTGAAAGTTTGCAACAGGACTTATAAACTTTAAATTGACATTCAAAACAATACGATACCAGTTCGTAAAGTAAATATCCAGAATTCTATAGTTCTATTATCTCAATTGAAACTAAGCATAAGGCAGTGAACAGATGCCAATGACAACAACAAATTATGCAAATTCACTTTGATTTATTTTATGACAAATTTAGTTCGAGTAATCTAAATTAGAAATGAACTCCCACTCAAAAACGACATCCCTCGTGCCTTTTTGGTGATTACATAAACCAAATCCACTAAACCAAGTCCGATCATCACGTGAGTTGATGTAGCTTCAAAGGCGAGCATCTATATGGGCATCATATCAACTATATGACTCATGCTTAACCTTTCGGTCCGTGTTTCGAGGCCATGTCTGTACATGCTAGGCTCGCCAAGCAAGAACCTTAGTACTCGCATGTGTAAAACTGTCTTACACCCGTTTGTATGAAAGCGTAGAGTCGAGTACACCCGATCATCACGTGATGTCTCGAAATACGACCCACAAAACGGTGCATACTTAAGGAAGAACACATTTTTATCTTGATATCTAAATGAGGGATCATCTTACAATGCTACAGAAAGCGCCAAACTAGTAGTATAAGATGCTAACATCTAATGTGTAAAGTGAGATGATATGGTCCATGCATTTGATCTCTATCATTTGCATCGTGGTATGATCTCTATCATTCCTTTGTGTGTAAGGCCAAGGTCTATGGAACTTACACGTTGAGTGAGTTGTAAGAGTATCTATCATACATCTACTTACAACAATACCATATCAAGACACTAGCCCAGCAACGATCTAAACTAGACGCCTCTAATTTATCAATTGCAAGTTTTACGTGGCTTAGGGCTTTCGGAGATAGAACCGTTCTCACCTACGAACATGAACCACAACGAGGATAACTAAGTTATTAGCAACTCGTTGTAAATCAGATATTGACTATAGTAGGAGAGATAGACACCCGCCAGCCACTTATGCAAAACAAGTTGCATGTCAGTCGTGGAACCGGTCTCATGTACGATGACATGTAAGGTTGGTCCGGGCCGCTTCATCCCACTATGCCACCAATATCCAAAATACATAGAAGATGCAATAACATGATCATCATCGCCCACATATCAAGATATGTGTACTACCCGTGCTAAGCACCTACGCATAGATCAGGCTCTGATACCACTGTTGGGTCTGCAGCATAGAAAATAAAAAAATTCCTACGGTGTGAACTACACGCCAATATCTATCTACTAGGTACAAAGCAACGGGTGGACATACATCCAACGAGAACTTACCCTCGTAGACAACGGGCTTTGTTAACGAGCAGGAACTCGTGGTTGATGTAGTTGTACACTTGCCGATCTCAAGATCGTGAGGAAGTCCAGCAGGTCCGGCTCCAGCACGTCCATCAAATCCAGCTCCAGCAGCACTAAGTCCAGCACCGCAAAGCAGCGGTGCATCTGTGATCGCACACACGTCCGGTACCCCGACAACCTTCGTCCCTCGCTCCAGCAAAGCAGCGGAAGCAGCAACTCCTTTCCAGATAAAGCCACCGGGAATATGTATCTCGCTAATCCGAGACCATGGGGGAATAATACTAGAGGGGGAGAGAGATCCTTCACAAGGAGGTGTGAGTGAGAAGTGAGGAGAGGGTGGCCTTTTATAGGAGGAGGGGGTGCCCCTCCTTCATGGCCGGCGCATGGAGGGGGTGCCCCTTCACCTCCTCCATTCATGTGGTGGTAACCCCTCCACATTAAAATGTCTCTTCACATTCTCTTTTAAAGTCTCCACTTTAAATGCATTAAATTTCTCCAAATTTAATGCTCTCTCATTTAATAAAACTCTTTTATTATTTTTATTCAGAATTTTGTTAATTACTTTAATTAACAAACATTCACATAAAACCCCCTGCAACATTTCAATATTACATGCAGAACCAATTTCAGCAATTTCACCCGAAACAGTTTCGGTGTCTATTGAAATAATTCCAGCGCTTTCTTAAATCTTTATCTGAAACATATTTGCTCCAAATGGTGTCGGTATCCCTTAAGTGTGTCACCCTATGGTTCGCGAATAATGCTGACATGATCGAGACCCCTCTCCGATCAATAATCAGCAGCGGGACCTAGAGATCCATACTGACTCCTACACATTCAACGATGACTTCTGTGATCGTGAGAACCTTTAATGCTAGTAACTAAATCCCTTTGTCTCGTGTCCGATATTCGATCATCGGTATCTCCATACTTAGTTTGATCTAGTTACCGACATGCACTCTTTTCTCGTTCCCGTGATATAACATTCTAGTGATCACATCACTTGCTTGCAAGCTATCTTAATATGATATCACCGAGAGGACCCAGAGTATATCTATCCGTCATCGGGATTGACAAATTCCACTCTTGATCCATGAGCCTCAACATAACACCTTCATAGCACTGAACCCATCTTTATAGTCACCCTGTTACGGTGTGACGTTTGATGTTATCAAGATACTCTTCCGGTGTTAGCAATTAACATGATCTCATGGTCTAAGGATAAAGATTACTTCGTATGATGTTATAGCAATATAAATATAATGACTTTAATCGTAATGCTATACTTCGGATGAATGTTCATCACATCATTCCACCAATGTTATGACCTCGTTATTAACAACATCCAATGTCCATGATCAGGAAACCTTGATCATCTTGTTAATCAATGAGCTAGTCTATAAGAGAGGCATAACTAGGAACCCTTTTTGTTTATTAAACACACATGTATTGATGTTTCTGATCAATACAATTCTAGCATGTAAAATAAACATTTATCATAAATATGGAATAAGATAATAACCAATTTATTATTGCCTCTCGGACATATTCCCTTCAGATATGCCCAAGGCTGAGATAGCACCCAAATTTGTTCACGGGGAGTCTCTGGTCAGTTCTGAGAGGCTTCGGGATATGCCAACACAAATGCGACGATTCCATGAATGGTACATGACAGCATCAAAAGAACAGCGAAATTGGCTCTTAGTGAAAGTTCGAAAATCGCATTACTTCACTGAAGATGAGGTCCCTATTGAATTTACAGAATTATTTCAGTTATTCAATCTAAAGGAACTCGACAAAACTATCCTCAGTTCGTATTGTTTGTAAGTGATTACTTTATTTATATAATTAGGTCTCTATCTCAGCTTGTTCAATTCATTGCCGGTAAGTAAGCTCACTATATTATTTTGTATGCTATATATAATGATGCAGAATAAAGATGCTCGATTGTAAAAGAAAGGCAATCAATGGATTTGGGTTCATTGACCCACATCGAGTTCATGGAGCTATACTAAAGGATAAACCACTAGAGACCGAGCAAAACTTATTACGGTTTCTCACGAAACAACATTTCACGAAACAACATTTCTGTAATGAAATACTATTTCCTTACCACGACGGCAAGTGAGTTTTTGTACACATTAACTTTTGCTTACTCGATGTTCAGTGTAAATGATGAGTTACTAACGTATGTAAACCTTGCGTAGGTACCACTGGATTCTTCTAAGCATTTCACTTGACTTGGGAAGAGTTCACATCATGGACTCACTAAACAAAGACATTGAAAACTACCGCAACATTATCGATGCGCTCTAGAGGTAATTTCAACCATCATCGCACTATATCGGTTTCTTTCGTTCATTTTCTAGGATATCAAGTAGTTATTAACTCATAAATTAATTTTCTTTACTGGGTAGGGTTTGGACACAGTTCAAGAAACATGTCCGCGGTCAATGGCGTGAGGAGCTATTTTTTA
The DNA here is from genome assembly GCA_910589775.1 of Avena eriantha. Lineage (NCBI taxonomy): Eukaryota > Viridiplantae > Streptophyta > Magnoliopsida > Poales > Poaceae > Avena > Avena eriantha. The sequence goes on along the minus strand of OU342741.1, from coordinate 189,834,282 downwards.
AATCACTCTCGGTAAGTAGTACGAGGTAAGTCCGCGCATCTATTTAATTCTAGTTTATGTGCATTTATCATGCTAGAGTTATTATTTAATTGAATTCTATTCTTGTAAAGTGCGCGAGGCAGCCACAGGGAACAAATCTATGTGGATTCTACGTGTGCGAGTTCATTCCCATCAGTATTGAGAAGCCCTCAGAAAATGTTCGAGTAAGTAAACAATATATTTAACCTTTATTTTTATTACAAAAAGTTGTATTGAGTCTAATTCATACGATCTCCTTTTTATATAGTTGGACGCGATGCGGGACAAGCTCCTACTCGAAGACCGTCTAATAGCAATCCAAGAGGAATTTGCTGCATTTTTTGTCGACGAGGTCATAGACTCACGCGGAGAATACTCTATATGTAGACCCTAAAGCATCCATGTAATGATCTCCATGTAATCAAATAACATGCTCTGGACCCGGTTGAGACTTCATGTATGCTTGTAAGAGAAATTATATTATATATTGCGTCAATGTGTACAAGTATTGTAGTAGCGTTCTGTATGTATACGAAAATTTGTTTGTAATGAGAACATAGAATAAAAAATAATTGAACACAAAACACAAAATAAAAAGAAAAATACAAAATCCTAAAACCTCATCCCTGCCGCGGCAGCCAAATGGCCAAAATGCTGCCGTGACAGGGAACCTTTAGTCTCGGTTCGTAACACGGCCCGGGGCTAAATGTCCTGCCACCCAACGCGCCTCGCAGGCCACGTGGTTGGACCTCTAGCCCCGGTTCGTAACAGAAGCGGGGCTAAAGCTTGGACCTTTAGTCCCGCTTTTGTAGTCCCGGTTCGCAATCCCGGGCTAAACCCTTACGAACTGGGACAAATGGCCTGGTTTCTACTAGTGCTAGTTTGGTTAATGTTCTAATTTCTTTCTAACCCATCATAAAATGTAATTTATTTCTAAAAGGCGGTGACAATGAGTATAGTAGAAATAAATCCTAAACGGGTGTAAACCCGATGGGCTGAGGGTATACTGGCAGAGATGCTATGCTATGAAAGACTTTGAAATTGATTGAGTGCAATCTAAAATTAAAAAAAAAACCCTGCAATCTGAAACACCGAACACCAACTCGACACTAAACTCTAGTTCATTTTATGTAAGAAACGACAGAACACTCCGACTCTCCAACGACAGAACTCGGTGATTACTGACTCGTGCGCAGTGCACCTTTGCGTATATCCTCGTAGAGCCTGCCCAGTGCAGAGTAGGAGGACCCTCCCTCCTCGACGGCCTTCCTGCACGCGGCCTTCATCTCCGTGGCCTTCTCCCTCGCCTTCCTCCCATCGTCGGAGTCGCTGTCCATGAGCGCCTTCACGGCTTGTTCCAGCTCCGATGCGTCAACGAAATTGTTCCTCTTCCTATCCACCTCGATGGCCACGGCCGGGCCCATGTAGGCGACTAGAGTGAATGCGTTGAAGTGCTGCTCGGCGTAGAGCGGCCACGGCACCATCGGCACGCCGTACCACAGGCTCTCCAGGATAGAGTTCCACCCACCGTGCGTCACGAAGCCCCCCACGGCGGCGTGGGCAAGAATCTCCTTCTGCGGCGCCTTCCGAGGCCACACCAAGCCCTTCTCCTTTGTTCTCTCCAAGAACCCCTCTGGCAGCAGCTCCCTGAGGTTCGCGTCCGACGGTTCGCGTGCCGGCTACCGGAGGGCCGCGCAGCACCCACAGAAAGCGGTGCCCGCTGCGCTCCAGCCCGTGTGCTGTCTCGTGCGCCTGGGTAGCGCTGGAAAACCCTGCGCTCCCAAAACAGAGGAGTACCACAGATGCCGGAGGCTGCGCGTCCAGCCACCGTACGCACTCATGCGGCTGCTCCGCCGGCAAGCTCATGGACAGAGATAGCACCGGGCCTACTGGATAGACCGTCGGGGGAGGGACTCCGTGCGTGCACCGGCCGTCGGCGATGGCAGCAAGAACGCTCTGCTCCAGCACGGACGCCGTGTTAATGATGACGCCGTCGGCTTCCATGAAACGCCTGCCGTGGTACACGAACCATGTGTAGTTCGGATTCTTCTTGTCCATCACCGGCAGCGGGAGGGATGAGGGCGGCACCGGCGGCAGCCCAGGCAAGTACACCATACCTTCCATATCCTCGAAGTCGGCGGTGACCTCCTCGTGGAGCGCCGGCAAGCGCAGCATGAGCGCGTAAGACGCGGCGTTGGCCGTGAAGTACACGTAAGCCGGCACGTCGAGTTCGCGGCACACATCGAGCAGCGTCGTGCCGAAAAAGTCGAGGACGACCGCGGCCACCGGGCACGTCAAGGCGGAGATGGCTGCCTTCACGTGGTCCGCGTGGAGCTCCACAAATCGGGAAACAAACTCCTCGACACCCACGCAGTCCGTTGGCGGCTCTACAGCCGGGAGGTTGTGGAAGCGAATGTCCAGGCCGGAAGCTTCCTCCCGGCGTATGTGGCCGATGACCTCGGACCTGTCATTCTCCGTCGGCGGCTGCATCACGAGCACCGTGAGCGACAGGGCGCCGCCGCTGCGGGCAAGAAGCCGCTTGCCGGCGTCGAGCATGGACATAAGGTGGCCGGCGCCCCAGATGGGCAACAAGACGACGGTCGGGGTTGCCATCGGTGGTTGTCGAGTATGAGTGGAGTCGACAGTGATGCAAAGAGGAGAAACGTACGTAATATGCAACGCTCGCACAAGTCACCAGATTTAAACATGAAAGATCTGGCCCTGCCATCTCATTTTTTATTCGAAAGAGATGACACATCTCAGTATGCCAGCGATATTTTATCGGAAAGAAATGACACGTCTTCCGTCCGGAGAGTGCATATGTTGGACACGGCGACATATGCTCCTGGCACGCGCAGAGATCCTATTGGTCCAGTCTAAGGTGAGGCACGGTACAGTGGCTAAAGTGTTCTCAGCTCCAGAATATTCGGTTGCATCCAAATGCGACGAGCAATACTGCACCAAAAGACGTAGGGTTTGCCTATGTCTTAATCGACTCAATTTTTTTAAGTCTCAATCACTTAGGAAAAGTGTAAATGTAGTTAAAAGAAATATGCAACTCGTGCCAGTTGTATTTTTTTTTAACAAACGGTTACACTTTTCTTAGGTGACTGAGACTTAAGAAATCGGCTAAGAATTAGCAAAGCCGAAAGATGTAGGTGGGTTTTCAGTTTCATTGAACAACTACCCATTTACTTACTAGCGCGCGGGCGCCAGAACGAGACGCGCTGTACACTTCGCACGGAGTAATGCTATACCTACGGACAAATTCTTACGGAAATAGACTTAGGACTCAGGTGGAATCACGTCATGCGTTCACGGTCGAAAATAAATAAACCAATCAGCTGTGAGCACGTCCGTCCGTAGGAGTTTTCCGTAAGTAGGATTCCGTAAGTCTAGCTTTTCCGCTTCGCACGCACGTCATACGTACGGCGCCAACAGACGTGCCATCGTGGCTCGTGGAGGAATGGGTCCAGGCGCTATTTGGTCCGTACCCATATTTCGTCCCCGCATTTACTCCTTCTCCGTCTCGCTCGCTCTCGCTCTGCTCTTTCTCGCTCTCTCGCTCGCAACTGCCGGCGCGGGCGGATCCGGAGTCGGAAGCGGTGGTTCGAGGCGGTGGTGGAGCCGTTCCGGCATGGGGAACTAGCGCGGCCTAGCGGAGGTGTACATTAGGATCCCGGCGCAACCGAGGCGTTGATTTGGTGGGGATTTCTCGCCGAAATCTGACGTTTCGGCACATTTTCGAGCACCGCGACGAATTAGGCGGTACATTTTACCTTCTGATTTCATATCCATCCATGATTTTCGTCGCATCTGTGTGTGTGTTTTCACGCGATTTTTGCGTGGTTCTTCTCGGGTTGGATCAGCGCCAGGTGTTTCGCCTGTGATTTTGTGTGGTTTTCAGGGGTTTGATTCGCGGCAGAACTACTCCGTGGGGAGTTGTATGAAGCGCATTGATGCTGGTAGCCATTAAGGAAGGGGGATCTGGGGGGATTTTGATGACCACTATTACCAGAGGAATAGTATTCAGTAGTTGATTAGTTGCTTTTGTTGATTTGTAGATTTTTTTCTCAAATAAATTGCCAGTGCAAACATGGTTTGTTGCATATATGACAGTACTAGTTGCTAGTAGAAATTGACTGACTCTACAAGTTATATATAGGAGACTGAAAGTTGGTTGTCTCACATAATTAGTTGCTCAACCCGGCAAACATGCTCACACGATTAGTTGCTTTTGTTCTCAAATAATTTGCCAGTACAAACATGGTTTATTGCATATATGCCAGTACTAGTTGCTAGTAGAATTTGGTTTGTTGCATATATGGCAGTACTAGTTGCTAATAAAAGTTGCTTTTGTGCTTAAATAAATTGCCAGTACAAATATGATTTGTTGCATATATATGACAATAATAGTTGCTAGTAGAAATTGGTTTGTTGCATATATGACAATACTAGTTGCTAGTAGAAGTGTTTTTGTTCTTAAATAATTTGCTAGTACAAACATGGTTTGTTGCATATACAGTACTAGTTGATAGTAGAAGTTATTTGTTAGTAGTCTGCAAGTTCCGTACAGGAGACTAAAGTTGCTTGTCTCATACAATTAGTTGCTCAACCTGACAATTTTGTTGCCTACATGGCAGTAGAAGTTGATTGTCTCACACTAGAAGTTGCTTAGCCTGACAATTTTGTTGTCTACATGGCACTATTATTTTGTCTTAAAGTTGCTTTGTCTAATATTATTAGTTGTTGAAACTAACATTATTATTGTCTACATGACAATAAAAGTTCATTGCCTCACTTTTAGTAGATGATACGACACAAGTAGTTATTTTACCCAACATTTTTGGTTGCCTATATCTAATTAAAAGTTGCACAGTTTTCTTACCATGTTTCCTATAAGTAATATTTTCATGTCATAAGCAGTCGCCAAACTAAACCTGTATGTTTTTACTTATCTGTCATAAGTAGTTGCTCAAGATAACATGTTTTGTTTCCCACATCCAACTATAAGTTGCTAGTTAGAGTTTTAAAACTTTTTTGTGTGTTCCATGCTATGGTGAAGCATGTTTGCATGATGGATGAGTCTGATCCTACAACAGGTGGGGGCTCATCTTCAGGGAACCAGCAAACTAAGGTTTCACCTACGAAGTAACCTACTAACCAAGGAAGTACCAAGGATCTAGTTAAGCGTGACCCTCCTCCAGGAAAGCGGTCGAAACAGACAATTGCAAAGAAACCTGCCGGTGATATTGTTGATACGGCGGAGAATCCAAAGAATAAGAGGAAAAAGGTTGCAACCACCAAGAAAGCGGACATCTCTAATGTAAGTTCTACCCAATGCTATCTACATTGCACTCATGCTAAAAACAGATGAAACTAGTGACAAAAAGCAAAGTTGCCATAGACTTGATAAAAGTTGCTTATATGTAATAGATAGTTGCTTCTCTGCAATAGGTAGTTGCTATTCTGCCATATATTTTTTGCTTACATGTAGTAGGTAGTTGCTAGTTGTTTATATGTAGTAGGTAGTTGCTTTATAATTAGTAGGTAGTTGCTTCTCTGCAATAGGTAGTTGCTATTCTGCCTTATTTTTTTGTTGCCTATATGGAAACTAACTATTACATCATTTTTTTGTATTTTTGAATTCTAGGTTCAGGAAATTAGGGAAATCAGAAACAGGTCATCACCTTCCTGTTTTGTCGCACTAAACAACGGTTTGACGTGCGTACAGAAGATTGCACTGAACGATAAGCAGTTTGGTGTCCTGCTAAATATTGGCGCATGAAGTGATGACCCCGACAGTTCTGAGTTGGTGATACCTGACCGCGGAAAGATACCAGTCGATGCAGACAGTGTGCACAGGATCTGGGCGCTGCCTAACTATGGTTTAAAAGTGTGTTATGAGATGAATGTTGATATTACGCGAGAAATGATGGAGGAATATGGTTTCCTTGCGATAGGCAGTCCCGATCTTACCAGCTGGTGCAAGATGATTAAGGACATGGGGAAGATGAGACGATCTGTTTGTTCGAGCTTGGGTTGTAATGGCCTACAACTTTCTCGCTCCCACAACTGGTCTAAAAGTCAGCACACGCTGCTTTCCTATTGTATATGATGTTAACCTCCTCCTCCGCACAAACATCTGTCACTTTTTGGTTGACCAGATCAGGCTTGCATTTAGTTCACTGAATAGCAAAAAGTCTGTATGCTACTATGTTTATCACTTGATGGTAATTGTATAACTTTTTTTATCATGGACAGATTTTTGTTCATGCCATATAGTTTCTTTTGTGACACATGTAGTTGCTCAGCACAGCCTGTTTGTTGCATATATGGAACTAGAAGTTACTTAGTACATTTTTTTTGCATGTTTTGTTGCTTGAAGCATGTTTACCTCTTGCGTGGTCCCTTTTTACTGACATGTTGAAGTTGTTGAAAACAAACATGTTTCTTGTTGTATATATGGAACTTTTGAAGTTTACTAGCTGAAACAAAGTTGCTCAAATCAATCTGTTATTTGCTTTTATGGTGCATATAATTGTTAATAACCATGTTTTTGCATTTAATTTATTTTTCCTCTGTTTTCTCCCCGTTGAGCAGCTACTGTACCTAGATTCCGTAGAGGTTGACGAGCTCATCAAACAATGTACCTCTCGAGTAGACGCTTGGGATACTGCCTTGATAAATAAGGTCAAGAAGAAAGATATGATCAGCCCAAGTGTTTTTGGAAAACTGCAAGCAAGCGTGATATGCTTGTTTTTTTCATTTTCTTCTCCTTCTATGCCTACTTTTTCTGGATCACTCAAATTAACTAGTAATTTAACTTACTTGTTTTGTCAAAAAATAGCTCAAGGAAAAATATAGAGACACGTAGCATGGAGGACTTTTTGGCAGATTGCTAAAGGCTGAACAGTTCGTATCCGCAAATTTGCCGCCAAATTATAACCAATGTGTGAGTACCTTAACTAACTGGTGTTTCTCTGTATTCTTTTCTTTTTTGTAGTTGTTTGCCTGTGCACTTTTCAGACTTATACTGCACACATACAGAAACATATTTTAGATAATTGCTTTTTGCGCATGTAATAGTTGCTTGTTGCATACAGGTAGTTGCTTGTTAGCAAAACAGAAGTTGCTTACTACACATAGTTGCATCATTTTTTCAATCTTTTGTTTTCCTTTCTACACTATATATGCATAGGACTTGCTTCAATGAACTTATGTTTTTATAGTTGCATCATTTTATAGTTACATAATTTTCCTTTTTTGGCAACTAACTTATGTTTTTATTTCATTTTTTAACAATGAACTTGCAGAGAAAAAGGAAACTATCTGCTTTGGTTCATGTAGCATGCTCAGAATTTGAAGAGACCATGGAAAAGTTTGTCAATGGAATTGGCAAACTAGAAGAAAGTATTGTAACTAACAGAGGTCAACCAAGACCTACGAAAACACGAATAAACAATAAGAAAGACGAGGAACCGGTGTTGCCCGATGAGGAATCTGGCAACTCTGATGAGGAAAACAGCAGGCAAGACTACGATCATGTGGTTTTTATCACTACATTTTGTCATTTTTTTATTTCAGGTAATGTTTTCCCCCTACCTTACTTTTTCCCCCTTTTGCTGTACACAGCAAAGAATACGATGACAACGACGACGATGATGAGCCCGACCAGAAGACAAATGATGGCGAGGATGAGGAAGGGGATAAAAACATCATCAACGATGATGATGATGACGATGGCGGCGCTGGGAACATAGGATCTGGCAGAGGAGTAGACGAAGATGATGGCAATGATAATGACAAGAGCATGGATGATAATTGCACAGATCAGTACTATGTTGAGAACAAGGATACAAGGTCGGCCGCAAGGTTGGGGGAAAAGGAAGAGGGCAGTCGAGGGCGATGTTGAATAGACTAGGGAAGAACTTGCCGAGACTACAGAACAAGTTGGTCAGGCAAGCAAGGAAGTTGCTTAGTGATACATTGTAAATGTATCTATAATTTTTGATGTTCCATGCTTGGTTTTATCTACTTTCTTATGTTTTGTCCACACTTTGAAGTACTTTTCATATGATTTCTTGGACTAACCTATTAACAAGAGCCACAGTGCCAGCTGCCTGTTTTCTGCTGTTTTTGGTTCCAGGAAAGTCAGAAAATGAATATTCTCGGAATTGGACGGGACAAAAGCCAAAGTTCCTATTTCACCAGAAGACTCCCGGAGCCAGAATATGAGACGGAGTGGGGCTGGGGCCCAGCCACACCACCTGGCTGCGCGGGCTGGGCCTGGCCGCCCCATACTCCCCCTCGGTCTCCCTCTTCGTCTATAAGATGCCTTCTGACCTAAAAACTCTGCGGGGTTCAACGTTTTTCCAGAAGGTGTTCCGCTCTGCCGCCACCACCAGATTCCACGAAACAGCACTAGAAAGTCCGTTCTGGCACCCTGCCGGGACGGTGAATTGGAGGAGATCATTGCCATCACCATCACCATCGCTTCTCCATCGACCATCCATGTTTCTCCCATCTATGAGTGAGTAATCCCTCGCATTAGGCTATGGGGATGGTAGGGATTGGATGACATCGTTCATGTAATGGCATCATATTGTTAGGGCATGGTGCCTAGTATCTTCTATTAGTGCTTTATGACTTTGTTGCGACTTGTTGTGCTTAATGCTTGTCACTAGGGCCCGAGTGCCATGATTTTAGATCTGAACATGTTATTGATTCATTATGATAGTATTGTTTATGGTCTTATCTGCAAGTTGTATATGCACGTTGTTGCGAAGTGACAGAAATCGGGATAACCGGAGGGAATGGCTTTGATGTGAGGATCACATGTGTTCATGGATTGTTAATGCTTTGCTCTGGTGCTCTATTAAAAGGAGCACCTTAATTGCCAGTACTTCCCTTGAGGCCCCGCTGCAAACAGGCTGGCAGGACAAAAGATGTTCGGCAAGTTCTCATTGCGAGCACGTATGACTATATATGGAACACATGCCTAGGATTATCTAGTACTCGGATGCTTTATCTTATTTATCTGCAATTACCCTATGTTCTGATTGCTATGTGAATTGTCGTGTCCATGCAACGCCCGTCCATCCATCCCTATGCCTACCGCACTCGAATCCTACTGTTTACTGCTATTGTTACTACTCTCTTTACTTTACTGTTGCTGCTACTTTGCTATTCCTACTATAAAACTGTTGCTACTAATAAACTGCTATGAGCAAGATTGTTTCCAGGTGCAGCTGAATTGACAACTCAGTTGTTAAGGCTTATAGATTTTTGTTGGCTCTCCTTGTGTCGAATCAATAAATTGGGTTTCACTTCCCTCGAAAATACTTTGATACACCCCCTATACTTGTGGGTCATCAAGACTATTTTTTGGCGCCGTTGCCAGGGAGCATAGCTTTATTTATCAAGCTCGCTTGGATTCTCTATTGTTCGCTGCTATCCATCCATCATGGGTAAGTCTCGTGATGACAAGGTTCCTATTTTACCATCCACTACAAGAAGAGGTACAATTCTGAACACCTATGTTGCTCTTGATTCACCATCTGTTATGGGTAAGCTCGTTACACCACCACATACACATGCTACACACACTGCTACTACTGCTGAATCTGAAACTTCTGATGCTTATGATGTTGCGTCTATTGTGCTTGATAAGAGTGGTTCATTAGGTCCTTTCCTAGATTCTACGATTGCTAGAAGTATAGCTGGAAATACTGAAACTCCTAATGCAGACACTACTACACTTGTTAGTTAACCTGAGTCTAGTGAAAGTTATGATATTGAAGATGGTTATGTTGAGATGACCGATGAATTTATTAAAGAATGTAAAAACACCCATGATAGGAGTGCTGCTAAGAGTCTCCTTGAGAGGTACTATTAGACCCAAATTGTCTCCTATTGCTAAGTTGAGAAAGATTATAGATAAAGATTATAGATTTCTCTCTCGATCTATCTTACATAGCTATTGTTGAGAAAGAACCTTTTTGTGGGACTAAGAATGAAAGTGCGGTAGCACATATGAATGAGCTTTCTACCATGAGTGGCTTGTTTTCTGATGATATTAAGATGCGTACTTACTTTGTTGCTAAGATTTTCCCTTTCTCACTAAAAGGAGAAGCTAAAACTTGGTTTAGTAATTTACCTCCTAGATCTATTGATAGCCCTGATTGCTTGATTAGTACCTTCCTGCAGAAATATTTTCCTCCTAGTGCTAGACATGCTATTTTGCAGGCCTTTTTGATTTTAAACTGGGAGAAAAGGAGATATTGCCTGAATCTTGGGCAAGGTTTTGTGCTTTGATTCATGCACAAGCTAGAAGTCCATTAGCTAAGAATGAGCTTCTTGATATATTTTATAATGGACTAACCGAAGAATCTAGGACATACCTAGATAGTTGTGCTGATTGTGTTTTCAGGAATAGGACTCCTAAGGAAGCTGAGGAATTAATGGCTAAAATAAGTAAGAACTATGAAGATTGGACTCCTCCTGAACAAGCTATACCTGAAGTAATTGCACCTGAACCTACTATATCAATGCCTATTACAACATCAAAGAAGAGGAGACTTATTGAATTAAATGATGAAGTGATGAAGGAAGCTAAGAAATGTCTTAAGGAGAAGGGAATCAAAGCTGCAGATGTCAAGAATATACCTCCTATAGAAGAATTATGTAAGCCTATTCCCTACTCGTCCACTATCGAGGTACACTCTCTCCAACACTTTGATGAAGGTGATATCCCTTACTCTAAACCTCCTGATCAATGCTTAGAAGAATTCGATATCTTTATTGTTAAGCAAGATAATTTTAATAAAAGGCAAAATCATCTAATGGAAAACACTAGAGCTATTGTTGAGTTGAAAGATATTGTTGAAAGAACCTCTAATGATGTTAAAATGATTGTTAAACACTTTCAAATGGTTCAAACTCAAATAGATCAACTCATTAAAGTGCAGAAAGACTTGCTAGTTAATGCTGCTAAAGAAAAACATGCTTATGAAATTAGAACTAGAAGTGGTGCTGCTACCCAGGATCCTCTATATCCCGAGGGGCATCCCAAAAGAATTGAGAAGGATTCTCAACAAGCTAAAAATAGTGGCTCTACTCGTAAGAAAAGGAAAAAGAAACATAAAACTGTTGTAGAACCCTCTGAACCTGCTATAGATCCTAATAGTATATCCATCTCTGATGCTGAAACTGAAAGTGGTAATGAATAAAATGAAGTTCCTAATGAAGAATAAGTTGAAGAAGAACCTGAAAACCACACTAAGAATACTAAATACACTAAAGAAGATTTTGTTGCTAAGAAACATGGTAGTGAAAGAGAACCTTGGGTCCAAAAACCTATGCCTTTCCCTGATAAGAAACACAAGTCAAAGGAAGATGAACACTATAATAAGTTTTGTGAGTGGATGAAACCTTTATTCCTGCAAATTCCTTTGACTGATGCCATTAAATTGCCTCCTTACTCAAACTATATGAAGGATATTGTCTCGAATAAAAGGAAGATCCCTAATGAAGAAATCTCTACTTTGCTTGCTAATTATTCCTTTAATGGTAAGGTTCCAAAGAAACTTGGAGACCCAGGGATTCCAACTATCCCTTGCTCTATTAAGAACAGTTATGTTAGAACTGCTTTGTGTTATTTGGGAGCTGGAGTTAGTGTTATGCCTTTCTCTCTTTATAAGAGGCTTCAACTAGAAAAACTAATACCAACTGATATATCTTTGCAAATGGCTGATAAATCTACCACTATTCCTGTTGGTATATGTGAGGATGTACATGTTCAATTGGCTCATAATTGCTTGATATTAACTGATTTTGTTGTGCTTGAAATGCCTGAAGATGATAATATGTCTATTATTCTTGGGACACCTTTTCTTAATACTGCATGAGCTGTTATTAATTGCAATCAAGGAAAGGTGACTTTCAATGTTAATGACAAGGAACATACTATCTATTTCCCCAAGAAGATTGAAAGGACTTATGGTTTGAATTCAATTGAACATGTTGAGGGCATTCAAGTTGGAGAAATATATTGTCCCATACCAAGAGAAAATTTTGAAACTATTATGATTGGGACCATTGCTATCAAGGTTGAGGTAACATAATCACTAGTGGAATACAAAGTTTTGTCTCATATGAAATTGTTTTGGTAATAAGACCTGATCAACCTTGTTAACAAAAGGATTTCATTGAACAAAAAAATGTTTTCACCATGATTATCTCCGCTTACTTCTACTCTATCCATTTTAGTTTTTGCTTATGCCTAACTTAAAGGCGTTAAAGAAAAGTACTTATTGGGAGATAACCCAAAAGTTTTAGATGAGTCTTGGAAGTTATTACTTCAGTAATAACCGCTCCTTATCCTTTTTATTTGCTTTTTGTGCCAAGAGTAACCTCTAATGAGAGAGAAGTAATGATTGGGAAAGTTGATGTCCCAAAACAGATTTCTGTGCTTCACCATAAAAACTCGTGTAAAATCTCTGAACGTCTTTTTGAGGCTTGAATTTTTGTGCTTCTGCCCCAGGTTGTTATCTAACTTTCGTTAGTTCAACACTTTTTGATTTGAGCAACAGAAGGTCTTTAAAAAAATTCGTCTTTACCTGCTGGTCTGTTTTGACAGATTTCTGCCATTTTCTGCATTTGCTTCTTGTTGGTTCCTTTTTGAGTTCTTTTGGGGAATTGAGCTTTTTGAGGGAAGTGGTACAGTAGCTAGTGTTCTAATGGAAGTTTATTTGGTGTTATAACTGAACCTTAAGACTTATTATCTTGAGTGCACTAATGTTGCTAATAAGATTGTGTGAAGTTTTGTATGAAGGAAAAATTTCAGGTGTATGGAAGGAATGAGTAATGAGATGAAAGATGGACTAAAGCTCAAGCTTGGGGATGCCACGCGTGTCACCCCAAGAAATATCCAAGAAGTACAAGCATCAAAGCTTGGGGATGCCCAAGGCATCCCCTTCTTCATCAATAAAAATCCCAGGTTTCTTCCAAACGCTTCATTTTTTTTGTTTCATCCACAGTTGTATTGTTCTTGGAGCGTCTTCTTTTTCATTTTAGTTTTGGTTTTTCATTTGCTTGGTTTGCTTAGTTTGCTGAATAAATTGGTTGGATCTCCTCTTTCATACATTGGTTTTCAAATAGTTTGGTTTGGATTGGAAAAGAGTAGGAAAAGTTCATGCTTAAGTGGTAAAGAGAGCTTGTTTTTTACTGTGGCCTATGCTTTGTCATGCCATGCTTGATATTGTTTTGGCTTTATGCTTAGTATTATTTTCTGTAGCATGACTTGTTATAAACAATTGAGACTGCTTAATGTGCCTTGGATGAATCATGCGATGTTTTAGCATATTAAAACATAGTATAGTAGTATTCTCCCTTGATGTTTTATTTGGGTTGACTTGGCGCATGCTCACACCATTTTATGACTATCCAAAGTCACCATAAGACTTTATGATCCTTTAGTTTTCAACTTGTAGTATCACTTTATGCTTTGATCAATGATGTTTTGTCGCTCTACATGATTATGGCCATTATTGCCCTCTCGTTTGTCGCTCCCTTACTATTGCTAGCCTTCACTTTCACTGAGTATGTTTTACTCATGTTTCCAACTCCCTAAAACCAAATATTGCCAAAGTATCCACCATACCTACCTATTAGCATCATTTGCTACTTCTGTGCATATTCAATATGCCTTGTTTTCTTCCGAATAAAATGTTTGCTTGTTATGAGAAAGTTAGTTAGTAAAGCTCTCACGAACTTGATGGCACACTTTATTTTCTTGCATTTAATAAACCTGAACCATTGCGTCCTTATTTGTTGCGTATATGCTTGCGCTTTATAAGTTGAATCTAGTAGAACCATGTATCATGGGGAACGCTTTCAACACTGTATTGGTACTTTGTACCTAGTTGATATCATGTTCTTTTGCTTATGGATCCCGACGGTGTGAAATAAAAGTGGAACTTGTAAGATCATGGAGTTTGTATGTATGTTAGAGAAATGCCTGGGCTGCTAGCCTAAGCCATGCCTAATCATGGTGGAAACTTGCAGCATAACCATAATGAGCATTCTATGAAGCATCCTCAATAAAAATCTATGCACATAGTAAATAAAATGATCGCTAAGATGCTCATTGTCTGCTTGCCTTGTCATTTTGATTATGGGATAGCTCCTGTGTCATGTGCATGGGGTACCCGTTGGCGTTTCTCTATGATACGTATATACTTACAATGACAAGAGCTTACTCGTGACTGAAGTTGAGTAGCATGAGGATCGGTCTTCGTAAGTAAGGGGCATGAGACTTCGATTTATAACTTGTCAAGCATATCCTCTTAGTTGTGTCACTTTAACCTTAACCATTTAAAGATGCTTATGATAGGGGAAATGAGAGATCAAAGCTAATGAGTACCATACTTTCAGCATTTGGAAGCCTTTCAAACTTTTCAAAACCTGTTCATTTCCTTATTGAGTCTCCACACATTGTATGAGCACTTTCTTGAGAGCATAGTGGTCATTCTTAGTTCTATGTGCATTGTCCCAAGACTTGTTGATTGATGCATACCTTGATATTGCTTGTTTTAAACTATTTGTATCTAGTCACTCTTGTAAACTTTGAAGGTGTCCTGTGCATTTATGTTTGCTACTCTATGAGGGACAAACTGAATGCCATTATGCTATGTTTTCTTTATGTGAAACAAACAAACGTCTTGCAAAGCAATGTTATTCATGAATCTTTTGTTTGTGCCTTTTTCATGTTGCATCATAGTTTCTTTGTCTTATTGCTAGAACTTTGTCTTTCATGCTATGATTGAAGTACTATGATCCCAGCTTTGAATGTTTTACAAATACTTTGATCAAGTATTTGATGGTGCATGTCACCTAAAAAATTATTCTTTCTTTCTATCACTTACCTACTTGAGGACGAGCATGAGTTAAGCTTGGGGATGTTGATACATTGCAAATGTATCTATAATTTTTGATGTTCCATGCTTGGTTTTATCTACTTTCTTATGTTTTGTCCACAGTTTGGATTAATTTTCATATGATTTCTTGGACTAACCTATTAACAAGAGCCATAGTGCCAGCTGCCTATTTTCTGCTGTTTTTGGTTCCAGGAAAGTAAGAAAATGAATATTGTCGGAATTGGACGGGACAAAAGCCAAAGTTCCTATTTCACCAGAAGACTCCCGAAGCCAGAATATGAGACGGAGTGGGGCTGGGGCCCAGCCACACCACCTGGTCGCGCGGGCTGGGCTTTGCCGCTCCAGGGGGTGGTCTGGCCACCCCAGACTCCCCCTCGGTCTCCCTCTTCACCTATAAGATGCCTTCTGACCTAAAAACTCTGGGGGGTTCGACGTTTTTCCAGAAGGAGTTCTGCTCCGCCGCCACCACCAGATTCCATGAAACAGCACCAGAAACTCCGTTCTGACACCCTGCCGGGACTGGGAATTGGAGGAGATCATCGCCATCATCATCACCATCGCTTCTCCATTAACCATCCATGTTTCCAACATCTATGAGTGAGTAATCCCCCGCTGTAGGCTATGGGGATGATAGGGATTAGATAAGATTGTTTATGTAATGGCATCAGATTGTTAGGGCATGGTGCCTAGTATCTTCTATTAGTGCTTTATGACTTTGTTGCGACTTGTTGTGCTTAATACTTGTCACTAGGGCCCGAGTACCATGATTTCAGATCTAAACATGTTATTGATTTATTATGGCAGTATTGTTTATGGTCTTATCTGCAAGTTGTATACACACGTTATTGTCCGGAACCAATGGCCCCGAAGTGACAGAAATCGGGATAACCGGAGGGAATGGCTTTGATGTGAGGATCACATGTGTTCATGGAGTGTTAATGCTTTGCTCCAGTGCTCTATTAAAAGGAGCACCTTAATTGCCAGTAGTTCCCTTCAGGCCCCGCTGCAAACGGGCTGGCAGGACAAAAGATGTTGTGCAAGTTCTCATTGCGAGCACGTATGACTATATATGGAACACATGCCTAGGATTATATAGTACTCGGATGCTTTATCTTATTTATCTGCAATTGCCCTATGTTCTGATTGCTATGTGAATTGTCTTGTCCATGCAACGCCCGTCCATCCATCCCTATGCCTACCGCACTCGAATTCTACTGTTTACTGCTATTGTTACTACCGTCTTTACTTTGCTGCTGCTACTTTGCTATTCCTACTATAAAACTGTTGCTACTGATAAACTGCTGTGAGAAAGATTGTTTCCAGGTGCAGATGAATTGACAACTCAATTGTTAAGGCTTATAGATATTCTTTGGCTACCCTTGTGCCGAATCAATAAATTGGGTTTCACTTCCCTCGAAAATACTGCGATACACCCCCTATACTTGTGGGTCATCACTCAGCCCAGTAATAAAATTGGACAACAGACCAGGGTGGAAGTTACTGAGAAGATAAGGGATGAAGTTGCCCAGAACAAGGAACAAGTTTCTCAGACTAGTAAGGAAGTTGCTCATCAGATCAGGATGGAAGCTTCTGGGAAAGCAATTGAGGAAGCTGCTCAGCAGTCAAGGGGGCAAGTTGCTGGTACCAGGGAGCAAGTTGCCCACACCAATAAAAAAGTTGCTGACACCATGGGGGACGCTACGCAACAAACCAGGGAGAAATTTGCTGATACCAGGAAGGAAGATACTATTACCAGGAAGGAAATTACTGAAAGTGTCCAGAGAACTATTGAGCCCAGGGATAAAACCGACAGACAACCCAGAAAGGTAGTTGAACAGGAAAAAATGGATCAAGTTGCACATAGCAGGGGACAAGTTTCCCCTACCGTGCAAAAATTAGCTGAGCAAACTAAGGTGAAAGTAGTCCAACAGACCATGCATAAAGGTGTACAACAGATTAGCAAAATGCAGGACAACAGGCCACGGGTAAAGTTGTTGAGACAAAGGGAAAAGTTGCTGACACCATGGGGAAAGTTGCTGATCCTAGCAGAAAAGTTGTTGATCCTAGCAGGACAGTTGCTGACACCAGGGTCAAAGTTACTAAGACCAGTGAAGAAGTTACTGATACCATGCAGAAAAAAGGAACCTGCCCAGCAACAAATATCAACCAACCAAGTCACATATATCAAGAAGGCTAAATTGGTGGCTCGCAATGGAAAATTGTCTTGCCCCGATGGCATCCCCTTGGTAGTTTTTGCTGGTACCACGATCATGACTGGTTCTGGTGCACAGAACATGGAAGCTATTGAACAAAAAACAAAGGAAGTTGCTCAGGATAAGGAGGAAGTTTCTCAGCCTAGCCAGCAAGCTGGTCCTGGACATCATGGTGATGTTGGGAGCAGCAAACAACAAGACTATGCAAAAATGTCTTTGTTGGATCTGTGCAAGATGGACGTCGAGAAGAAGAAGTTTCCAGAAATTCGACTCATCGAAGAACCTGCCATCTTTGAGATGCATTCACAAAGTGAGTTGAAGTCTATTATGCAAGAAGATCTAGAAAAATCAGGTGACTCGCACGACAAAAATTTGGAATGGATCGATGGTTGTGTACAATGTAGTCCAAGGACTTTCAAGGGGTATCTTGATTTAGTTGACATGGTGAAGGAGACGATTATGCAGTCCAGCAAAGGGGAGCCTGCGAAACTAAAGGAACCCGCAAGGTCTACAACAAAATTCACAGAGAAGCCAACTACAGATACAAGACATGTAAGTACAGCGTAGAAGCAAACAAGTTCAGTTGTTCCTCAGGCAACTTCTACACTGAAACAGACAACTTCTTCTATGCACGAAGCAACTATAGTGCATAGCTAGCCAGAGAGAAGCCATGTGCAAGTTACAGCCACAGAGAACAAGCATGCAACTTATGATGTACTGCAGGCAAGTTCTTCAGCTCTGCACGCAAGTAATGTATAGACCAAGGCAATGATACGTTCCTAACGTATCTATAATTTTTGATGTTCCATGCTTGGTTTATATCTACTTTCTTATGTTTTTTCCACACTTTGAAGTACTTTTTATACACTTTCTTAGACTAACCTATTAACAATATGCCACAGTGCCAGCTGCCTGTTTTCTGCTATTTTTGGTTCCAGGAAAGTCAGAAAATGAATATTCTCGGAATTGGACGGGACAAAAGCCAAAGTCAATATTTCACCGAGGGGGACACGGAGCCAAAATACGAGACGGAGAGGGGCCAAGGGCCGGCCACACCACCTGGCCACGCGGCCAGGCCTGGCCCGCGCTAGGGGGTGGTGCGGCCGCCTAGGGCACCCCCTCGGCCTCCCCTTTCGCCTATATATTGCCTCCAATACAGAAACCCTAAGTACCCGATCAAAATTCCACGAAAGAGTCTGTAGCCGCCATCATCTCCATCCCTAGATCGAGAGGGATTTGAAGCTCTTCCCGGTACCCTGCCAGAGGGGGGAATTCACCCTGGCGGCCTTCTTCATCACCATGCAAGTCTCCGGTGTGATGCGTGAGTACTTCATCCCTGGACTACTGGTCCATGTAGTAGCTAGATGGTTGGTCCTTCTCCTTTGTGCTACCATGTTTAGATCTTGTGAGCTCCGTTCATGATCAAGATCATCTATTTGTAATCCTACATGTTGTGTTTGCGGGGATCCGATTGATATTGAGATGCTATATCAGATTTATTATTGATTCTATCATGTCTTTGTTATTTGTATTCTTGCATGCTCTCTGTTGTTAGTAGATATCTTGGCCGAGTAGATTCTAGCAACTCCAAGAGGGAGTATTTATGCTCGATAGTGGGTTCATGCCTCTAGTAATCTAGGGAAGTGACGGAAATCTCTAAGGTACTAGATGTGTTGTTGCTACTAGGGAGAAAACAACAATCCTTTGTTCATAGAACAATCATATTGTTTACTTTACACGCAATGCATAATGCAATTATCTGTTGCTTGCAACTTAATACTGGAGGGGGTTCGGATGATAACCTGAAGGTGGATTATTAGTCATAGATGTAGTTGGATTACGGTCTATGTATAATGTTGTAATGCCCAATCAAATCTCATAGGAGTCAAGATGATTAGGTTATGCTTGTATGCTTTTTCGATGTTTGTCAATTGCACCGCTGTAATTTGTTCACCCAACATGTCATCTATCTTAAGGAGAATCACCACTAGTGAACTATGGACCCCGGTCCTTTCTTTTACCATCAATCTACAACTGTTTACTTTCTGGAAGCTATTACTTTCTTCCACACAATATGTTTAATCCTTTGTTTTCAGCAAAACCGTTGAGATTGACAACCTCACTGTCAGTTGGGACAAAGTTATGTGGTTGTGTTGTGCAGGATTCCAAGTTGGAAACAACACCTTGGAGGTGTTTACTTGCTCCTACTGGTTCGATAACCTTGGTTTCACAACTGAGGGAAAATTTGCTACTGTGCTCATCATACCTTCCTCTTGGGGTTCCCAACGAGCTCATCGTATCTTGAGTCAACAAGCATCTTTCTGGCGCCATTGCCGTGTATTGAAGTAAAAAGCACCCACGTCAATCACGCGCCATCAAAGTATTTTTCTGGCGCCGTTGCCGGGGAGTCATGGACATCTTCACAAGGGGAGTCCCTCATAAACAATCTCTTTACTTTATTTTATTTGTTTTGCTTAGTTTGTTTCTGTTTTGTTTGCTTGTTTCTTTATAAAAAAATCCAAAAAAATTAGTTCCTACTTCAAGTTGTTTTTATGTCTAGTTCTTCTCCAATCACTATTTCATTATGGATAACCCACTCGGTTTCCTCTTTGGGAAGATTACTATAATTGCTAAGGTAGTAGATGAACCACCACCTGCTAGAACCTCCATGGACGATTTTATAAGGTATAGAGAATCTTATAAGGGTAAAGTCATGAGAGCCGTGTTAAAAAGGTTGGATCTAATTTCTAAAATTTTGCTTAAACGCCATGATATAAATTTTGCTTTGAACAGGATACTAAACATCTTAAATTCCAATGTGGCTTTAGTAAAGAATTTGTAATTATGAACTATCATTGGAATAACTATATTCATCTTGGATTTGAAGAAGTAGAACAATTCGTTTTGTTTATGGGAGCTTCTGAAATAGAATTCTTCATGTCTAAAAACTATGAAACATGTGTTGCTTGTAAAGACCTTAAAGATATGGTCTCTTCTATCCTTGATCATTGCATAGAAAATTTTAGCAATAATTGTTATATCATTGATTATAAAGAGAGACTTAGTCATGCACAAGAATGTGTCCACAATTTGCATGAGCCTATGGAAGAAGATATTGCTCAACCTGAAAGCTCATTAGATGAAAAAGGGAGGAGAGTGATGGAAAAAAGGAGGAAGAATGGATTAGCTACCCATGCCTACCTTCTAATGAGAGTAAATATTTATCCCTTACATTAATTGATTGTCCCCCATGCTTACCAAAGGAGGATGAATGTTATGTTCCTATGGATTCTTTTGAAAAATCTACTATGGGTAAAAATTGTGATAATAATTATGCTCCTGTTATCTATGATAATCCTTTATTAGTGCCTAACTTCGAAATGCATGGTACTAAAGAGCTTTGCTTAGAAAATGTTTATGATAAAGCTCTAGATGATGGTCCTATATTGGTTGATAATATTAATTGTACTACTATTAAAAATGAGATTGGAGGGATCTTGACCTTATCTTGGAAGCCCATACCTCTTGAGAATGATCAGTCACCTTGTTATAAATTTGATAAAAGTGGGTTTGAAGGTTTTAATCCCATTATTTTTGAGCTTGATAAAAATTATGTGTTTGTAGATCATGAAAAGCATGCTTTATGTGATAGTTATATTGTTGAGTTTATTCATGAGGATACTGAAAATTATTATGAGAGAGGAAAATATGGTTGTAAAAGTTTTCATGGTACTAAAACACCTCTCTATTTGTTGAAAGTTTTGAAGTTACTCTCGTTTTATCTTCCTATGCATGCCACTTTGTTTTTTGTGAATTTATTTGCGTACAAGATTCCTATGCATAGGAAGTGGGTTAGACTTAAATGTGATTTGAATTTGCTTCTTGATGCTCACTTTTACTTCAATTCATATTTCTTATATGAGCATCTTTTCAAGCTTTCTATGCCTAACTTAAAGGCATTAAAGAAAAGTACTTATTGGGAGATAACCCAAAAGTTTTAGATGAGTCTTGGAAGTTATTACCACTGTAATAACCGCTCCTTATCCTATTTGCTTTTTGTGCCAAGAGTAACCTCTAATGAGAGAGAAGTAATGCTTGGAAAGTTGCTGTCTCGAAACAGATTTTTGTGCTTCACTGTAAAAATTCATGTAAAATCTCTATACGTCGTTTTGAGGCGTGAATTTTTTCTTCTTCCTCAGGTTGTTATCTAACTTTCGTTAGTTCAACACTTCTCGATTTGAGCAACAGAAGGTCGGTTTTTACTTGCTGGTCTTTTTTGACAAATTTCTGCCATTATTTGCATTTGCTTCTTGTTGATTCCTCTTTGAGTTCTTTTTGGGGAATTGAGCTTTTCAAGGGAAGTGCTATAGTAGTTTGTGTTTTAATGGAAGTTTTATTGGTGTTAAAACTGAACCCAATGACTTATTATCTTGAGTACACTAATGTTGCTAATAAAGATTGTGTGAAGTTTTGTATGAAGGAAAAAATTTCAGGTGTAAGGAAAGAATGATGTAATGAGATGAAGAATGGACTAAATCTCAAGCTTGGGGATGCCACCTGTGTCACCCCAAGAAATATCCAAGAAGTACAAGTGACATGGGTATACCCTGCAGGTACTCGAGTTTGGTATATACGGTCTAGATACGATGGAAGCCCACGGCGTTGCCACGGCCCAATGAAGACTTCAAGTGGCCCATGGACTCTCGATGACTTGCGAGACAAGAAGAAGTTTAAAGATAGAAAGTTTAAAGGGAAAACACTAATCTGTAAGCGACTCGATTTGCTACCCGAGACCTGGCCTATCTATATAAAGGCTAGGAGGGGGCGGCGAGGAGGACACATGCCACCCTAGTTTCCACAACTCTCGCTAGATTGCATCTGCGCGCCCCTGTAATCTTCGATTCCTTCGTTAATTCCAAGAGTAGACAAGCAGGAGTAGGGACCTCTACGAGGCCTGAACCTGGGTAAACCTTGCGTCCCTGTGTGCTTGTTTGCTAGCCGATTAATGCTTCCAGCGCTCTCGCCTTCTCCAAAACCCAAGTCCATAACAATGGGCATTGATGAGTTAAACCCTCGTCAATTGGCGCCGTCTTTGGGAACTAGGAGTGCTGATGTTGCGGCCCCTTCGGCCCCATCAACCGCGATCTACAACTTCGCAGCAGTGGAGATTCACCAGCTCTTCGGTGCATTCGACTTCATCATCCACACGCCGGCCACTCGTCTGGCTTTCGAGTCCGTGGGCGATGGAATCAGCCTGGCAATTGGGAGCTTCAGCTTCCAAGTTGGTCAGATGGGCACGCTTCGCATGCCTGACCAGCCAACAGCATCCGCGATTGCTCCAGCATCGTGGTTTCCGCCACCAATCGATGCCCTCAACGAGCTCAACACCTCAGCAGCAGCTAAGAGCACGGACAGAGACAGCAGTCGCGGATCTGATCTGGGTGGCCTAGCAATGGCAGATGGGGTCTACGGCTCCGGATCCGAAAGTTGCGAAAGCAACAGCTTCCCCAACCACTTCATGCGCGCCATCATCAACGCCGGCGAAACCAGCGCCAATCATGAAAATGGTGACAACGGTCCTGATCCACCCAACGGTGGCATACTTAACAGCGGACCACCCAATGGCGGCCCCACCAACGGTGGCAATGGCGCTCCCGTCAACAATGGAGGGGCAGTCGAACCTCCAACCATGGTGAATGAACACACTGGTGAACCTGTCGTGATCAGGCTCAATGATCTTGAGTGGGCACATTGCCGAGAAGCTCTCCGAGGCAATCCTCTGCCCCCCCGGCACACCGCAAGATCTGCTGATGGGCTATCATTGGCTACTAAAGGAGGAGTACAGACGTCAGTTACAAACGGTCGCGCAACTCGAAGCGCGTAAAAAGGCGGCAGACGAGTCAAGTCTTCGACGGGCCAGGCTCTCCTCCCACGGAGGATCCTCCTCCAAGGGCAACGAGTACGTGGCCAACAAGAGGCGATCTTGAATGGCCCACCTTACCGAGCAGGAGTGCATACAAGCTGCGAAAGTCCTCGACTTCAGCTCTATGCTAGTCGATACACGGGGCAACGTGGTCCCAAAGATGCCGCAAGCTGCGGTGACAGCGGCCACCATGTACCTCCTCAACAACTAGCCGCCGGCTGGGGACCCCCGAGCCGCCATGCACCGATATACGATCGTGGGCTTGGGGTTAATCGAGGACGCTCTCGACAAAGAGCCGACGCCGGAGCCGAAGAAAGACAAGGCTCTAGAAAAACGCTATTCCTCACCCTCGTCCAGCAACGACAGTCACGATCTGTCTCGACGTCGCCGCTCACGGCGACACGACCACGACTACGATGCACGTGATGACCTCACGCAGCGCAAAATCGACAAGTCAAGAGCATGACGCGCCCGCTCGACTGGCTCAGAGGACGAAGACGTGGAGCTCTGTGGCGCTAGATGCTTCAGCTGGGCTATCAGGCAGAAGCAAATGCCCAAGGGGTTCAAGCTCCGATCGAAGAACCCAAAATTTGATGGCCTGCAGGACCCAAAAATCTGGTTGGAGGACCACATCTCCTCCGTCAGGCTCCACGGCGGGAGTCGAAGCATGGCCATGCAATGCTTGCAGCAACAGCTGCAGTGCACCGCCCGAGCATGGTTCAACAACCTCCCGCGTGGATCCATTCACAGCTGGGAAGAGCTGGTCTACAACTTTGTGCACAACTTCAAGGGAACCTACAAAAGTCCCACATCAATCGAAGAACTAAGGTGCTACCAGCAAAGGTCAGGCAAATCGCTACGCTCGTACATCCAGAGGTGGTCCATCATCAAGAAGTCCACAGAAAACATCTCGAAAGATCGCGCAATCGATGCATTCAACGGCGACATTCGCCGCATAGAGCTCAGGGAAGAGCTGGGCCGCTCGAAGCCCAAAACAATTGACCACCTAGTGGAAATCGCGAATCGATGGGCAGGTGGAGAAGACTCGATGAAAAACCGCGTTCATTCCGACGACGAAGCGGAACTCAAGCGTAGACACGATCGCCGAAGCAAGCGTCGAATGCGCATCTACGATGATCGCGACGACGTCCACATGGTCGTAGCCAGCTAAACCGACAGGCGCGATGACAACCGCAACAGCGACTATCGCAGCGATGGACACCGCGACTCCAGGAAAACCACACAGGTATGGCAGCGCCGCACTCGTGAAGAGGCACCTGTAACAAAAATTGAGGACAAACTGTCCAGGCCGTGCAACATGCACTTCTACATCGACAAGCACGACGGCAAGAAAAAATCTAGCCACCTTCTCAAGGACTGCCGCGAGTTCCTCAAGCTCCACGAGGGTTTGGCTCGGATGAATCGCGACGCAGTCAACAGGGGCTACGGAGTCGCCCCAGGCGCTGTACTGACAACTACAGCACAGAAAAAGCAAAGTGTGAAAGATAGGCATCGCTGCGAATGACTAAAGGAAAAGATAAGAGGATAGAAGGCTAACACTTGAACTGCTCACTCAGCTGGGCCACCTCCTCCAATAGGTACTTCTCGCGAGCAGAGGATTTCTCCTCCTTCGACTTCCATGCATCGGTGCTACCACGGAGGATGGGCAACTCATGCTCCAGTTGTTTAATACGATTGCACAGTCGCGAGACCAATGGCAACTCCTCCACCTTCGAACGAGGTTGCGCCAAGTTCTCATCGACAGAAGGAGGATCACGAGGATCACTCGAAGGAGCACTCGATGTACCCTTTTACAAATCAAGTAAAAAGAAAATAAGAGACCAAGAATACATTTGGCAAAGGGTATATCTGCATTCAGACAAAGTAAAAGTTTCGATTGGGACACCCCCATAAAATCATGGTTCCATAAAGAAAAAAGCTAAGCCACTAAAGCTATTACAAAAGGAGACTAAGGCGCATCATGTTTCTTTGACTTGGACTTAGGCCTCGGGGGATTCATCGCATCCGTGGCTGTCTTCGACGCCACGGGCTTGCCAGCAGAACCCCCAGAAGCCGCAGCCTTCGCAGCCTTCGCCTGCCGCTGCTCTTCGGAGTACTTGGCGAGTGTAGGGAGCAAAAACTACCTGCTGGCCTCCAGCGTCGACATGCATCGCCTCAGAGATAGCTGTGGGATCCATCTCCACGCCATGGGCCTGTACCATTGCGAGTGCCATGGTGGCGTCGACGGAGCGCTGCGAATTTTTGAAGTCCGTAGGAATTCCTCCAGCCAGGGATTCCACCAGGTCGCCGAGATTGTCGATCATCCCAGCCTTCACAGTCAAGTCCTCACAGATGCGACTGAGCACATCCTTGGCCTTCCCCAGCGTCTCCTGGAGGGAAACGCTGTGGTCCTCGACTGCGGTGATGGCACCAGCCAAAGCATCCGCACGGCGCAGAGATTGGACATCGAAACTCAAGACACTTGCATCTGCATACAAAAAGCATTAATACAGCAATCATACGTCAAAGCGCGGAAGAGCAAGACATATCCATATGAAAAAGGACATACCCGAGAGGGACTTGGCAATCGAGAGAAGATGCTCCTCGAACATCTTCTCCCTCTCAGTAGTGGAGGCAAGGAGATCCTGATCTCGCTTCCGCGACTCCTCCAAGGCTGCGACTGCCTCGTCACGATTCTTCATCGCCGCGGCCAATGCCTTCTCCAACACAGCAGCATGGCAAAGTAATTCATTGTGCTCAGCTACAATAAACAGATAGGTTTACCAAATCAAATCAATAATATCCGCAAAAGACAAGGACGAAGACAAAACTTACTTTCGACAATACGATGGCGATTGTCCAGTCGCGCATGTTGTCGTCCCATGTTAAGGACCTGCTCTGCCAAGCAGGCGGCTTCCTTCATGATGAGCTGCATCAGAGACAGTCCAAGTTCAAGTAAAAGCACGCTAAGAATAAATCCGACTGCCAACTACAAGATACTTACATGATCCTCCACAAACTCCGAAGAAGGCTATTGCACAGTCATCCGGGTAACCATTTGATGCCCCCCAGCATGCGGGAACTCGATGAGTTATGCCCGGAGTGGGCCGCCAAGGGAGGAGAAGGAGACCGCGAGGCCACGTTCTTGGACTTGGAGTCTGCGACTCTAGACTCTTTCAAAAATTGGACGTCATCAGAAGACGACGTCGCCACTTGACTGGAACATACAATCAAACAAGAGCTTCAAGACAGATGACAACTCAAAAAAAAGAAACGAAAATGAATTCGCGAAGTACAGGACTTACCAGTCAAATCTATCAAGATTGAAGGACTGCTCCTCTAACTCTGACGATTCCTTTGGCAGTCAAAGCTTCTTCCGGGAAGGAGGAGCCATAGAGCGCATAGGAACGGCGGGTATCGGCTCCACCGCACTGATGGATGGGCCCTCTAGAGTCAAAGGAGACGAAGCATCCTCGCTGCGCGAATGCTTGCGAGTGTCCGGACCGCTGGACTCGGGGGCTTCCTCCTCCTCTTCAAGTGGGACGGTCGATTCTGACTCGTCCTCTTCATCTACTTCGCGAGGAATAACCCCCTCAGGAAGAGGGGGAAAACTAGGAGATACCTTCCAATCCTGCATACAGAAAACAATTCAGTATACGTCAAGAACTCATAAACAATCGACAAATAAAGGTACTTTGTAGCACAATCATACCTCAGGTGGAGGGTTAGAGGCATCGAAGGGAGGCATGACTGGTTCACTAGGGAGAACATCCTTGGTGGTGTACTTGGTCACCAATCGCACCCTCTTATCTATATGACCCGCGGAAATGCCATCGGCAGATACACGAGTGACATCGTCTGGACCAGCCCATTGGAACATGGTGTCCACTCTAGCCTGCAGAGGCTGGATGCAATGGCGCAACCATGTGTGAATGAGGGTGGCGCCTCCCTCTTCTTTACCCATGCGACTCTCGAGCTCACAGACGCGCTCGTACAACACTTCTGTCTCCTCGGACTCACCAGGCATAACAACGTTCTTCCAAGAACGCCTCCTCTTGCAGGGCGTCGCGGGGTCGAAGGGAGCGAGTCCGAAGTGCTCTCCGTTGGCCTTATAGTCACGGATGTAGAACCACTTGTCTCTCCACTCTTGGACGGACGCCATCAGCTTGATGTCGAAGTAGGTAGTAGAGGAGTCGACATGAATCCCGCAGCTGCCTATGTTGTAGACTAACGAGCCAGAAGCTGACTGACGCTTCAGCTTGAAAAGCCGCTTGAAGAAACCAAAGTGTGGCTCGACTCCGAGCCAGCACTCGCAAAGCGTGATATAGCACGCAATGTGAAGAGAGTTTGGGGACAGCTGGTTCAGCTGGAGCCCATAGAAACAAAGAAGGCCCCTGACAAAGGGATGTAGGGGCAGAGACAGACCACGAATGATGAATGCGAGGAACATAAACTAGAAACCTGATGGAGGACAAGGGGTTACCTTGTCACCAGGCACTCGCGAATCGTCTTCGGCGAGCGTAAGAACTCCATCTTGGCATAGAAGACGGAGTTCAGAGGCCTTGATGGTAGATACGCACCACGCGCCATTGGTGACACGGGTGCCCGCACCTTTCTTCTTGCCGGCGCCAACAGCGCTGGTGCCCACGGCGGCGGAGCCACCCTTCTTCTTGGCGATGGCAGTGGCGGCAGCAGACCTAGTGGCGGCGCCTCCCTTCTTTTTCCCCATCTTGCGATGGCGGTGCGAGCGGAGGAAGTAGCTCGGGAACACGCGGAGTTGGTCCAACGCCGCGAAGAGGACAAGCTCTGGGAAGCAGAGAGCAGTGGAAATGGCGATGGAAACACAAACAGAAAAAAGAGTAGATGGGAAAATTACCCCAGCTGCGCTGCTACTTAACCCCCTTGCGGATGCAATCCAACGGCCAGCAGAAACCCTATTGGATATGTGGCGCACATCGTGGTCAACACGTGGAGAAGCCAAAGCACGAACTGTCCCCCACTATCTCCATTATACGCGGAAATCGAGGAGGCGCAGTTAAAACGAAAGATTACGCATGCCAGGTCAAATCAAAGTCAGAAAATGGGACCCACCGCTCATCATGTCCCGTCAAAGTTGTTCACGCGAGCAACTGAGATCACCACATCGTCAGCACTGATGTCATCAAATTGAGCACTAAAAGACTTCGACTACTTTTGTCCTTGCTCGAGTCTTCGACTCCACCAAGCACTAGGGGGCTACTCCCATAGGGAGCTCTGGTCGCGCACCCTACGATTTTCTTTTTCTGCAGGAATATGGACAGTCAAAGCATACCCAACCACCCGAATCTACGATTCGACTATGGATCATGGGTTACTGTTGGGCCACATAGAGATAAACAAAACTTTTTCCGTGATCCCAAGATCCAGCTCGGGTAGAAGGCCACAAGGATTACCACTAGATGCGTAGTTGCGGAATCGATGAAGCACG
Source organism: Avena eriantha (assembly GCA_910589775.1). Classification (NCBI taxonomy): domain Eukaryota; kingdom Viridiplantae; phylum Streptophyta; class Magnoliopsida; order Poales; family Poaceae; genus Avena; species Avena eriantha. The sequence goes on along the minus strand of OU342741.1, from coordinate 189,805,722 downwards.
TCTCTTGATGCAGTGCACTCCTCACGATCCGTTCCTATTCCATGTCTCACGATCCGTTCTGATTCCACGATCGTCGAAGTGCTGAACATACAACACCTCCGGTAGTATCCACACATAGGAGGAGGAGCAGCGGCGGTGGACTGCTAGGTCCGATACGGCGGCGACAGGACGGACTAGAGCTAGGGTTTCCAACACATGGAGTGACCTGACCATGTGCTCTAAGCACCTGTGCCCCAGCTTATATAGGGAGTAAAAGTGGGCTCCACTCACTTGTGGCCCATTCACTAAAAAGTCCTATATTAGTCACTTCAAGTCTCACTTGCTGACTAAGTCCATGTCTCTATTTGGGTCCAACCCAAATAGATTTCCTGTTTGGGTCTAACCCAAACTTGCTCCCGCTCTTAAGTGTGTGACCTGACAGGCTCATGGTAACCCGGACACGATTCCGAGTCTCACTCGTGATCGATCAGTCGGTAGCGGCTCCTAGCAGAACGTGCCGACTCCCAAGTACCAATAAGTCATGACGACATACCTTTCCAATGCGACTTTCGTCTAAGTCCCTTTTACCTCACGATATACCTTGTCAGACTATAGGCGAATGATCGTCATCCCTTAAATAGTCCGACTCTCTTTCTCGATCCGAGATAAGTGATTCACCCGACTAACTCTTAGTCGGTCGCCTTGGTTAACACTTAACCGAGTCACGCATGGCCATGCTTTCTGAATCATATCTTCCGAGAGGGCCTAGATAATATCTCTCTAGACGGAGGGGCAAAATCCCATCTCGGTTATTCACATCACGCAGCTTGATTCTCAGTCGACCCGAACTCCGCCTTTATAACTGCCAGTGACGGAACAACATTTGACAGAACCTAAGTCGGTGATCCTCAACTCGGATTGTGCAATAACCTCAGGTCTAAGGATTACATTGATTGAGATATGCAAATGATGACTTGTTCGTTGCATCTCAATATGGGTCAGTCCGACTCGCTAAAATCTTTGCCGAATCCGTGTAAGTTGTAATAGCATGTCCATGCCCATGACAAGTGGAACCGAGTCATCTGCCGACTTTCACATTAGTCTAAGCTGTGTGTCCAACACAACCTTAACAACCAAGGACAATTAGTATGAACAACATGAATATGCAGTTCCACAATCGAATCACATATTCAATGATACATATTAGTAGTTCATACATGGACAAAAAAACCTTATGAATACATTGGGAACAACATCATACATGATTGCCTCTAGGGCATATTCCCAACAGTCTCCCACTTGCACTAGAGCCAATCATCCGACATCACATGTCTAGACATCTAACTGGTTGTACGAGCCCTGAACCACACCAAGATCCATGAGGAAATTCCTCATCCAAACGGCTTCTTTTGCCGCCTCCAAGGCAGCAATATACTCAGCTTCTGTTGTAGACACAGACGCCGTCTCTTGCTTTGAACTCTTCCATCTCACAGCCCCTCCGTTTATCACAAACACATATCCAGATTGCGAACGAGAATCATCCAAGTCAGTGAGATAACTCGCATCCGTGTAACCCCTTACACTGAGTTCATCCTCACCTTCATAAACCATGAACATATCCTTAGTCCTTCTCAAGTACTTGAGGATATTTTTAGCCACTGCCCAGTGGATCTCTCCAGGGTTAGCCCGGTATCTGCTCACAACACTTAGAGCATAGGAAACATCCAGCCTAGTACAAATCATAGCATACATGATGGATCCTATGGCAGAAGCATACATAATCGCACTCATCCGACTTCCCTCATCAGTTGTCGAAGGACACTGGGTCTGGCTAAGTTTTACGCCATGGGACATCGCAAAGAACCCCTTCTTAGACGATTCATGTTGAACTTCTTCAACACTTTGTTCAAATATGTACTCTGACTCAATCCAATGAGCCGCCTTGATCTATCTCTATAGATCCGGATTCCTAGTATGTAAGTCGCCTCACCCAAGTCTTTCATCGAAAAACTCTTTTCCAATGATTCCTTGGTCTCTTGCAACATATGGACATCATTTACAATCAGTAATATGTCATCCACATATAGGACCAGAAAGTTCACTTTGTTCCCACTAAACTTCTTGTATAAACAAGAATCATGATCACTCTTGATGAAGCCAAACGATTTGACTACCTCATCAAAGCGAATATTCCAACTCCGAGATGCTTGCTTCAACCCATCAATGGATTTCCGAAGCTTGCATACCTTATCAGCATTAGCCGGATCGACAAAACCCTCGGGCTGTATCATATACACGTCCTCGGTTAAATTTCCATTAAGGAAAGCCGTCTTGACATCCATCTGCCATATCTCATAGTCGAAATAGGCTGCTATAGCTAACATGATCCGAACTGATTTAGGCATCGCCACGGGAGAGAAAGTCTCATCGTAGTCAACTCCTTGAACTTGTTAGAACCCCTCCGCGACAAGCCGTGCCTTATAGATAGAAACATTTCCATCCATATCAGTTTTCTTCTTAAAGACCCATTTGCACTTGACGGGTCTTGCACCGTCTGGCAGATCAACTAATTCCAAACTTGATTTTCATAAATGGACTTTAACTCGGATCTCATGGCTCCAAGCCATGACTCAGAATCAGAACCCACCATCGCTTACGAATAAGTTTCCGGCTCATCACTATGCAACAGCAACACATCCCGAACACTTTGCAATCTGGCCGATCTTCGCAGGGTCGGTGTAGGTGCCGGCTCAGGTACCACGATTGGCTCAACCTCTAAGGCTTTTGACGACTCCCTGCTGGCCGGTATCTCTTGAATTTGTTCGACTTGCACCGTGCTCCCATTGACTCCCCGACTGAGAAACTGTTTCTCAAGGAAGACACCATTCCGAGCGACAAACACTTTGCCCTCTTTTCGGTTGTAGAAGTAGTAACCCAAGGTTTCCCTTGGATACTCCACAAAAATACACTTACCCGACTTGGCTGTAAGCTTGTCAGACTGAAGTCGCTTGACAAAAGCTTCACAGCCCCAAATATTAAGAAAAGATAAACTCGGCTTCTTGCCAACCACATCTCATGTGGTGTCTTCTCTACCGACTTTGATGGTACTTTGTTTAGTGTGAATGCTGCAGTTTCTAGACAATAACCCCAAAATGATAAAGGCAGATCTGTCCGACTCATCATTGACCGTACCATGTCCAACAAGGTCCGATTCCTCCTTTCTGACACACCGTTTCTCTGCGGCATTCTTGGAGGAGTGAGCTAGGGAACTATTCCACAACTCTTAAGATGGTCATCAAACCCATGGCTCATGTACTCGCCTCCTCGGTACGACTGAAGAAACTTTATTTTCTTGCCGAGTTGATTTTGTACCTCATTCTAGAATTCCTTGAACTTTTCAAAGGCATCTGACTTATGTTTCATCAAGTAGATATATCCATACCTACTCAAATCATTAGTGAAGGTAATGAAGTACTCATAACCACCTCTGGTTGTCGTGCCCATCCGGACACATACATCACTATGTACTAGTCCCAATAAGTCGGACGCCCTTTCACAACTCTTTGCAAAAGGTGTTTTGGTCATCTTGCCGAGTAGGCAGGATTCGCATGTCTCGAACGACTCCAGGTCGAACGAAGTTAGGAGTCCATCATCATGGAGCTTCTTCATGCGTTTCCAACTTATATGACTAAGCCGACAATGCCAAAAGTAAGTCATATTTAGATCATTTGGTTTCAACCTTTTCACATTTATATTATAGACAGATTCACCCTCAAGATTCAAAATAAATAACCCATCCCGGACGGGTGCAAAGCCGTGAAACATATCATTCAAATATAAAGAACAACCATTATTCTTAATATTCAACTCATAGCCTTGTCTCATCAAACATGAGGCAGAAATGATGTTTCGACTAAGCACTCGAACATAATAACAATTATTTAGCTCCATTAAAAATCTAGAAGGTAAATGAAGTTGCATTGTGCTAACTTTCAACGCAGCGAATCTCGCTTTGTTGCCGACTCGAATGTCAACCTGGCCTCTCGCCACGCTCCTAGTTCTTACCAGTCCCTGCAACGAGTTGCAGATGTGAATGACTGATCCGGTATCATATACCCAAGAACTACCAGGTGCATCAGCAAGATAAATGTCTATAACATTGCAAATAAGCGTACATGAGCCGGAAGTCACACCTCCGCTCTTGGCTTTGTCAGCCATATACTTGCTGCAATTCCTCTTCCAGTGGCCATCCGACTTGTAGTAGAAGCAAGTGGATCCGACTGCAGGAGATGGCTTAGTCCCTAAGGAAGTGTTTTGGACTGGGTCCTCCGCCTTACCTCTCGACTTTTCCTTCTTCTTAGTCCAAGAAATCTTCTTGAACTTAGCCTTATTCTGCACCATCAACACTTGACTGGTACCTTTCTTGAGATCCGCCTTAGCCTGCTTGAGCCTCCCATGTAATTTAGTGAGATTCTTATCCATACCATGCATGTGGTAGTTCGATATGAACTGACCATACGCATTAGGAAGAGAGTTCAGAATTATGTCCGTAGTGAACTCTTCGCTAATGGGGTAGCCAAGCCTTTCTAGAGACTGCACGTAACCAACCATCTTAATCACATGCGGACTCAGTGGATCGCCATCCTTAAGCTTGCAGGTCAACAAAGCCTGAGAGACTTGATACCTCCCAGTCTTTGCCTGAGCCTGGAACATACTTTTGAGGCTTTCGATCATATCGTAGGCCTCAACATTGTCGAACTGCTGCTGCAAGTCCAGTTCCATGTGAGCAAGCATAAGACAGCTAATCTCCGTGGATTCATCACAAATCTGATGGTAGGCATTGGTGGCTGCGACAGTCGCATTCTCATCCGGCTCAGCTAGAAGTGGGTTATCTAGGACATGGTCCCTTTTTTCTTGTTTGTTCTCATATTACGATACTAGTTGGTGAAATTAGTTCCATTCAGCTTATCTTTCTCTAAGATGGTTCTCAAAGCAAAACCGGAAATCTGAGGAAGACTGCTAGGTGCCATTGATCTACAACAGAAAATATGCAAAACACTTAAGACATGTATCCATAAAGAGCAAGCATATTAAACATTTTAATATTTATGCTCCCACTAGAACCAACACCCCTCCGATGGTTACTTAGTGATTCGGGACCCTAAATAAGCAAGTCGACTAGTGAGCTTTAGCATCACCGCTAGCCGTCAAGTGATCTAGGTAGACAAATCCTTGTCAATCATATCTCATACGACTCATGTTGGATGGGTGGCATCACATGCCCCGGCTTCCATCCGACTTTTCCCCGAGTCCCACAACCGTTGTGATAGACCCGTTTAGATTACCAAGTGCTTCTGCTGTAAGAGTCCGACTCGAACCCACCTAGTCGGAAAGAATTGATAGCACCTCAATTTTATGAGCTCACTACCAAAAATGTCTGACTTGTGATGGTGCAGCACTAGCTAGGAAACCGACTAGACCTTCTTTGAGGGATTACTTTCTACCAACTATCTAATAGAGGTAAAATAGAGACATAACAATAAAACAAAATAAAGCAATTATAATGTGAAATGGTATGGCTCTCTTCAAGGCGATCTCCATCTCCACAAAGCTTGTAATTCGACTCGTGTCAACTCTTGTCACGTGCCGCCTTACACCATGTAGCCGACTTGTACATCGACTTGCATGCCTTCCGGATTCTCCAAACATCTACACTAGCTAGTAATGTAAATTATATAGAGAATCTGACACACAGGTCTTTATACAATAAGATGACAACACCTAGGCTCCAGCCGGCTGACACATGCACATAAGCCATACCATTCACAACATCATCCTGCAAAAACAAGTTATGCATAGATACGATATCTGCCGGCGTTGTGAAACTCGCAACGACATCTAAGGCGCTACGACAGGGCGAAGCTGGCGGTTTTTCCGTAAACACAGATCTCATCTGCATTCCGGACATGGATTTCTTCATCGGATAAAACAATTTTATCCAAATCTGATCCGGACTCTGATTCGACCAAACTCTTTCATCTTTGATCACTGCATCCGGATTTATGTGTCACAGTCTACCTCGATGGCGGAAGCCGACCGGTAGGGGTATGTCGTTCCATGACCTTAGCAGTTAGATCACGAAAACCAGATCATCCATTTCCCAAGTATTGTTGATCCAATCAACTTCGTAGAAAACCGATCTATCTCATAGATCGACCACCAAAACTGCAATTAGATCCAATCCAACGCCAACCGCATATCACATATGCATGATCTCGAGCCTAAAACTAGAAGCTAATACTCTGATACCACTGTTGGGCCACGCAGGGATAAACAAAAACTTTTTCCCTACGCGGTGATCCCAAGATCCAGCTCAGGTAGAAGGCCACGAGGATTACCACTAGAGGAGCAGTTGCGGAATCGATGAAGCACATCGCTTGATGCAGTGCAGTCCTCATGATTCGTTCCTGTTCCACGTCTCACGATCCGTTCCAGTTCCACGATCATCGAAGTGCTGAACGTACAACACCTCCGCCAGTATCCACACGTACGAGGAGGAGCACCGGTGGTGGACTGCTAGGTCCGGTACGGCGGCGATAGGACGGACTGGAGCTACGGTTTCCAACACATGGAGTGACCTAACCATGTGCTCTAAGCACCTGTGCCCCAGCTTATATAGGGAGTGAAAGTGGGCTCCACTCAATTGTGGCCCATTCACTAAAAAGGCCTATATTAGTCACTGCAAGTCTCACTTGCTGACTAAGTCCATGTCTCTATTTGGGTCCAACCCAAATAGATTTCCTGTTTGGGTCTAACCCAAACTTGCTTCCGCTCTTAAGTGTGTGACCCAACAGGCTCATGGTAACCCGGACACGATTCCGATTCTCACTCGTGATCGATCAGTCGGTAGCGGCTCCTAGCAGAACGTGCCGACTCCCAAGTACCAATAAGTCATGAAGACATACCTTTCCAATGCGACTTTCGTCTAAGTCCCTTTTACCACACGATATATCTTGTCGGACTATAGGCGAATGATCGTCATCCCTTAAATAGTTCGACTCTCTTTCTCGATCCGAGATAAGTGATTCACCCGACTAACTCTTAGTCGGTCGCCTCGGTTAACACTTAACCGAGTCACGCATGTCCATGCTTTCTGAATCATATCTTCCGAGAGGGACCAGAGAATATCTCTCTAGACGGAGGGGCAAAATCCCATCTCGGCTATTCACATCATGCAGCTTGATTCTCAGAAAACCCGAACTCTTCCTTTATAACTGCCCAATGACGGAACAATGTTTGATAGAACCTAAGTCGGTGATCCTCAACTCGGATTTGTGCAATAACCTCAGGTCTAAGGATTACATTGATTGAGATATGCAAATGACGACTTGTTCATTGCATCTCAATATGGGTCAGTCTGACTCGCTAAACTCTTTAGCCAAATCCGTGTAAATCGGAATAGCATCTCCATGCCCATGACAAGTGGAACCGAGTCATCTGCCGAATTTCACATTAGTCTAAGCTGTGTGTCCAACACAACCTTAACGACCAAGGACAATTAGTATGAACAACATGAATATGCAGTTCCACAATCGAATCACATATTCAATGATACATATCAGTAGTTCATACATGGACAAAAAAACCTTATGAATACATTGGGAACAACATCATACATGATTGCCTCTAGGGCATATTCCCAACAGTTACTCCCATAGGGAGAGCCAGAAACAAATTCGACCGAAACAAGCAAACAAAAGACGACAGCAGTCGCAAAAGTTCTTTAGTCCCTGCCTGAGTCTTTGACTCAACCAGGCACTCGAGGGCTACTCCCATGGGGAGTGCTGGTCGCGCACCCTATGATTATTTGTACGTCGTACTGTGTGTTGATAACATCCACTCTCGAAGTCTATGGAGACACCGCCTCATATTTTTCCCTACAAAGAGACTGCATCTCCTGGGCCACCCGAATAATCTCCGCGATGACAAAAATTCGGATGTCACGCTTGTAGCGTGAAGATAAGACCTGAATAAGGCCTGGCAACGCATTTGATGCGCACTACCAGAAATATATCTGTGCCTACAGGTACGATGAACATGCCTTGACGGACGCGTTGAGTGCTCACACCCATATACTGGAATTCGACTCCTGTAAGACCTCCATGGCTTGAGTCGAATTACACCAGCACTTTTCCGAATTCGAGTCCGGGGACTCGAGTTCGAGTAGATTGCATTGTTTTGCCCTAAGGCAGTTAACTGATACCGATGCATCGGTTAAATTAGGCACACATATCAACAATCCCTATGATATAAACAGAACACGCAAAAAATACTCAGTCATGCACTCGAAATGCTTCATAAAGTCCCCAGTCAAATATACGATTCCACTGGAGACTCGAGGGCTACTGACATGGGTATACCCTATAGGTACTCGAGTTTGGTATATACGGTCCAGATACGGTGGAAGCCCACTGCGTTGCCACAACCCAATGCAGACTTCGAGTGGCCCATGGACTCTCGATGACTTGCGAGACAAGAGGAAGTTTAAAGATATAAATTTTAAAGGGAAAACCCTAATCTGTAACCGACTCGATCTGCTACCCGAGACCTAGCCTATCTATATAAAGGCTAGGAGGGGGCGGCAAGGAGGACACACGCCACCCTAGTTTCCACAACTCTTGCCAGATTGCATCTGCACGCCCCTGTAATCTTCGATTCCTTCGTTAATGCCAAGAGCAGACAAGTAGGAGTAGGGACCTCTACGAGGCCTGAACCTGGGTAAACCTTGCGTCCGTGTTTGCTTGTTTTCTAGCCGATTGATGCTTCCAGCGCTCCCTCCTTCTCCAAAACCCAAGTCCATAACAATGGGCATTGATGAGTTAAACCCTCGTCAACAAGCGTCAAAGCTTGGGGATGCCCAAGGCATCCCCTTCTTCATCAATAAAAATCTCAGTTTTCTTCCAAACACTTCATTTTTATTGTTTCATGCATAGTTGTGTTGTTCTTGGAGCATCTTTGTTTTCGTTTTTGGTTTTCGTTTGCTTAGTTTTCTTAGTTTGCTTGAATAAATTGGTTGGACCCCCTCTTTCATACATTAGTTTTCAAATAAGTTTGGTTTGATTTGGAAAAGAGTAGGAAAAGTTCATGCTTAAGTGGTAAAAGGAGCTTATTTTTTACTATGGCCTATGCTTTGTCATGCTTGATATTGTTTTGGCTTTATGCTTAGTGATTTTTACTGTAGCATGACATGTTATAAACAATTGAGATTGCTTAATGTGCCTTGAAAGAATCATGCGTTGTTTTAGCATATTAAAGCATAGTATTGTGGTATTCTCCTTTGATGCTTTATTTGGGTTGACTTGGCGCATGCTCACAACATGTTATGACTATCCCAAGTCACCATAGCCTCTATGATCCTTTAGTTTTCGACTTGTAATATCACATTATGCTTTAATTAATTATTTTTTGTTGCTTCGCATGATTATGGCCATTATTGCTCTCTTAGTTGGTCGCTCCCAGTCTTTTGCTAGCCTCCATAACCAAGTGTGAGTTCCACTCATGCATCCAACTCCAAATAAAACCAAGTTATACCAAAGAGTCCACCATACCTACCTATTAGCATTTGCTATTCCAAGTATATTCATGTTTTTATCTACCTTCCGAATTAAACTTGTTATGAGAAAACTAGTGATTAAAGCACTCATGAACTTGATGGCACACTTTACTTTTCTTGCCCCTAATAAACTTGAACCATTATGCCATCTATGTTGTATATGCTTACACTTATAAGTTGGGGATTAGCAGAACCATGCTGTCATGCGGAACGCTTTCAACATTGCACTTGTACATTGTACCTGGTTGATATCATTCTCTTTTGTCTATGGATGTCGTCGGTGTGAAATGAAAGGGGAGCTTGTAAGTCCATGGAGTTATGTATGTGTGTTAGAGAAACGCCTGGGCCGCTGGTCTAATCCATGCCTAATCATGGTGAAAACCTGCAGCGTAACCATAATGAGCAATCTATGAAGCATTCTTCTTATAAAAAAAGAGATACATATTGAGAAAAAGAAAAAAAGAGATGAGAAAAGAGAAAAGAGAGAAAAAGCACCATTTTCCCATGGTAAATAAGAAGATTGCTGAGATGCTCGTTGTCTACTTGCCTTGTCATTTTGATATGCGGATTCTTCTGTATGATCGAGCAAGGGGTACCCTATTGGCGGTTCTCTATGATACACATGTACTTACTATGACAAGAACTTACCGGTAACTAAACTTGAGTAGCATGAGGAGCGACCCTTGTATTCAAGGGACATGAGATTTCCAACTTATACTTTGTCAAGCATATACTCCATGGTTTGTTCACTTTAACCTTAATCACTTCAAGATGCTTATTATCGGGGCAATGAGAGCTGAAAGCTAACAAGTACCATAATTTGAGGAAGCTCTTTATGAAACTTGAATCCCTGCTTCCTTCTATGAAGGCCTTTCTTTTACTTTTATGTTGAGTCTCCATCTTCTATCTTTATGCACCTATTGAGAGAGCATAGTGGCCATTCTTAGTTTAATGTGGATTGTCCCAAGACTTGTTGATTGATGCATAACTTTGATATTGCTTGTTCTTAAACTATTTGTATCTAGTCACCCTTATAAACTTTGAAGGTGTCCTATGCAATTATGTTTTGATACACTATGAAGGACAAGCTGAATGCCATTCTTATTGTGTTTTCTTTATGTGAACAAACAAACGTCTTGCAAAGCATTGTTATTCATGAATCTTTTGTCTGTACCTTTTCATGTTACAACATAGTTGTTATGTCTTATTGTTAGAACTTTATCTTTCATGCTATGTTGAAGTACTTTGATCCCAGCCTATCAATGTTTTATAAATACTTTGATCAAGTCTATGATGGTGCATGTCACCTAAAAAATCATTCTTTCTTTTTATCACTTACCTACTCGAGGACGAGTAGGAGTTAAGCTTGGGGATGTTGATACATAGCTAACATATCTATAATTTTTGATGTTCCATGCTTGGTTTATATCTACTTTCTTATGTTTTGTCCACACTTTGGTGTACTTTTTATACACTTTTTTGGACTAACCTATTAATAAGATGCCACAGTGCTAGCTGCCTGTTTTCTGGTGCTTTTGGTTCTAGGAAAGTCAGAAAATGAATATTTTCGGAATTGGACAGGACAAAAGCCAAAGTCAATATTTCACCAAGGAGGACATGGAGCCAGAATACGAGACAGAGAGGAGCCAGGGGCCAGCCACACCACCTAGATGCGCGGCCAGGCCTGGCCCGCGCCAGGGGGTGGTGCGGCTGCCTAGGGCACCCCCACGGCCTCCCCTTTCGCCTATATATTGCCTCTGATACAGAAACCCTAAGTACCTGATCAAAATTCCACGAAAGAGTCTGTAGCTGCCATCATCTCCATCCCTAGATCGAGAGGGATCTGAAGCTCTTCCCGGCACCCTGCCTATCGTTGTATTGGGAACGGCAAGTACCTGAAGAGGTTAGATAGAGGTGTGGGGACTAGAAGGGAAGCTATCAACGGCGTCCGCAGGCGGTATTGGATACGAGAAAGCGTAGCTGGACGCAGGAAGTACCTAGGTTCGGGGCCCTCGTGATGAGGTACAGCCCCTACTCCTGCCGGATCTGACTAGGTGGGATACACGAACTACAAGTGCTCCTCGAGCTGTATTTACTAGCTACTGCCTTAAATGCTAGGAGACCAACCCTTTCTACTGAGGCCTTGCCTCTCCTTATATAGGCAGAGAGGCAATGGTCTCACTGGCCAGTCCGGCTGGCGGGCCCCACAGGCGGGTCCCAGCCAGCTGGTCATCTACAGTATCCCGTATGGCATGTCTTGTCAGAGTGTGAGCGGTATGGTTGTCGTGGGCACAGTGGACGCCGTGCGAGCCCGTCGTCGGCATCGGGCCACTGTTCCCACGTCATCCCCACGAAGTCTTCGGTATGGCCGAGTAGTTGCCGGTCTTGTCATCGTACAGGGCGTACCGTGCACTGATACGCACGTCGTCCTGTCTCACTGATTGGTTCCGGCTACATTGCCATAGCCGGCTACTTCTTGCTGACCTGGCTACCATGCGATAGCCAGCCTGTCTTGCCTTGTCCGGCTGCTTCTGGTTAGCCGGACGCGATCTGACTGCTTGGTTTCTTGTCCGGTTGGGGTACCTGGGGACCATCCCCCTGACACTAGCCCCCGAGCGCTCCCTCCCGATGTTGAATTCGTTTCCAGCTGTGCCTGGCGGTTGTGCTACTCGTGACGTCAGCGCTGACGCCGGACACGCGCGCACGCGCCGTCATTGCACTGTGGTGGGCAGCGTAACGTTCGTCGCACGTCGCCTCAGGAAGCCGATGTCCGGCGCTTTGGTTCCTGCTCCGGGATCTTCTGCGCATCCTGATTCGGCACACGGGATCTGGGCGGCGGTTGGGGTGAGGGTCGTCCGGATGCGTGCCACGTGGCCCCGTTGACGGTTGCCCTTTCGGCCCTTTAAAGGGACGCCGTGGGGGAGGCAGTTCCTTTCCTTCGCTCCCCCGCTGCAGTTTCCCCTTCCCCCGCGTGCTCCTGCCCTTGCGCCCTTGCCTTCTGCGCCGTAGCCCGCTACGCCGCCCGCTCGTCGTCGTCGTTGCTACGGGCCACCGCCACTCTTCCGTCGCTGCTCCCTCCTGTCATCCGGAGATGGCCGCCGACCGTGGGGCTTGGTGTGGCTCCTCCGCCACCGAAGACCAGATCGAGAAGTACCACGCCACCCGCGTTCTCCCATCGGCGGAGGAGGTGGCGGTGCGGTTGGCGCCGGTGGGGGAGGTGTCGCCGCACCCAACAGAGGGGGAGCGCGTCATCTTCTTCTACCATCTGGCGCGCGGGTTCGCCTTGCCGGTGCACCCGTTCTTCTTGACCTTCCTTGCTTTCTTCAATCTCCGCCTCCACCACCTCGGCGCCAACGCGATCGGGACATTCCAAGACGTCGAGTCCAGCCGGCAGAACTGTTACTTCAAGCTCCACAGCGACAAGGCAGAGTCGGATGAGATGGTTAAGCGCATGCACTCCCTCGTCCACTGCCGGCTGACTGGCCTGGACGTCACCCTCAACTGGATGTCTCGGCTGATGATGCCATTGCAGCAGCAAGCGCACAAGATGTGCTACTACTCCGGCCGGCTGGACCCGACCTGGTTGTCGCGCCGCGATCCTCGCTACCACAACCTGAAGGAGTGGGTGTGGACGATCACCAAGGAGCGACTGCCGGAGAACTGGAAGTTCTGTCTGGCGCCTTACACCCGGGAGAACCGCGTGCCCCAGGTAAGTTCTTCTAGCCGGACATTCCTTTTATATGTCTTGCACTTCTTCCTTGTTTCATCTGACTGATCTCTTGTATTCGGCAGATGTTCCCTTGCATCATTCACGAGGAGGGCGAGGCTCCCCTCGAGGAGTTCACGCCCGACTTGCCTGAGCCGCGCGCTCGGCGGTCTGGCGAGGAATCAGACAGGGATGGGGATGCCTTCCCTAGCCGGAACGACGAGCCGGCTGCCGACCCTCACCCGGAGGTTGTTGAGGAGGAGGAGGCCGTGCCGACCACCGACCCGGCGCCGCGCCCTGCAACGGACGGCGAAGCTGGTGGGAGCGGCTCCCGCCGGTCTGCCACGGAGGAGCCGGCTCCTAAGAGGAGCCGGACCAGCACCCTGCCGCCGACCCGCCTTGGCCGGAAGAAGGGGCCGCCTCCAGTTGTGCCAGGGTACGCTTCTTCTCCCCTTTATCGTTTTTCTGTCTGTCTTTTTCCCTGCCCTTCTGCATTTGGCTTACTTGCTTTTCTTTTCTTCCCTTTCTTCTTCTGTTTTCTTAGCACGTTGGTTTCTTTTGGAGCCGCGAGCCCGGCACGAGCGCCGGCCGGGTCACCGCCCGCCGCTTCGACTGTGCCTGCCAGCGCCCCTCCTTCATCCGAGGCGCCGCCTCCACCTCCACCTCGAGCTGAACCGGCTGCCCCGGCCGGACAGGAAGGTCCTCAGCCAAAAGCGGAGTCCTCGCAGCCAGATGGCTCTTCCGCGGGCGCATGGGGGGCTACCGGCAAAGAGCTCGTAGTTGTCGGCGATGACAACTCCGACGAGGAGCTGGGGGAGGAGTGGAGGACAACGGTGGTCGCTGTGAAGGAGTCTCTGGCTGTCAACGCCGTGGACGACGACGCTTCCTCCGCCGCTTCGCTGACGGACCTTGCCGCCATACTCGAGCTGGCGGTGAAGGAGATCTGGCTACTGGAGGCCACAGCCAGCGGGAACCGGTCCCTGGAGCAGAAGCTTGCCGTTGCCAATGGGACTTCCTAGAGTAAGTTTGCTTCATCTGTCTTGCTCTTTTTTTTACTGATAGCCGGTTTTGCTACAGCCATCCTTGTGTGCGCTCAGTGCGAGATCGATCGCTTGAAGAAAGCGAACGACTGGCTAAGCAAGTCCAACTCCACTCCGCGGTTGCAGAATAAGGATTGGCACGCGTGGGTAGACGGTCTGGAAGCCACCATCAAGGAGCGTGATGCCTCGCTCGCCAGCCGGACCGAAGCCTTCAACCTTCTCGAGGCCTAGAACAAGGACCAAGAGAAGGAGATTAAATGGCTGGGTTTGAAGGAGAAGGCTCTGGTGGAGGAGCTGATGCAGGTCGGCCACACGGCTAAGGGTAAGTTCTCTTTTTCCGCCTTCTTTTCTTTCCGGATCCGGTAGCCGGATCTGACCCTTTTTTCTGATAGCCTTTTATCCTGGCATAGACCTGCTGGCCTACAACCGGCTGCAGGAGAACTGGCCGGGAGCGCAGCCGACGGCTCAAGAGCTTGTCGTCCTTCTTGGCAAAGAGGCTGCCAAGCTTCGCCAAGTGGCACGGGATGTCTTCTCCTTCGTGTGGCCGGAGGCTCCGGTTCCGGAGACTATGGCGCAGTTGGCTGCAAAGGTGGGGAGGTGCCGGCTGCGGTGGACCGGCTGTGGGACTTAGCGGCCAGAGCCAGAGCGGAGAAGGCCTTGGCCCTTATGCTCTCTTAGTACAAGGACGCCCGCGTCAAGAAGATCGACGGAGGCTTCCATGCCGGCGCTGACCTTGCCGCTATCCGCCAAGCCCATCCGGAGCTCCGCGGATCCGCCATCAAGATCGCCGACTACGTGGATCCCGAGGTCCTCACCGAATCAGAGTCCGCCGGTACTCCTGATGCAGAGGGCCTGATGCCACCGCCCGCGGGCGCCGGAACCGGATCAAGCTCCGCGCCACCTCCTCCGCCTGAAGCTTCCGCCGGCCAAGATCTTCCTCACGGCACGGGTCCTGCCATTTAGTCGCTGCCCCGGGATGCTGGGTGTATTTGTCTTGCTTCAGATATATGTGAAACTTGTCTCTCTATACCGGTTATCTTTGATGCTGGGTAACTTATGGGAGCTTCGCCTCCTTTTTGCCTGTTAATATTGAATTTGCCTGGGTTTCCTTCAACATGTGTGCTTTGAATTTTCCTTCGATATTTTGCCAGTTGATTTTATCCGGCTTACTTCGTTTGGCTACACTCCTTTAGCCGGAGGAACTACACCTCCAGTGGGGGCGCGCTAGCGCACCCACTGGGTGTAGCCCCCGAGATTTGGAGTAGGTGGAGTAGCCAGGTGCTTCGAATCTTCTTTGTCTTTCCCAGGTCTTCTAACTTTATCCGGCTATACTCGTCTTAGTCGGCTGCTTTTGCTGGCTGAACACCTTCAGCTGGAGGAACTAACATCCCAGTGGGGCGCACGAGCGCACCCACTGGGTGTAGCCCCCGAGATTCGGAGCAGCTGGCGTAGCCAGGTGCTTTGAATCTTTCTTGCCTTCTCTTCACCTGCCCTTGCCCTCACCTGGGCTCCGAACGGCCGGCTAAACGCCTTTAGCCGGTTGGGAACTACAAGATTCCACTAGGGGCGCGCGAGCGCACCCAGTGGGTGTAACCCCTGAGATTCGGAGCGCTTGATGAAGGCAAGGACTTCGAATCTTCTTCTTCTTTCCTTCCTGAATTCTGACTCAAGGTAGTCGGACAAGAATATACATACACATATGTCCTCATAGGTTAATAGGTTAGTCTGCCAAATTGTAGCCGGGAAACGACTTGTTTTCTTTTCAAAAACTAGCTTGTGCCTCTCTAGACACTTGGTCGCTTTCCCGTGTGCTCTGGTGATTTTACTGCGTCCTTGCCAGGCAGCCGGGTTGTGGTCTGCAGCCGAAATCGAAGGGAGCTGACAGTACATCGTGCACGGTACTAACAGCCTCGTAACCGGATTGGCCTGAGCTAGTTGCAAGGCCGGGACACCCGGTCTGTCGCGTTTCCTCCCTGTTTTTCGTTTGTGATGCCTCGGGCTTTTGCTCTTGCTAGCCGGACAGCCGGGTTGTGGTCTGTAGCTGAGTCGAAGAGTGGGCCTCCGACATCAGCGCACACTACTCGATCGGTTTGTTGACTTAGCAGGCCGGGCCAGCCGGCGAGCCCTCGGGTAGGGGTTGGCGGAGCCGGAAAAGTAGAACCAAAAAACAGATGCATACACATTTCTAGCAAGGAGCCCCCGAGATTCTCGTAGGGGTCCGCATTTTCATTCATAGGGTTTTCGGGATACATACCCTGTCTGGCGACTAGGTGTAAAACGGGCGCAGCAGGGCCACGTTGCAGGGACGCTCGGTCTCCTTGTCTGATTTGTCTATCTTGTTCTTGCGCGGCTGCTGCGCGTCGATGAGGTAGTAGGAGTCGTTGGGCAGCGCCTGACTGATGATGAAGGGGCCCTCCCAGGGTGGCGATAACTTGTGCATGCCCTTCGTGTCTTGCACCAGCCGGAGAACCAGGTCGCCCTCGCGGGATGCGACTGGGCGGATCCGGCTTGAATGGTAGCGACGTAGTCGCTGCTGGTACAGGGCTAATCTAGACAGGGCCAGCTCGCGGGCCTCCTCCAGGAGGTTCACTCCGTCCTCCCGTGCCTCCTGGTTGGCTTTTTCGTCGTATAGGAGCTTGCGCGAAGAGTCGAACTCGATGTTGGCGAAGAGGACGGCTTCCGATCCGTAGACCAGGAAGAACGGCGTGTAGCCGATTGATCTATTCGGCATGGTGCGGAGGCTCCACAGCACAGCCGGAAGTTCTCGATCCAACATCCGGGTGACCGCTCCAACGGCTCGATGAGGCGTGGCTTGATGCCGGCTAGCACCAAGCCGTTTGCTCTTTCGACTTGTCCGTTGGACTGCGGGTGCGTGACGGAGGCGAGGTCCAGCCGGATGCCCTTGTTGCTGTAGAACCGGGTGAAGGCCCCCTTGGTAAAGTTCATGCCGTTGTCGGTGATGATGCTGTTGGGGTAGCTGAAGCGGTTGATGATGTGAGTGAAGAAGGTAACGACTGTCGCCCCATCCAGTTTTCGGATAGGTTTGGCCTCGATCCACTTCGTGAACTTGTCCACCGCTACCAGCAGGTGGGTCATGCCCGCACGTGCTCGCTTGAAGGGACCGACCAGGTCGAGGCCCCAAACCGCGAAGGGCCAGGTGATCGGTATGGTCTTGAGTACCAAAGTGAGCATGAGCCTGAGCTGCCCGAAGCGTTGGCACCCGTTGCACGCGCGGACCAGCTGCTCAGCATCCTCGAGGGCGGTGGGCCAATAGAAACCATGGCGGAACGCCTTGGCGACTATCGCCCTTGACGAAGCGTGATGCCCGCACTCGCCCTGGTGGATGTCCTTGAGTAGCCGGTAGCCTGTGTCTATGTCGACGCATCTTTGGAAAATGCCGGATACACTGCGCTTGTACAACTCGCCGTTGATGATGGTGTACGTGTGCGCGCGGCGCCGGATTTGCCTGGCCTCCACCTCGTCATCCGGAAATTCTACATTGGCGATGTAGCTCATGAAGGGCTGTGCCCAGGATGGCACTTCCCGAATGACGAGGACGCTCCCGTCGTCCGGGTTGCGGATGTCGGGGGGTCGTCCGGGTGGCGTACCCGGGACGGCAGCCCCCGAGCCGCTTGACGAACCGACAGCCCCTGGGTCTTGCGAGCCGGAGGGCACTGCCTTGCCGGAGTTGGTGCGGGTCTTCTTCTTTGGCGGCTCTGCCGGCTCCGCTTCTGCCGCTCCATCAGCCGGAGTGCTACCTGCCCAGGTGATGGAGTCCGATTCCGGTGACGGGTTGATGGAGAGCTTGCGTAGGTGCTCCAAGGAGACCCCTGGTGGGATCGCCTGCCTGGTGGATCCGATTTTGGAGAGCGAATCGGCTGCCTCGTTGTTGATGCGAGGGACGTGGTGGAATTCGCATCCGTCAAAGGAGGCGCTGAGCTTCTGGATGTGGAAGCGGTAGAGGGCCATGTTTGCACCTCTAGCGTCCCATTCTCCGGACACTTGCTGCACCACCAAGTCTGAATCACCAAAGCACAGGATCTGGTTGACCCCGATCTCCTTGGCTAGCCGGAGTCCGTGCGCCAGTGCCTCGTACTATGCTACGTTGTTGGAGGCCTTGAAGTGGATCTGTAGTACGTACTCCAGCCGGTCCCCCTTGGGCGAGGTGAGCACGATGCCGGCTCCCAAGGCCCCGAGCATCTTCGACCCGTCAAAGTGCATCTTCCAGTGGTCCGAATCTGGAACCAGCGAGAGGTACTGGGTCTCAGCCTAGTCGACGAGGAAGTCTGCCAATGCCTGTGATTTGACCGTGAGTCGGGGCTCATACTGGATGGAGTAGGCGACGAGCTCGATGGCCCATTTGGCGACTCCGCCAGTGGCATCTTTGTTGCCGATGATTTCCGAAAGGGGTGCAGTGCACACGACCTTAATCGGATGCTCCTGGAAGTAGTGCTTGAGCTTCTTGCATGCCAGGTACACGCCGTAGCACATGTTCTGGTAGTGGGGGGTAGTTCTGCTTGGAGAGTGAGAGAACCTCGCTGAGGTAGTAGACGGGCCTCTGAACCGGCTGAGCATTGCCTTCCTCGGGGCGCTCCACCACTAGGACGACGCTGACGACCCGGCTGATGGCTGCTATATAGAGCAACATCGGCTCCTTCCTAGCCGGCGTGGCTAGAACCGGTGCTGTGGATAGCATGCGCTTGAGGTCATGGAATGCGGTATCGGTTTGCGAGGTCCAAGAGAATTGTCCGTCTTCTTCATCAGTTGGTATGGCGGGAGTGCCTTCTCCCCCAGCCGGCTGACGAAACAGTTGAGGGAGGCCAGGCATCCGGTGAACTTTTGGACTCCAAGCAGGCTCCTGAGCAGCTGCATCCTATCGATGGCCGCGATCTTCTCCGAATTTGCCTCGATGCCTCATTGTGATACGAGGAAACCAAGGAGCTGACCGGATGGCACTCCGAATATGCACTTCTCCGGGTTCAACTTCATCTGGTACTGGCGGAGGTTGCCAAATGTTTCTCCGAGATCTTCGAGGAGGGTGCGCTTCTCCTTGGTCTTGATGACCACATCGTCAACATAAGCATGCATGTTTCGGCCTATCTGCGAGTGCAAGCACTTCTTCATGCAGCGCTGATAGGTAGCGCCTGCATTCTTTAGGCCGAAAGGCATGGTTACGTAGCAGAAAGCCCCGTAGGCGGTGATAAATGATGTCTTAATCTGATAAGCCGGGTTTAGACGGATCTGATTGTACCCGGAATAGCAATCTAGAAAAGACAACAAATCACAGCCGACCGTGGAATCGATAACTTGATCGATATGGGGCAAGGCGAAGGGGTCTTTCGGGCACGCCTTGTTCAGGCTGGTGTAATCGATACACATGCGCCAGGTCTTGTTCTTCTTCAGCACCAAGACTGGGTTCGCCAGCAAATCTTGGTGGTATACTTCCATGATGAACCCGGCTGCAAGGAGCCGGGTGATCTTGTCACCGATTATCTTCCTCTTCTCCTCTGCGAACCGGCGCAGAGGCTGCTTGACCGGCTTGGCATCCGGACGCACATGAAGTGAGTGCTCGGTGAACTCCCTCGGCACACCTGGCATGTCTTTGGGGGACCATGCGAAGATGTCCCGATTCTCACGGAGGAAGTCGATGAGCGTGCCTTCCTATTTGCTGTCCAAGCCGGCACCAATGGTGACGAACTTAGTCGGGTCGGAGGGGTCGAGCAGGATCCTCTTCGTCTCCTTTGCCGGTTGGAAAGCTCCTTCTCTAGCCGGTTTGCTGCTAGCCGGTATGTCCTGCTGGGCCATGGCCACATTGCGCATGATCACGCGCTTTTCTTCGGCTATGATGAGGGCCTCTGCCAGTTTGGAACCGGCTGAGGCGCACTTCATCGACCACCTGAAGCAGCCGGCGACGGTGATCACGCCGTGGGGTCCCGGCATCTTCGTCTTGAGGTACGCATAGTGGGGGACGGCCATGAACTTGGCGAGGACGGGGCACCCGAGGAGAGCGTGGTAGGAGCTCGTTAGGTTTACCACCTCAAACCAGATTGGTTCGCGGCAGAAGTTCTCCTCGGTCCCGAAGATGACGTCCAGCTGGATTTTCCCTAGCGGGGCGCAGGCTGGCCCCCGCAGTACGCCGTGGAACGTCGTGGTAGTCGGGTGCAGGTCGCTTTCGCGAATGCCCAGCTTCTCCAGCGAGGACTGGTAGAGGAGGTTGAGGCTGCTGCCTCCGTCGATGAGGACGCGCGAGAATCGGCAGGTGCGCGCGTTGGATACGATGAGGGGGTCGAGCACCATGGCGTAGCTCCCAGGAGCCGGCAGGTGCTCCGGCTGGTCTGCACGGCTCTAGGTGATGGGGGTTTCTGACCAATTCAGGTACTGTGGGACCGGAGAGACGCCGACATTGACCTCCTTGGAGCGTTTCCTATGGCTATGCTTGTCGTCCTACTCCGTCTCGAAGATGTGGTAGGCGGCATGCGGCTGGGGGTAGCGGTTGTTGTTGCCGCCGTTGCCATCATTGCTGGCTCCCCTAGCCGGTGGTGGAGGTCCACCAGGGGGGAGGGGGAGACAAGGCTGGTTATCCTGGTCTTTTAGCTGGCGGGTCCAGCTGCAATTCCAGGTGATGTGCGTAGCCGGTTTGAAGGGACCGCTATGCCACTTGCACGGGCCGTCAAACATCTGGTCGAAGGTGAGCCGTGGCTTCTGCCTTATTGCCTCATTAGCCGGCGCGTCAGGCGCGCCCTCCACAGCATTGACCTGCCGCGCGTGGTAGCGGGGCTTCTGTTGTCCTGCCTGGTGGTCCCCATGGAACCGATTGTCGTTGCCGTGGCGTCTAGAGGATCCGGCTTCGCCAGCCGGATTGCTCGGTCGGTCGCGGGCCGACTCCGTAGGAGTCGGACGCCCGTCTTCGTTTCTCGGAGGGGCTTCTTCATGGCGGCATCCGCCGTGGCGTACTAGTCCACAACCTTCATGAGCTCCGCCATGGTTTTCGGCTCGTCACACAGTAGCCGATGGCGAAGCATGGTGCCTTCTCGGCAACCCTCGATGAAGAAACAGATGGCCTGGCTCTCCAGGATGCCCTCATAGATGTTGCGCAGCTCTGTCCACTTGGCGAGGTACTCGCGGTCAGTCTCGCGGTCACCCTAGACGCACAAGGCCAGGTCGCGCGGGCGCCCTGGACGCTTGTACGTGCCGTTGAAGGTTGCGGACTAGTACCTTCTCGAAGTCAGGCCAGGCATTGATGCTATTGGGCGTGAGGCTGTTGAGCCACGTCCTTGCTGACCCGGTTAGCATGAGGGGGACGTAGCGCACGGCTGTGCGCTTGTTCCCATGGGCAATGCCGACTGCCGTAGCATAGTCGGTCAGCAAATCTTCCGGCTTCATGCTGCTGTCGTACTTTGGGGTGTCCCTGGGCAGGGAGAACTTATCCGGAAACGTCTCATTCCGGATGTGGGGTCAAAACAAACCGGACCGGTAGAATCTTCCTCCTCTATGACGCGCGCTTGGGCGAGGAGCTCGATGCGGTCACGGGCATCCGGACAATCCGGGTTGGGCGCTCCCACCCGGCCCGAGAGACGGGAACAAGCTGGTCTAGGCGCTCCGGTTGGTGGAGGGGGAGGTGGCGGGTTGCTGTTCACCGTCTGCTCCTTGCGTGGCTGGCCCCTGTTGCCAGAGCTGCGACGCCTATTGCGGGCCTTAGCCGGCTGAGGGGAGGACGCCTGCTGGGTGTCGCGCAGCACGCCCCTGCTATTGGCAGGCAGCTTGCTCCCCCTAGAGTAGCTGGGGTCCTCCTGCATATGTCGGTTGGCGTCAGCCTGGCAGAGGAGCTCTTGCACGCGAGCATGCTGGCGAGCTCGCTCCTCGCCCTCCAGACTGGGCAGTTCTTCTGCCGCGGCTCATGCCGCGCGCAGGTTCTTGATGGGCGTGCTATAGGTCGGCCGGATGAGGGCAAGTGCAGGATCCGGCTCCCCATCCTTTTCCTTCCTGCCGCCTAGCTCGCCGCCCCGGCGTCGCACCTGGCCGCGCCGGCTTGGCTCCGCGGTAGCCGGAGTGAAACCGTGCTCGCGGTCATACTCACGCCGGGTGATCTCGAGTTGCTTGCGGGCTGTCGCCAGCTCCATGGCCTCCTGGAGGAGGATCTGTCTCTCCATGGTGAAGTTGGCCTCCGCCTCCTCCGGGTTATCCTCAAGGTTAACCGGTGTCAGGAGCCGATCAATGGCATCCTCCACCGGGTTCTGAGGCTATGGAGGACTGGAAGTTCCGACCTCGTCCATGCCTCGCTCCCGCGGCTGGCGGGGGTGAGAGCTGGAGCCGGCCATCATGACCTCCATGCCGCAGGATGCGGCGGAGGCGCTACCGCCTGGACATGGCAGCTCCGCGACAGAGATGATTTCCCTGGGGAAACGCTCTAGAACGGTGGCGACGTAGACAGGGAGGTCGCCGAATAGCAGGACGGTGCTGTTCGCCGGGAAGGAGGTTCCGGCGAAGCAGGAGGCATTGTCGATGACGCAGTCAAATTTTCCGAGCGTGAGCACCAGGCCAGAGGCCACACGCTCACCGGCTAAAGTGCGGGGTCCCGTGTGGAACGTAAATCTGGTCGAAGCCATCTTGCCCCATGGTGGGCGCCAATTGTCGTTGTATTGGGAACGATAGTACCTGAAGAGGTTAGATAGAGGTGTGGGGACTAGCAGGGAAGCTATCTGCGGCGTCCGCATGCGGGATTGGATACGAGCAAGCGTAGCTAGACGCACGAAGTACCCAGGTTCGGGGCCCTCGTGATGAGGTAAAGCCCCTACTCCTGCCGGATCTGACTAGGTGGGATACACGAACTACAAGTGCTCCTCGAGCTGTATTTACTAGCTACTGCCTTAAATGCTAGGAGACCAACCCTTTCTACTGAGGCCTTGCCTCTCCTTATATAGGCAGAGAGGCAACGGTCTCACTAGCCAGTCCGGCTGGCGGGCCCCACAGGCGAGTCCCAGCCGGCTGGTCATCTACAGTATCCCGTATGGCATGTCTTGTCAGAGTGTGAGCGGTATGGCTGTCGTGGGCACAGTGGACGCCGTGCGAGCCCGTCGTCAGCATCGGGCCACTGTTCCCACGTCATCCCCGTGAAGTCTTCGGTATGGCCGAGTAGTTGCCGGTCTTGTCATCGTACAGGGCGTACCGTGCACTGATACGCACGTCGTCCTGTCTCACTGATTGGTTCCAGCTACATTGCTGTAGCCGGCTACTTCTTGCTGACCTGGCTACCATGCGATAGCCGGCCTGTCTTGCCTTGTCCGGCTGCTTCTGGTCAGCCGGACGCGATCTGAATGCTTGGTTTCTTGTCCGGTTCGGGTACCTAGGGACCATCCCCCTGACACTGCCGGAGGGGAGAATTCACCCTGGAGGCCTTCTTCATCACCATGCAAGCCTCCGGTGTGATGCGTGAGTAGTTCATCCCTGGACTACGGGTCCATGTAGTAGCTAAATGGTTGGTTCTTCTCCTTTGTGCTTCCATGTTTAGATCTTGTGAGCTCCGTTCATGATCAACATCATCTATTTGTAATCCTACATGTTGTGTTTGCGGGGATCCGATAGATATTGAGATGATAATTTAGATTGATTATTGATTCTATCATGTCTTTGTTATTTGTGATCTTGCATGCTCTCCGTTGTTAGTAGATATCTTGGCCGAGTAGATTCTAGCAACTCCAAGAGGGAGTATTTATTCTCGCTAGTGGGTTCATGCCTCTAGTAATCTGGGGAAGTGACAGAAATCTCTAAGGTACTAGATGTGCTGTTGCTACTAGGGAGAAAACAACAATCCTTTGTTTATAGAACAATCGTATTATTTACTTTACACGCAATGCGTAATGCAATTATCTGTTGCTTGCAACTTAATACTGGAGGGGGTTCGGATGATAACCTGAAGGTGGATTATTAGTCATAGATGCAGATGGATTACGGTCTATGTATAATGTTGTAATGCCCAATCAAATCTCATAGGAGTCAAGATGATTAGTATATGCTTGTATGCTTTCTCGATGTTTGTCAATTGCCCCGCTATAATTTGTTCACCCAACATGTCATCTATCTTAAGGAGAATCACCACTAGTGAACTATGGACCCCGGTCCTTTCTTTTACCATCAATATACAATTGTTTACTGTTTTCTTTTTACTTTCTGCAAGCTATTACTTTCGTCCACACAATACGTTTAATCCTTTGTTTTCAGCAAAACCGATGAGATTGATAACCTCACTGTAAGTTAGGGACAAAGTTCTATGGTTGTGTTGTGGAGGATTCCAAGTTGGAAACGACACTTTGCAGGTGTTTCCTTGCTCCTACTGGTTCGATAACCTTGGTTTCACAACTGAGGGAAAATTTTCTATTGTGCTCATCATACCTTCCTCTTGGGGTTCCCAATGAGCTCATCGTATCTTGAGCCAACAAGCATCGTTCTAGCGCCGTTATCATGGATTGAAGTAAAAAGCACCCACGTCAACCACGCGCCATCAGGAAACTACAGTGCACCCAAAAGCAACTACACTAGGGAAACAAACGCTGAATAGCCCAGAAATGGCAAAGAGAGTGCACTTTAGCCCATCACCAACTAGAGAAACTTGCCCGCCACAATCACCCATCCGAGGAAAAAAGGCAAACAAGTTGCCTGATCCCCAAGTGCAGGAACATCAACCGTACAACATGCCGCTTCCAAGGTCCAAGGCTGTGCACGATATAAATTGTCTAGATTTTGATGATGACGATGATGAAGTTAAAGAGAAAAGCAAGCCTGCTCAATCTGATGAGCTCGACATTTTGGTGGACATCGATTCAGAAGAGATTGAAAGAGTTTGTGTTGTTGGTGGATATCGACTGATGGTTCAGGCAGCTCCACAGCTCCTCAACAGTCTGTACACAACAATAAAAAGTTCACAAGCAAAGAAAGTGTGAAGAAGCTTTACACAAAAGTAATTCAGCACGGAGGAAGCATCAGAACAAGCCAGCAGAAAATTAATGAAAGGTGGTCTTTTCTTTTCACCATGCTTTTTTTGCCAAACTTTTCTTCTCGCTCATTTACAATACAACTTGCTTATACAGACTTCATAGTTGCTTACTGACCATACAAAGTTGTTGTAATACCTGGGGTTGTTGCCAACCTGTATCTGTTTTTATCATATGACTATGCGTCTCATAAAAACTACTTTTTCACAGCCCAGTAGTCGTCAACTTTGGCACCTATCACATTATAGCATGGGAGCTCACAACTTCTATGAAACCAAGAGGATGGCTACACACTTCGGTCATGGAAATTGGAATCATGGCGATTGCGAAGAGCATTCCAGAAACAACAAAGAAGATAGTCATGCCATCGAGGATATCTATAAGTGCAATCATAGCTGAAATAACCCTTGTTTAAATTTTAGTTGGTATTACGGAAGCATATAACCACCAAGAATATTCACAAGTTGTATTGTTGTTTCGTTCATCGCAGTCACTACTTTTTGCTTTTTTCCAAAAAGACATGGCTGCAGGATTTAGAGTTTGATTGGAAATAACTGAATGCGTTGTTCAGCAGTACAAGACGTTTGGACCGACAAGATATGGTGCGTACACTTTCTCATATGCACAAAACTTTTCTCCCCCAACTGTTTTACTACTTCCTTTCTTTTTTCTAAGCCACTAGTTGCTTTCTTTTTGCTTTCCACCATGACAGTAGGGGGCCTAACAAGTTGCCTCATAGAGTTTTACTGTGCTACATGTCAAAAAGTTGCTCCCCCTATGTCAGTAGTTGCTTATTCTATGTTATTAGTTGCTTGTAACTGTACCACAACTTACCAAGGTACAACTATTTCTGCAAAACCTAATTTAAAAACTATCCATGTCGGTCTATTTTCGTAGTTGCTTCCTCAAGCTCACTAGTTGCCTGCACAATGCAACTAGTTGCTTCCTTATAGTTAACTAATTACCTAACTACACAGGTTATGTTCCCAATTATCCAAGCTCTCAACCCGAAAGCAAAGAATGTTGTCAACCATTATTAGTTGTTCAACTTAAACATCAGAGACAAGCAATTTCAGATCCTTGACTCATGGAGGACCATTGAGGACAAGGTGCTAAAGAAATGTTACCAGACCATCATCACCTCTATCCGCATTCATTGGGATAAAATAACTACGGTGAATCCAAAGTCAAACTTGACAATTTCCGTCTTCAAGAAATCCAAGTTCCCAAGCAGAAAAACAAGTAAGCAACCTCATCGAGCAACTTTCCCACAAGCATACTCTTTTCCTGTTCATTGGTATAAAAGTTGCTTATATACCAATATTACTTGTTAAAACTGACATGTTTGTTGCCTACATGACACTAGCAGTTGTTTACCTGACATGTTTTGATTGAAAGTTGTTTTATCTAACATTACTAGTTGCTTGACCTAACATGTTTGTTTCCTACACAACACTAGAAGTTACATACATAAGCAGTTGTTTTTTGCCCAACATGTTTTTTGCCTATGTTTTGTTCACATACAGACATACTATTTTTTACTATGTTTTTACAACCATGATTGCGGGGTTTTCACTCTAATGAACATCAATTGGGATGGTAGAGCATCTCAGAAATACTCAGCAAAGGATATCCCAGATATAAGGAAGATAATGACAAACAGTTGGGTCACATCAGATGACAACAAAGCCAACTGGAAGCAAGTCCTCAAGCTTTAAACAATGAAGGCATGCCCCGCATAAACTATGATCTCCATTTTTTTTCATATCAAATGTCTATAGTTGCTCAAGATAAGATACAAATTGTCTTTTTAAAATCTTATGCTATTGTTTTTGTTTTAGATTTTAACAGTAACATAACTAGTTGCCAAGTTTAAATTCTAAAAGATGCTTTTTAACAGTCACAGAGTTGCCACAATTTAGGCCTTAGTTGCTAGAGACAAAAATGAAAATGATGAAATCACATTGGTAAATCGGCGAGCTGCAACACAGATTCTAACATTTACATCAATCGTAACAGCATAAAGTTGCCAACTTACTGGTAAAACTTGCTTTTTCAGACGTATGCAACTTGCCAGGAATAATGGTACTAGTTGCCACAACTACAGAAAACAGATAAAAAATAGTATAGAACTAATAAAAGTTGCCTAGCTGTAGTTCAATTAAACCTCCAACTTCTTACAGAATTGCCTAGCCTACATTTTTTGCTACCTTCACCAGCCTATCTTTGCATGTTGCAGAATTGTGCTCGAACGAACCACATGTCCTGCACTGGTTTTTCTATTTTGGATGAAGTTCAAGGGAAGATTTTGTCTGGTGTGCCTTCATTCTACCCTTGGTAGTTGAATTTGGCGGGTCCCTAGGGATAGTAGGATCAACAGGGGCACTCGCCGACGGTTCAACAGAAGTACGTTTCTTCTTTTTCTTCCGTGACTTATTCAGCTGAGTTATTTTCGTCGATGCAGCACGCATGTGTTTGTTCACAATCGTAGTAGTTGCATCCATTGTGCAAGCTACACGAGCAAGTGTCTGAAACGACATGTTCAGGTTTGCATGACGCACTTGCTACTGCGACTCCGCTGGCATGACATCTGGCTGCTCCACAGCCGCGGCTTGCTATCCACCAGAGACTTCTTGTGGCATCCACCTTTTTAGGATGTACCACCCGGGTATCTCATCAACACCAAGGTGGGTGAAAACCTTCAATATGTGGCAACAAAGCATGCCATCCCTGTCAAACTTCGAATACTCGCATGAGTAGATGCCTTCATTTTTGTTCGTTGTAACCATGTAGGCCCTCGACCCATATTTGGCACACCATGTCCTATTTGGCTCAATCCTGGAGTAGAAACCACCAAAGTGACTCACATTATACCTAGCAATTAGCTCAAATTCATGCCAAAACTTCAAATATATGTCTCTATAGTAGACATTGAATGCTTGTTCCTCAATGGGATATGGTGACCATCTCTGGACCTCAAGAAATTATGTATGGTAGTCATTGCCCCCTCCTTCACCAGCACATACACCTGGATCTTCTCATACTGTTTCAAAAAGTTTAACAACGACTTGTGTGGGTTAACATAGAATTTCAACACCGCATTAAACCTCTCACATCGCTGCGTGGACTGGAGGAAAGGGAAGAACTGGTGCAGGAAGTAGCAAGCCACCCACTTGTCTCTAATGTCATACAGCTCCCTGAAGTGTGAGTGCCCAGCAGCAGCATGCCACTTGCCTAAAAACAGAGCCCATTTTGCCTCAAACTCCTCTGGGAAAAGGTGAAGTCTATGCAGGCATTGAAATCTTCTGCTAGACCAGGGTTTCTGCCTAGAACAGTATCACATTTAGTCTGCGCTTTCTACATGATGTGCCAGCGGCAAAATCGGTGAATAGTTGCTAGGAACATCCTGCCAATTGAAGTCTTCATAGCATTGTCTTGGTCAGTGAGGATCTTGTCCGGTGCTCAACCATCCATCGCGATGAGAATATTCTCAAACAACCAATCAAAACTAGTTGCCAAATCTTGCCTCACAAACCCGCAGCCCAACATGATAGATTACCCATGCTTGTTGATCCCAATGAATGGTGCAAAAGGCATATTGTACTTATTTATTAAGTACGTGTTGTCAAAGGATACACAGTCATGGTAAGCCTCAGCATACGCTCTCCTAGCATGACCATCAATCCAGAAGATGTTTTTCACCCGGTCCTCTTCATCACATTCTAATCTGAAGTAAAAGTCAGAATCCTTCTCTTTTTTCTCTACAAAATGGTTGACCACTTTGGTCATGTCGCCATCTTTTGTTTCTTCTATAGTCAAAGTTGCACGGTAGTTGGTGATACTTTTGGCAGTGTATGGGACTAGCAAATCTGAACCATAGAACTCTGACATTATATCCATCATCCTCCCTGCAAAAAAGAAATTATATCCATTATATCCAGTGTGAGGAAACTTTATTTTTAAAGTATCTACTAGCAACTAACATACTGATATCTGCCAAGGTTTATGTTACTACCTAGAAACTAATACATACTATTCTGGGAACTTTTTTCTGTTTACTTTTTGAAATGCAGCAAATTTAA
The DNA here is from genome assembly GCA_910589775.1 of Avena eriantha. NCBI lineage: Eukaryota > Viridiplantae > Streptophyta > Magnoliopsida > Poales > Poaceae > Avena > Avena eriantha. The sequence goes on along the minus strand of OU342741.1, from coordinate 189,776,314 downwards.
GCAGGCAACTAGTCATGCACAAACATACAACTAGTTATCACTACCAAGCAACTAAAACAAGATTTCTGGCAACTTTTTGTTTCCTTCAAACCATAAATACTTAACCATGGCAACTAATCATACAGTACTAGCAACTTTATCTGCAATTCCAGCAACTATTTGTACTGCAATTAGCAACTTCATCTGGTCTTCTAGCAACTATGACTGCATCAATAAAAAACACAGGGATAGATTTAGTAACATACCAGCAGTCAAGTTTGTGTTGTGCAAATTCTTCACGAAATCTTTTTCCTATGCTGGTATATCTTGGTGTGACCTCAGATACTTGTTCAACGATGGCTTATGGATAAGAGGATGATTATGCTCTACTGTAAAAGCAATAACCTCCCATCTACCATCCTTTAGCTTCACCACCATCTCCGCCTTGCAATTAGTTGGTACTATTTTCTCCCTTTTCTGCTTCTTCGGATTCTTTTGTTGCCCTTTCTGCTTAGCAATCCCAGCAACAATAGATGCAAGTTCTGCATTCTACCGGTCCTCCTCATCCGAGGAATCTAAGTCTGGTACTAGCCCAAATACATCGGGTTTGTCACCGCCGCCATCATCATTCCTGTGTTTCCTGAATTTGTTGCAAACATATTGCTGTTTATCAAGCTCATTGGTGTGCGCTAAATTTCTGTTCCTATTAACCTTGATTGAAATCCAGTCCTAGCAGCGTATGAGTTGTAGTGTTCCTTAGCACCCTGCAGTGCGTCATAACACATTCCAATATGTGGGTTCATTGGCTGAGATGAAGCCTCGTTATCATCTGCATCGTCTTGGGCAAGCGATGTTGTGTTTGTACCAGCAACAAACCCACTAGCTTCACTGTCAGTTGGTATTGTATGTACATCAACAGCGGGGGCATCGGTGCCAACTTGCAACTCTGGAGTCTCGTCAATAGCTTCTTCCAGCAGAAGATGCGTGAAGTAATTAGGTGGTAGTAAACCATCTTACTCATTGAGGTCAAACGCCACCTCACTAAGGTCAAGGATACCCATTCCTGCACACAAATGAATCAAAAAACAAATAAGGGAAAAAAGCAACTTCCAAAGCATATATAGGCAAAAAAAACTATGCATTGTTGGCTAAACAGAACACAAAAGTACTTCTGATTCTATTTTAGCCTCACAAATTCTCACATTTTTATTACTGTTTCATGACATATAGGTACTAGACAGGAGATTCTTCATGGGGAAAAGGGGGAGGAAGCGATCGCCAGATGCAGAAATGAAGGCAAAAAAAATGTTCAAGTCATGTGTTACATGTGTTGTAATTAGGATTAGTATGTTGCAAACTCTGTTCTAGATTTCTGTTATTTTTTTGTGTAAGTATTTACTGTTTGATGATACAAAGTTGCATGATGATTGCGTGAAACTAAGTTGCCTACTTATGGAAGAAAGTTGTCTACGGATGATACCAAGTTGCCTACTTATGTCAATTAGTTGCCTATTGTTAACGTGATGATTTTGTGAAGTTAAATATTGATGTGTTAAGTTGCCAACCTATTTTTCTAGAGTTTGACTATCTAAACAATGTTTTTTATGCATGATTTTTTTACAAGTTGCTCATGTGGCTGCATAAAAAAGGAGCATATTTTGACTCAGTCAATGTAGTTTGCATGGGTATCATAAAGCCAGGTTTTTTTCATGTTGATGCAAACAAGTTGTCTGCTAACTATGTGTAGTTGCTATTCATACGAGACAAGTTGCCATGAACAAAGGTTACCTCTGACACAAAGTTGGTTGAACTAAGATGCAAGGTGCAAACTACTAGTGAAAAATTGCCCATAGTTTATTTAAAGAGCGTAATCTTTGACTCAGAAAAGAATTTTACATGGGGATCGTATGGGTGTGGTTGGTAGGCAACTTTTTCTAATGAAAAAGGAGTATGTTTGTAATAAAGAAGTTGCCTACGATGTGATAGAAGATGCTACAAAATAGGAAAATTTTGCCTGCCCCTAAGAAAAGTTGCTATGAAACAGGAAAAATTTGCCTACCTCCTCAGAAAAGTTGCTACGAAAAACAAGAAAAGTTGCAACTTTTTCCATCTGAATTGCAATCTATGAAAAAGAAGTTTCTTGGGATATGAAAGAAGTTGCTACAAAACAGAAAAAGTTGCTAAAAATACCACAAAAGTTGCAACTTCCATCTGAATTGCAAGAACAAAGAAAAACCTAAAGGACATGGCAACATAGGTTGTATAGGAGCTGGGGAAGTTAATAAGGAGCATATCCAAGTTGCTTGTGTTTGGAACAAAGTTGATTCCAGCAAGAAATCAACAGGAGAATAGCAGAAAAAGATGGATGAATACCTGTGTTGAATTTGACAGAGCAATTCCAGATGTAGGTGCGTTCCTCGAGCTGCTCTCCGCATGGAACATGTTTGTATGGTTGAGGATCGGGAGGTTCCCATGTTTTGGTGGGTTCATGGAGCCAGCAAGAGGAAGCAATGGCGGCTAGGGCTGGAGGAAGAAGACGATCTAGGGGTGAGATTTGGGGGCGGTAGGGTTAGAGAGAGGACAGAAGTATTGCTTTGAAGGACAGGCTGGCGCGGGGCGCGGGGGATGTCGGGATGGGTCGCGCGTGGGGGCGCCAGGTAAAGCAAACGAGCGCCCCGCGTAGGATCCAAGAAAAAAGCGGTCAAACACGACACGTAGGAGACTTTCCAAAAGTGGAAAGGTGTCCAGCTGGAAACCTGGCGCGCCCAACTCGTCGCTTTGGTACACACCTGCTAGCCATGTCCTAACAACTATGTGTACTGACTCGAACACTTTTTCTTTTTGTGGGGATGCTACTAACTCGTACACTATCCTCATTAAAAAGTTCAGTTATAATTCGTTTTGCAACTACTCAAAAAGAGACAAATCCTAGCCACACGATTTAAGAGATAAGAACTATCAATAGCCGACAGTGATGCAAAGAGAAGAACATGACAACCACGGTTGTTGGATTAATGTTCAACGTGTACCGCAAGTCGCCAAGATTTAAACATGAAAGGGGTGAACACAAAAATCTCACCCGAGTGATGAAACATCACACATTCAGTCTCAGTATGCCATCGATTTCTTATCGAAAAGAAATAACACACCTTCGATCTGACTCTATATTCTCGAACCTCAGATGTACACAATCATATTTTTATTGCACATACGCAACCGGGGACTGCCTCCACCCGACTAGATCTGGATTCCCCTAGGCGTCCTCTCTCCGCCCCACTAGTAGTTTGGTGCCATCGTTGTCATGTCACGATAGCCGTGTTCTCCTCTGCCATGGATCTCCACGACGTCGCCGCCTTGCCACCACCAACTCAGCCTCCAACGCCTCATAAGATCTAGGACTGTCTCGCGACCACGGGGGTAACCCTACACCGGGTGGCCGTCATGTCGCGTGCTCCATCTCCAGCATGGGTCCTAGCGCAATGCAGCCTGGGCACACAATAGCCTCGTTTTCACAGTTTTGATGGTGTGACAAGGATAGTGACAAAGAATTCGGATTGTAGAGAACGCCGACTGCCTTGAAAGTCCTTGTTTCAAACCTGGTGCCGATCATGTATGTTCCATGTCCTTTTGATCTGGGTCTTGAGGTAAGTCTGTTCTGATCCCACTCTGGTCGTGGGATGCTTCATTGAAATCTCACGATGACGAAGAGTTGGTTTCGCGGCCTCCCTCGGTTGCCCCAGAAGGCTTTGTTTTCGATTGTGCGTGAGAGTGAGATGACGTCGTAGAAGATGACGACTAGTCTGACTGGTCCATCTTTATCATCGCCATACATCAGACTCTCTACTCCCGCTGCCGCTCTAGAAGCCTATAGGAGGTCTAGGTACATCTAGGTTCATGGTGCGATGTTGTCTAGGGTGTTCCTTCTGATCTGTCATCATCATAGCAGAGGTAAGGTCATGAGCATAGCCTCACCTTCAAGCCTTGGGATTGAGGGTGGTGGTTCGGCTGCCTTGAGCACGACCACTAGGTCAGAGCATGTCATGAGCCCTTCAAATGCATTAGTTGTCATCTTCCTAGTCATTTGGGGCGGGGGCACTTCTTCTTTATTTCTCTAGCCTGTTCGTCTAGCCTCTTTGACCTTTGTTGAACTAGAGTTGGCTCGACATCATTGTCTCTGGTTGCCACGTGTGTCTGCTCCACAAGGGTCCCCTTGGACTCTGCCTTGAATCCCTAGTTTGCGCTGCTACGAATAGAGCTCTTTTATCTGGTCGATAACTATGTTGAGGAGGTTCTATACCCTACGTGAAGAGGTCGTAGCACAATCAAGCTTGGAGTGTACTGCTATCCATTTGGAGAATGCAGAGATGTTTTCTTCTGGTACCTGAGACATACCCCTTCCTAGGATTTGGGTGTTCTCGTCGATGATGTCGAGTCTATGATGTGGACTAACGGACCGAGGACAATGTCGTGATCCATGAGGTCCCGTGTAGTCTCATCATGGTTGACATCGAGAGCACTGAGTGCGCAAAGGTTGGCATTGAAGCCATTGATGACAAAGCTCATGTAATCATTTCACTTAAGTCCATTAAGCAGGTGACATCCCTAGTTGATGATGTTGATGCGAGCACTGAGATGGAACACCTGCTTCTAGACCTTGTTGATGTTTCTAAAGTCACTAGCTCTTCAAAACTCTGTAATTCCATTGTCATTTTGGTGAAAAGCCTTGTGTTGTAGTTGTAGAAACTACGATAGAATGGGGGTATCTCTTTGATTGGAATAACAACGTAAATTAGATGCATGTACTACGACCTTATGGAAAAGGTCTACACTAAAAGATAATATACACCAGGATATTTTTGAATTGGTTGGGATGCCTCGCTAGAGCGCAACCTACTCCTATGGTTTAAAGGACCTACTCCTATGGTTTAAAGGTGAAGAGGGAGAATGAAAAGTGACTCTAGTCAAAGTAAGTCTTGTCGATCTCCCTAGCACTCGCCCCAAACTCAGCCCAAGAGCTCCCTAAATCAAGTCTTGGATCTCCAGTCCCCACCCCTTGAATCCATTCAAGTGAGAGTAAGTTATTACACACCCCGTGGGAGGGATTTTATAGACTAGGAGTTCTTGATAAATGACCAAGGTCACCCTTGTTTTGGTAGGTGGAGCAAAGGATGTGGTGCATAGTCCATGGTGGACCCACCTACCCCCTCCACTTATTTGGCCTTTTCTTTGGTCCTTCAAGCCTCAAATTTGAATTTTTATCCTCCTTCATGCTTTGATTTGTTGACAATGACTTGTCGCAAGGCTTTTTTACTTTGTCAACTTCCCACTTGATTTCCATGTAGGATTTGGTAAGAACCCACGTATGAGTATTAATTCTCACAACACCTTACATTAAACTCCCATGGTGAAGGAGGTCCTAATGTTGACGTTGCATCCACGTCCATGGTTATCTTGGTCTTATTGACAAGTATTCGACCAATGTATTTCCTTGCTATGCCAACTACTACATTTTCCCATATATCTAAGGATGTAGTTATATGCGGTATGACATTCACGGTGGTAGCATCGAGAAGAAAAAGTAAATGCAGAAAATGTAGCCAATAACTTCAATTATTCCTCAACGTAGGAGGTGTTGATGTGGATTTGTGGTCTGTTGGATGAGAATGCTAAGTTTTATGACTGTACTCACGGTTCCTTCAATTGGAAAGTTTAAGATCCCGTTGACTCGATTCATGATGGCAATTGGCTACATTAAGTATGCGGAGGACTCAAAAAATATCAAAGACAAGAAGGATGATGCCAAGAAGAAGGCTGGTATTCCTTGATGGGTGGTTCTAATGTGCTGGGTTGGTATTTCATGGTTTACTCTTTCTTGTGTTGGGAGGATTCCTCATGCCACATGATTTTTTTTGTCGGGTGTGTTTGTCCCTATATTAGGTGTGTGTGTCGACTCTCTCTTTGTATCAGTTTTTACTGACTTTGCAATAATTAGTTGGGCATGTTCTTCTTAAGTACTAAAAATGGCAGTTTGCCCCATTTAAAAAAATGAATAAAGATATGCCAACTATCAAGATCCAACAGAAAAAGAGAGAAAAAAGCCAGTCTATAAAACCTTGATGTCAGAACACTACAGAATCGAGGCTAGAAATTATGATGGAGGAAATTAAACTCACATGTAAGAAAATAATCTAGAATTAAAATATCATCGTTTCTTGAATGGGAAGTGATGTCCCCATCGGTGGATCGGTATGGAAGGGTTTCTTAGGAAGAAGAATTTTTTCATAAAAATATAAGTTAAGATAGAGTACATATACACATGAAGAAATATAAGTGAAATATTGTAAGGGGTTTATAGGCAGAAAACAAAAATTTCCTAGGAAAGAACACCATAGCCAAGATATATCTATGCATATGCATAGTAACGAGCGGGATACGGTGTTCATACCTTTGAATACCAGAAGCAGGATTACGTTCCCGCATAAATGTTGCTAATGTATCCAAAGTGTAGCCGACCTCAAGGTTGAGAAGGATTCAAGCGTCCAACACCACAAGTGGCGGTGCCTCCGAAGTTTTATACACGTATGATGTAAAGATGTCTCTCGGGCCTCGGTCCAAAAAGATAACGGGAGAAGAAGATCCTAACCGACTCCAAGTGCATGCCAACCTGCGTATGGTGGAGAATTCTCTGCCTCATAGTGCACGTTCCTAACTGGGAGAGACGGAGAGAGAGAATGGCAAAGACCAATTGGTGGATGAGATCTCTCCTATTATATAGGAAAAAACTTGGCACACCCCTCCTTCCAAGCCCCAAGGGGGACTAAACTTGGAGGAGGTGGTGGAGGAGCCGGCAGGCGGTGGGGGTGGGCTCCACACGTGCTCCAAGCCCACTAGGGCCGGCGGTTGTGGGAGCCTCCCCACCCGTGCGCCCTTGGCCCTCCTAGGGCAGGCAACCCCTCTTGGGTCGTCTACCCTCCAGGGAGGGGGCCTGTTCGTCTACGGTAGCAAAGTTCCCGGGCGAGCGCATGGCGGTACCTAAGTTTCCCGAAATTGCCGTACTTCGAAATGTTGGGCCGCTAACTATCGAGAGGGGCCATTTCGATGCAAACTCATCTCACCCCTGCCAAATTCAAACATTCCGTGAAACTGCCCCGTGAAGTAGATGGCCGGGACCCTCATGTCGGTCATCTGTCCGTGACGTGAGTGCCAACGCGGCAACCTCTTAGGCAAATCAAGGAACTAAGTGGATTGGATGCGTTGACCAATTTCAGCTTTCCCCTAGCACCGGCGGCGTCGGAATCCACCCTCCAGGCAGGACGACCCCTTCGGACATTTCACTTATGGCGCCAAGTCGCTGCGCCCAGTTGTTGCGCCCAGTCGCTGATCTCGAGCTCCAATGGCGCATGCCGTAGCCGCCGTTGCGAGGCTCTAGCCCGCCTCCGCCGCCGACGAGCCGAGAAGCTCGAAGGATGGCAGATCCTACTATAAAGGAAGAAGTTCTGGCTATAAGCGGATGAGTTACCCTTCTCTTTGCTATTCGCACTAATTATAACTGCTAGCTGGCTACTGAACCTAAATTTTTTTGTTAGCCCAACGCTGACAAACATATTTTATCCACAGTTTTCTGTCAAGTGGGATCTCCGTGGACCACCCTTACCTGGTTACGGTAGTCCTCTTTAGGTACGACTCTAAGGGAAAGTGGTTTGGACACCATTGTATCACGATGAAGAAGCGCCTGCGTAGATCTGCACTATATCTAGTATGGTTGCTGCTCTGCGTAAACATGATGAATTATGGCCGAAGCAGACTGCAATGTTTAGCTTCATGGATGAATGTGACATCATGGTTCGTCTAAAATGTGACAGTCAGCTAATTGGGTTGATGAAAAGGTATGCTTCATATTGCATGTTTGAGCTGAATTGTGATGTACTGGATGTGGAAGCTACTGCAACTGGGAGTTGCCCTTCTATTCTTGGACAGGATGGTTTCTCGAACCCAATTAGCTCCTGGTAAGAAAAGGTCTCTTGGGGTTCGCATGTTTGTGCTAAATTGTAATTTTTGTTTTATTTACTCTATAGATATTGGGCAGTTATGCAACAGTCTTGTTTCTTTGATAGGAAGCGCCGCAAGGTTAGAAACATGATTGCCGGGTCAGTCATTTTGCTGCCTGAAGAAATTAAAAACGAGTGGAAAGATGATGATGGACACGATTCTGGTGCCCATTGTCCCGGCGATGCAGAGTACGTGAAGCTAAGAAAATTGGCACCGAGGAAGAGGAAGAAGGAAGGAAATGAAGAAGCCAGTGGACGTGATGGCTTGGGACCCATGCTGCGGAAGAAGGCTGCTGGCAATGAAGATGCATAGTAATGTGTTGAACTTGAACCTATATATGTAATTCGGTTAAATTCTGGAGCTCTGTGTGTGGTACTTTGCTGGGCGAATCAATCTACCCACGTTCTCTGAGTAAAATGTACCGCGACTTAGGGTTTGGAAACGCTCGAGTCAGTAGTTGAATCCGAAATTGTGATTGTGCCACTGATATCTAAAAACACGCAGCAACGATTCCATGATTGCTGAGGGGCGGGAGGTCTCCAAATTCGATGGAATGTAAGTGGCACAGAAATAAATTATTTAAGCTGCCACACTGCACGAAGCAGCAAATTATTTCAGAAGCTGCACAATGACATGGCAACATAAACAACAATGGCAACCGATAATGCCCAGATGCTTGAGCCTGTCTATCTCACCGCCACCCTGCTCCTGCATCCCCTGCGTCTGGCGAAGCTCCCGGATCTCTATTAACCGGGTGTACGTGCGTCCACTTTATAAATTGTGGTTGTGCCATTTGCATGCGGCACAATCCACGTAGATTACGTTTAAAAAAACCACCAATGTCAGAATACCACCATGATCAGACAAAAGGAAGTGATGCAGGGTTAAGACAGACTAACGGGAGACCAATTTTTTTCCTCCTAGGACTCCGGGACCACTAGTTTAGACCGCTAGGTCAACAAGTACTACTATTACAACTTAAAAAGGCACGAAGCTCAAGCTAAATAGAACTAGTTATCACATATCTCCTTGATCTTTCTAATCTTAGCCCGATGCGCATCTTCCTGCGAGAGCAAGGATCGATTCGTCTTCTCCTTCCTTTTAGCATCTTTCTTGCACAGCTTCAATTGTTTCTCTGTATTTTTCCTCATGCACTTGTCAATACTCGTAGTTGTGAACTGCAGGACTTTGGCCTGGTGAAGATCATTCCTTGCTTGAATCAGTTCTTGCTCTGCTTTAGCCTTCAGGGCCAGCGCCACGTCCCTCTCCTTCTCGACTTTGCTAACCTTGTCTTGCACCCTCCTGAGATCTCAGTTAAGCTTGGTCGTGTCAACTAGGTCCCATAGCTTCATCTCAACACTGTCAAGAAGTGAGATAACTACAGATTCTTTCAACTCAACAGTCATATCCCATAGTTTGTCCAGCGTTTTCTGCATCGATTTGGGCCACTCTGGATCTACCCATTTGACAACACCGCAACTTCCGCCTTGCATCATTGCACGATGTCCTTGACACCGTAGAAACCTCCAACCTACGTTTCGTCCTTCGAACTCTACACATTTAGTGGGCACATATCCATATTTACATAGTAGAGGACTGTCTTCATCTGCTAAACCGTGATAGTCGGAGTCATACATCGTATGGTTGTCCTAACACATCATACGCGCATGAGTGAACAGAGTAGATCTAGCTCAAAAAATAGATAACTAGCCACAGATGATAGAGATAGATATGAGATGACTCACATCGAAATCACCGTCCCTGTCGTCACGGCGTGTTTCCTCGCCATCTCCCCTTGAACCCATGGCGAGAGGGGAGGGGGGTGGCTGCCGGAGAGGGGATTGCGATGGAGGCGCCGTCGGCTTGCGGCTACGGCAGGATGGGAGTGAAGTGGGGAAAGTGGATTCAAGGGGAAGGAAGAGAACTATGGGGAGGAAGATAAGTAATGGGGATGTGACACTGGGATATGGCCCACTGAACTCGTGAGTCGTGACACTCGCAACAGGGGAGCGCCCAGTGTTACCAGTTTGTCCAGAGCAAGCGTGGCCAATCATGCCGCAGAACAGCCTACTCGCGGATCGCTCTCACGAAGACCATCCCAATCATCCAAGTGCCCCGATCGAACGGTATGTAACAATCGTCAAGTAGAAGAACTGTGTTAGGGCATGCCTTTTAGAAGACTCGGTCTAACGGTGGATCCATGTGTGCTTTATAAGAGGAACAGACATGCAATGAAACTGGGTGTTGTTCATGAAAAGAACAGACATGCAATGACACTGGTGGATCCATAGGTGGTTTGTGAAAAGAACATACATACAATCACACTGGGTGGATCCATGTGTGGTTCATGAAAAGAACACATATGCAATGACACTGGTGGATCCATGTGTGGTTTGTGAGAAGAACACACATCCAATGACACTGGGTCTGGTTCATGAAAAGAACACATATCCAATGACACTGGTGGATCCTTATGTGGTTTGTGAGAACAGACATCCAGTGACACTGTGCGTGGTTCATGAAAAGAACACACATCCAATGACACTGGTGGATCCTTATGTGGTTTGTGAGAGGAATAGTGCAATGACTCTAGCTGTGGTTCATGAGAAGAATAGACATGCAATGACACTGGTGGATCCATGTGTGGTTTGTTTAGAGGAACAGACATGCGATGATAGTGGGTGTGGTTCATGAAAAGAATAGACATGCAATAACACTGGTGGATCCATGTGTGGCTTGTGAGAAGAACAGACATGCAATGACACTAGGTGTGGTTCATGAAAAGAACAGACATCCAATGACACTGGTGGATCCTTATGTGTTTTGTGAGAAGAACTGACATGCAACCACATTGGGTGGATCCATGTGTGGTTTGTGAGAAGAACAGACATGCAATGACACTAGGTATGGTTCATGAAAAGAACACACATCCAATGACACTGGTGGATCCATGTGTGGTCTGTTTAGAAGAACACACATGCAATGACACTGGTGGATCCATGTGTGGTTTATGAGAGGAACAGACATGCAATGACACTGGGTGTGGTTCATGAAAAGAACAGACATGCAATGACACTGGTGGATCCATATGTGGTTTGTGAAAAGAACAGACATACAATCACTCTGGGTCGATCCATGTGTGGTTCATGAAAAGAACACACATGCAATGACACTGGTGGATACATGTGTGGTTTGTGAGAAGAACACACATCCAATGACACTGGGTGTGGTTCATGAAAAGAACACACATCCGATGACACTGTTGAATCCTTATGTGGTTTGTGAGAAGAATAGACATCCAATGACACTGTGTGTGGTTCATGAAAAGAACACACATCCAATGACAGTGGTGGATCCTTATGTGGTTTGTGAGAGGAACAATGCAATGACTCTAGCTGTGGTTCATGAGAAGAACAGACATGCAACGGCACTGGTGGATCCATGTGTGGTTTGTGAGAAGAACAGACATGCAATGACACTGGGTGTGGTTCATGAAAAGAACACACATCCAATGCCATTGGTGGATCCTTATGTGGTTTGTGAGAAGAACAGACATCCAATGACACTTAGTGTGGTTCATGAAAAGAACATACATCCAATGACACTCGTGGATCCTTGTGTGGTTTGTGAGTGGAACACTGCAATGACTCTAGCTGTGGTTCATGAGAAGAACAGACATGCAATGACACTGGTGTATCCTTATGTGGTTTGTGAGAAGAACAAACATGCGATGACACCGGGTGTGGTTCATGAAAAGGACCTACATCCAGTGACACTGGTGGATCCATGTGTGGTTTGTGAGAAGAACATACATGCAACGACACTGGGTGTGGTTTATGAAAAGAACACATATCCAATGACCCTGGTGGATCCTTATGTGGTTTGTGAGAAGAACTAACATGCAATCACACTGGGTGGATCCATGTATGGTTTGTGAGAAGAACAGACATGCAATGACACAAGGTGTGGTTCATGAAAAGAACACACATCCAATGACACTGGTGGATCCATGTGTGGTTTGTTTAGAAGAACACACATGCAATGACACTGGTGGATCGATGTGTGTTTTATGAGAGGAACAGACATGCCATGACACTGGGTGTGGTTCATGAAAAAAAATAGACATGCAATGACACTGGTGGATCCATATGTGGTTTGTGAAAAGAATAGACATACAATCACACTGGGTGGATCCATGTGTGGTTCATGAAAAGAACACACATGCAATGACACTTGTGGATCCATGTGTGGTTTGTGAGAAGAACACAGATGCATTGACAGTGGCTGTGGTTCACGAAAAGAACACACATCCAATGACACTGGTGGATCCTTATGTGGTTTGTGAGAAGAACAGACATCCAATGACTCTAGTTGTGGTTCATGAGAAGAACAGACATGCAATGACACTGGTGGATCCATATGTGGTTTGTGAGAAGAACACACATCCAATCACACTTGGTGTGGTTCATGAAAATAACACACATCCAGTGACACTGGTGGATCCTTATGTTTTTGTGAGAAGCACACATGCAATGACTCTAGCTGTGGTTAATGAGAAGAACAGACATGCAATGACATTGGTGGATCCTTATGTGGTTTGTGAGAAAAACAGACATGCAATGACACTGGGTGTGGTTCATGAAAAGAACACACATCCAATGACACTGGTGTATCCTTATGTGGTTTGTGAGAAGAGCAGACATGCAATGACTCTAGCTGTGGTTTGAGAAAAGAACACACATGCAATGACACTAGTGTATCCTTATGTGGTTTGTGAGAAGAACACACATGCAATGACTCTAGCTATGGTTTGTGAAAAGAACAGACATGCAATGACCCTGGTGTATCCTTATGTGGTTTGTGAGAAGAAATACATGCAATGACTCTAGATTTGGTTTGTGAAAAGAACACACATGCAATGACATTGGTGGATCCATGTGTGGTTTGTTAGAAGAACACACATGCAATGACACTAGGTGTGGTTCATGAAAAGAACACACATCCAATGACACTGGTGGATCCTTATGTGGTTTATGAAAAGAACAGACATCCAATCAAACCGTGTGTGGTTCATGAAAAGAACACACATCCAATGACACTGGTGGATCCTTATGTGGTTTGTGAGAAGAACAGACATGCAATGACTCTAGATGCGGTTAATGAGAAGAACAGACATGCAATTACGCTAGTGTATCCTTATGTGGTTTGTGAGAAGAACACACATGCTATGACTCTAGATGTGGTTCATGAGAAGAACAGGCATGCAATGACACTAGTGTATCCCTATGTGGTTTGCGAGAAGAACATACATGCAATGACACTGGGTGTGGTTCAAGAAAAGAACAGACATCTAATGACACTGGTGGATCCATGTGTGGTTTATTTTGAAGAATACACATGCAATGATCACATGCAATGACACTGGTGGATCCATGTGTGGTTTGTTTAGAGGAACATACATGCAATGATACTGGGTGTGGTTCATGAAAAGGACAGACATGCAATGACACTGGTGGATCCTTATGTGGTTTGAGAGAAGAACTAACATGTAATCACACTAGGTGGATCCATGTGTGGTTCATGAAAAAAAACATGCAATGACACTAGTGGATCCATGTGTGGTTTGTGAGAAGAACACACATCAAATGACACTTGGTCTGGTTCATGAAAAGAACACACATCCAATGACACTAGTGGATCCTTCTGTGGTTTGTGAGAAGAACAGACATGCAATGACTCTAGCTGTGGTTCATGAGAAGAACACACATCCAATGACACCGGTGGATCCTTATGTGGTTTGTGAGAGGAACAGTGCAATGACTCTAGTCGTGGTTCATGAGAAGAACATACATGCAATGAAACTGGTGTATCCTTATCTGGTTTGTGAGAAGAACAGACATGTGATGACACTAGGTGTGGTTCTTTAAAAGGACACACATCCAGTGACACTGGTGGATCCATGTGTGGTTTGTGAGAAGAACAGACATGCAATCACACTGGGTGGATCCATGTGTGGTTTGTGAGAAGAACAGACATGCAATGACACTAGGTGTGGTTTATGAAAAGAACACACATCCAATGACACTGGTGGATCCATGTGTGGTTTGTTTGGAATAACACACATGCAATGACCACATGCAATGACACTGGTGGATCCATGTGTGGTTTGTTTAGTGGAAAAGACATGCAATGATGTTGGGTGTGGTTCATGAAAAGAACACACATGCAATAACACTGGTGGATCCATGTGTGGTTTGTGAGAAGAACACACATTCGATGACACTAGGTGTGGTTCATGAAAAGAACACACATCCAATGACACCGGTGGATCCTTATGTGCTTTGTGAGAAGAACAAACATGCAATGACTAGCTGTTTTTATATGAAGAACACACATGCAATGACATTGGTGGATCCATATGTGGTTTGTGAGAAGAACACACATCCAATGATACTGGGTGTGGTTCATGAAAAGAACATACATCCAATGACACTGGTGGATCCTTATGTGGTTCGTGAGAAGAACACACATGCAATGACTCTAGCTGTGGTTCATGAGAAGAATAGACATGCAATGGCAATGGTGGATCCTTATGTGGTTTGTGAGAAGAACAGACATGTGATGAAACTGGGCGTGGTTCATGAAAAGAACACACATCCAGTGACACTGGTGGATCCATGTGTGGTTTCTGAGAAAAACAGACATACAATGACATTGGGTGTGGTTCATGAAAAGAACAGACATGCAATGACACTGGTGTATCCTTATGTGCTTTGTGAGAAGAGCAGACATGCAATGACTCTAGCTGTGGTTTGTGAAAAGAACACACATGCAATGACATGGGTGTATCCTTATGTGGTTTGTGAGAAGAACACACATGCAATGACTCTAGCTGTGGTTTGTGAAAAGAACACAGATGCAATGACACTGGTGTATCCTTATATGGTTTGTGAAAAGAACACACATCCAATGACTCTAGCTTTGGTTTGTGAGAAGATCACACATGCAATGACACTGGGTGTGGTTCATGAAAAGAACAGACATGCAATCACACAGGTGGATCCATGCGCGGTTTCTGAGAAGAACACACATCCAATGACACTGGTTGTGGTTCATGAAAAGAACACACATCCAATGACACTGGTGGATCCTAATGTGGTTTGTCAAAAGAACAGACATGCAATGACTCTAGTTGTGGTTCATGAGAAGAACAGACATGCAATGACACTAGTGGATTCTTATGTGGTTTCAGATAAGAACATACATGCAATGACTCTAGATGTGGTTCATTGGAAGGACAAACATGCAATGACACTGGTGGATGCATGTGTGGTTTGTGAGAAGAACACACATCTAATGACACTGGCTGTGGTTCATGAAAAGAACACACATCCAATGACACTAGTGGATCCATGTGTGGTTTGTGAGAAGAACTGACATGCAATCACACTGGGTGGATCCATGTGTGGTTTGTGAGAAGAACACACATCCAATGACACTGGGTGTGGTTCATGAAAAGAACACAAATCCAATGAAACTGGTGGATCCTTATGTGGTTCATGAGTAGAACAGACATCCAATGACTCTAGTTGTGGTTCATGAGAAGAACAGACATGCAATGACACTGGTGTATCCTTATGTCGTTTGTGAGAAGAACAGACATGCGATGACACTGGGTGTGGTTCATGAAAAGAACACACATCCAGTTACACTGGTGGATCCTTCTGTGGTTTATGAGAAGAACAAACATCCAATGACTCTAGGTGTGGTTCATTAGAATACCAAACATGCAATGAAACTGGTGTATCCTTATGTGGTTTCTAAAAAGAACATACATGTGATGAAACTGGGTGTGGTTCATGAAAAGAACACACATCCAATGACACTGGTGGATCCATGTGTGGATTGTTTAGAAGAACACACATGCAATGACACTGGTGGATCCATGTGTGGTTTGTTTAGAGGAACATACAGGCAATGATACTGGGTGTGGTTCATGAAAAGAACAGACATGCAATGACACTGGTGGATCCTTATGTGGTTTGAGAGAAGAACTGACATGCAATCACACTTGGTGGATCCATGTGTGGTTCATGAAAAGAACAGACATGCAATGACACTGGTGGATCCATGTGTGGTTTGTGAGAAAAACATACATCCAATGACACTGGGTGTGGTTCATGAAAACAACACACATCCAATAACACTGGTGGATCCTTATGTGGTTTGTGAGAAGAACAGACATCCAATGACTCTAGCTATGGTTCATGAGAAGAACACACATCCAATGACACTGGTGGATCCTTATGTGGTTTGTGAGAGGAACAGTGCAATGACTCTAGCCGTGGTTCATGAGAAGAACAGACATGCAATGACACTGGTGTATCCTTATTTGGTTTGTGAGAAGAGCAGACATGCGATGACACTGGGTGTGGTTAATGAAAAGAACACAAATCCAGTGACACTAGTGGATCCATGTGTGGTTTGTGAGAAGAACAGACATGCAATCACATTGGGTGGATGCATGTGTGGTTTGTGACAAGAACAGACATGCAATGACACTGGGTGTGGTTCATGAAAAGAACACACATCCAATGACACTGGTGCATCCATGTGTGGTTTGTTTAGAAGAACACACATGCAATGACCACATGCAATGACACTGGTGAATCCATGTGTGGTTTGTTTAGTGGAAAAGACATGCAATGATACTGGGTGTGGTTCATCAAAAGAACAGACATGCAATGACACTGGTGGATCCATGTGTGGTTTGTGAGAAGAACACACATCCAATGACACTGGGTGTGGTTAATGAAAAGAACACACATCCAATGACACTGGTGGATCCTTATGTGCTTTGTGAGATGAACAGACATGCAATGACTCTAACTGTGGTTCATATGAAGAACAAACATGCAATGACACTGGTGGATCCATATGTGGTTTGTGGCAAGAACACATATCCAATGACACTGGGTGTGGTTCATGAAAAGAACACACATCAAATGACACTGGTGGATCCTTATGTGGTTTTTGAGAAGAACACACATGCAATGACTCTAGCTATGGATCATGAGAGGAAAAGACATGCAATGACACTGGTGGATCCTTATGTGGTTTGTGAGAAGAACATACATGCGATGACACTGGGTGTGGTTCATGAAAAGAACACACATGATGTGACACTGGTGGATCCATGTGTGGTTTTCGAGAAGAAGAATAGACATGCAATGACACTAGGTGTGGTTCATGAAAAGAACACACATCCAATGACACTGGCGTATCCTTATGTGGTTTGTGAGAAGGGCACACATGCAATGACTCTAGTTGTGGTTTGTGAAAAGAACACATATGCAATGACTCTAGCTGTGGTTTGTGAAAAGAACACACATGCGATGACATTGGTGTATCCTTATGTGGTTTGTGAGAAGAACACACATCCAATGACTCTATCTTTGGTTTGTGAGAAGAACACACATGCAATGACACTGGTGTGGTTCATGAAAAGAACATACATGCAATGACACTGGTGGATCCATGTGTGGTTTGTGAGAAGAACACACATCCAATGACACTGGTTGTGGTTCATGAAAAGAACAGACATGCAATGACACTGGTGGATCCATGTGTGGTTTGTGAGAAGAACACACATCCAATGACACTGGTGGATCCATGTGTGGTTTGTTTAGAGGAACACACATGCAATGATACTGGGTGTGGTTCATGAAAAGAACACACATGCAATGACATTGGTAGATCCATGTGTGGTTTGTGAGAAGAACACACATCCAATGACACTGGGTGTGGTGGATCCATGTGTGGTCTGTGAGAAGAACACACATCCAATGACACTGGTGGATCCATGTGTGGTTTATGAGAAGAACACACATCCAATGACACTAGTGGATCCTTATGTGGTTTGTGAGAAGAACAGACATCCAATGACACTGTGTCTGGTTCATGAAAAGAACACACATCCAATGACACTGGTGGATCCTTATGTGGTTTATGAGAGGAATAGTGCAATGACTCTAGTTGTAGTTCATGAGAAGAATAGACATGCAATGACACTAGTGGATCCATGTGTGGTTTGTTTAGAGGAACATACATGCGATGATACTGAGTGTGGTTTATGAGAAGAACAGACATGCAATGACACTGGTGGACCCATGTGTGGTTTGTGAGAAGAACAGAAATGCAATGACATTGGGTGTGGTTCATGGAAAGAACACACATCCAATGACACTAGTGGATACTTATGTGGCTTGTGAGAAGAACTGACATGCAATCTGATGACCCACAAGTATAGGGGGTGTATCGCAGTATTTTTGATAAGTAGGAGTGTCGAACCCAACGCGGAGCAGAAGGTGCTAGCTGGTGGTATGAATCAGGAATTCTCTGCAAATACTTAGCAAAGGGATTTTTAGGGGTTTTTGATAAAGCAAGTAAACAAAGTACGAGTAAATAAAAGACTATAGGAATAAATGCAGCAAGTGGCCCAATCCTTTATGTAGCAAAGGACAAGCCGGTTGTATTACTTAAGATGACCAAACGTTCTCGAGGACACATGGGAAGACTGTCAAGTGCTTTCGCTTCATATAGTTGATTAATCTTCTTTAGCTTGCTAAGTGTTATGTGCGTGAACCTGTGCTAATGTACTGACCTTCCTAGGACTAATTCATACTTGTGATTATACCCCTTGTAAAAATCCGTAAGTACAAGAAAGTAATTAAGGTACAAACCTAACCACAACTTTAAACTCTAAGACCCTTACGTCCCTTGTGCAATGGTTTCCTAACAGGGGTTCAGGCTTCTATCACTCCAGCAACCCCTACGATTAATAGCCAAATACACAATGCATTCCCCTAGGCCCATAGAGGTGAAGTGTCATGTAGTCGACATTCACATGACACCACTAGAAGAAGTACACCACAACTTAAATATCAAACTATTGAATCTTTCTCAACACAACTCCACTACTAACAACATGACTTCTCCCATGTCCTCAAGAACAAAACGAACTACTCACGAGACATCATATGGATCATGATCAGAGATGGAATAATGATGTATAAAAATCTGAACATAAACAATAATTCAATGGTTCACTCAATAGCATCAACTATAAAGAGTAATCAACACCGGGAAAGTTTCCCCTATGAACTATGCAAGATTCAACCCAATTGTTATAGCAATATGGAGATGGTGATGAGGGTGCTGATGGTGATGATGGTGGTGGTGATGATGATGATGATCCCGATGAAGTCCAGCATGATGGTGGTGTTGATGGCGACGATCTTCCCTCTCCGGGAAGGAATTCCCCCGGCAGAAATCTTTCTGCCGGAGAGATCTTTCTCTCTCGGTGTTTTCCGCCTCGCAGAGGTAGTAGAATCTTTCTGTGGTCGCTCCCTGAGTCTTAGGGTTTCGGGAGGATGATATATGCCAGAGGGGAGAGCCTGGAGTGGGCCAGGGCGGCCACACCACCTGCTGGCGCGGCCTAGGGCTGCCCGCGCCAGGGGGTGGTGTGGGCCCCCTGTGGCCCATCTCCAGCCCCCTTCTGGCTTCCTTCGTCTTCTGGAAAAATAGGATTTTCCATATATTTTCCCGGATTTTTTGATCTTTGCGAATTTTACCTCCAAACAACACCTTTTCCATCAGAATCCTGACTGCAGCGGTCCATGCTCCAAAAGTCATCAATCATGCAAAAACAGAAGAAAGAACATAAGTATCACCTCTCAATACGAAATATATCAATTAATAATAGTGAGTTATGACATAGAATAGTGATGCAAAATGGACGTATCAACTCCCCCCAAGCTTAGACTTCGCTTGTCCCCAAGCGAAACTGAGCTCAATAAAAATGGCCTCAGGTTTATGGAGTGAAGACTCGATAAAAGAATACGGACAAGAAGCATCGCATTCATCAAATACATAGATCATAATAGAAGACAACTCACTATTATATAACTTAACTTGCAATAAGTAAAGGAAACACAATAAAGATACATAAAGTAAATCATAATTGGTAATGGCAAACTTAGCTCTTGGTCGAAGAATAGTTGATAATTTGCTGGAGTTCACAAATAACTAGTTTTCAAAGTAGTAAACATCAAGATAAGAGCAATGTGCAAAACAAGGAACATAAGTAACATGATTGAATAAATCATCATATGAATGAATGAAACACAACAACTCAAAATACTTGCTGAGATAGAAGGGAGTAGGTTTACTAACTCAACTACAAGGTAAAAGAAAGGGCCCTTTGCAGAGGGAAGCAGGGATTGCAAGTCTCATAAAGAGCTCCCAAAAATTATGATACTTACTAGCTTTCAGCTCTCATTGCCCCTATCATAGGAATCTTTTGGTGATTAAGGTTAAAGTGACACAACTAAGAGGATATACTTGACAAGTTATAAATTGAAGTCCCATGCCCCTTAGTTATGAGTACCGAACCTCAGCCTACTCAACTTCAGTCACGAGCAAGCTCTTGTCATTGTAAATACATGCGTATCATTGAGAACCGCCAACGGGGTACCCCTTGCACATGACACAGGAGCTATCCCATAATCAAAATGACAAGGCAAGCAGACAGTGATCATCTCAGTGATCTTTTTATTTGCTATTTGCATAGATTTTTATTGAGGATGCTTCATAGAATGCTCACTATAATTATGCTGCAAGTTTCCACCATGATTAGGCATGGCTTAGGCTAGCGGCCCAGGTGTTTCTCTAACACACATATAAACTCCATGATCTTACAAGTTCAACTTTTATTTCACACCGCTGGGATCCATAAGCAAAAGAACATGATATCAACTAGGTACAAAGTACCAATGCAATGTTGAAAGCGTTCCCCATGATACATGGTTCTGCTAACTTCAACTCATGAAGCGCAAGCATATACGCAACAAAGAAGGACCCAATGGTTCAGGTTTATTAAGTGCAAGAAAAGTAAGGTGTGCCATCAAGTTTGTGGGAGCTTTAATCATTAATTTTCACATAACAAGTTTAATTTGGGAGGTAGATAAAACAGGAATTTACTTGTAATAGCAATAATGCTACTAGGTAGGTATGGTGGACACAAATGGCGTGGGTTTTGGTTTAAAGGAGTGGATGCACGAGAAGAATTACCTCTCAGTACAGGTTTTTGGCTAGCAAGGCTGGGTAGCAAGTACAAGAGTTGAAGGAAACAAACAAACATACAAGTGATAAAAACAAACATGCAATCTTCCTTTGAAGCACAAAAGATCTTAACTAGAGAATACTAGACTTACGAGCAAATCAAGAAAGAAAGATGATGAAATTATATTTATTTAGAGTACTTTTATCTTTTTTCTTTCAACTCTCAAAAATAGTGTTGCTACTGACCGAGCCATGTTTGCCAAAACCAACTAAATTAACTCAATGATCCCAAAGTGATACCAATACTAACAACAAGATCAATCATATAGCCACGAATTGAAAACTAATATAAGCTATGCAAGAGAGTGAATGATAGAACTTCTCATTAATAATCCATAACGGTAACTCACACTAAGGGATACATATCTAACGAGAGAGGGGACACTTCCATAATGCAAACCATCCTACATAATAACTTCTCTATTCATGATATGACTCTACTAATAAGGTAAAAAGATAGAAGATAGTGGTGTGATACCGCAGCACTCCCCCAAGCTTGGAACAAACCAAGGGGATGCCAAACTTGATGACGAATTACTCCTTTGGTGGTGGTGGTATCCTCTCATCTTCGTCTGTCTTCCAGGGTAAGGGCTTCCCATCAACAAAGGACATCGTGGTTTCCAACATCATGAAACTTGCAGCAGCACTTATGCGTTTAAACCTAGCCTCATACTCACAGTTTTGATTTTGAACGTCATAGAACTGTGCTTGCAGTTCGTTGGTTGTTTGGCGGAGTGAGAGGACTTCGTCTTTGAGTTCAGCAGTCTCCTTTTGGTGCTCGGTGATGAGTTCAGAACAAATCTTATGGATGATATCCACTTCGCGCTCCGCCGTCTTCTTGTACCTAAAGACTTCTTGCTCTAGTGCTTCCATCCTATCCTCTAGACTTCCTTCACCTTTAGGGCCTTGAACCTCTTTAATCCGGACCTCCCCATCTTTGAGCAACAACTCCTTGGGATGAATCTTCAACTCTCTCATGTATGGGTTGGTGATATCTTCTAAGGAATCTCCCTCGGCTGATCCAGTGGAAGACATCGTGGCTCCAAATCTGGGATTCTACCTGGTGGAAACAGATCGAAACAAAGACACGACGAAAACACGATATACGAACCTCGGAAGATCTGGGGGGTTATATATTACGAAGTTTCATAACAAGAGGAAGGTACTGGGTGAAAACGGGTCGGAGACGAAGTCTAGGGTCGCCTCACCACCTGGTGTCGCGGCCAGGGGTAGACCCGCGCCCCAGGGTGGTGTGGGCCACCCTGGCTCCGTTTCTGCCCCTTTTTCGCTTCGTAACTCTCCTTATTGACTAAAAACTGCAAAAAATATAGTTGGATTGTATTTTCGCGGAACTTTTCTTACCAGAACTGTTACCTATTTGAAAACAGACTCTACATGTCTCTGAATTTGGTCCTCGATGAATCTCTCTGGAGTTATAACTTGAAAGGCATCAGCATCTTCATTGTAAGAATCTCCAGCAATATAGTGCTTGAGTCGCTGCCCATTCACTACTTGTGTAGTATTATCTTTTAAGGAAGAAATTTTTATTGCTCCCGAATGGTATACTTCTTCGATAATGAAAGGTCCTTCCCATTTTGACAGTAGCTTTCCTGCAAAAAATCTGAGATGAGACCTATACAATAGAACTGTCTCACCAACATGAAATTATCTTTTAAGTATTCGCTTGTCATGCCATCTTTTAACTTTTTCCTTAAAGAGCCTAGCATTTTCATAGGCTTCACTCCTCCATTCATCTAAAGAACTTAAGTCAAATAATCTTTTCTCACCAGCGAGCTTACAATCTCTATTTAGTTCTTTAACTGCCTAGTAAGCTTTGTGTTCTAATTCTAAGGGTAGGTGACAAGCTTTACCATAAACCATTTTATAAGGAGACATCCCCATAGGATTTTTGTAAGTAGTTCTATAAGCCCATAAAGCATCATTCAATTTTTTAGCCCAGTTTTTTCTAGATCTATTAACAGTCTTTTGCAAGATGGATTTAATTTCTCTATTTGATAACTCTAATTGCCCGCTAGTTTGGGGGTGATAAGCCGAAGCAATTCTATGATTAACATCATATTTAGCAAGGGTTTTTCTAAAACCACCATGAATGAAATGAGAACCCCCATCAGTCATGAGATACCTAGGCACTCCAAACCTAGGAAAGATAACATCCTTAAGCATTTTTAGAGAAGTCTCCCCGTCAGCACTCTTTGTAGGAATGGCTTCTATCCACTTAGTAACATAATCAACGAAAACAAGAATATGAGTGTAACCTTTCGAAGGAGGGAAAGGACCCATAAAGTTGAATCCCCAACAATCAAAAGGTTCAATAACTAGAGAGTGGTTCATAGGCATTTCATTGCATCTAGAAATATTACCAACACGCTGACATTCATCACAAGATAAAAAAAATTCTTGCATCTTTAAAAAGGGTAGGCCAGTAGAAACCTGATTGTAGCACCTTTTGTGCAGTTCTATCTCCTGCATGATGTCGTCCATAAGAACTACCATGACATTTACGCAATATCTCCTTTTGTTTTGGAACACATCTTCGCATAATACAATCCACTCCCTCTTTGTATAAGTGTGGGTCATCCCAAAAATAATGCCTCAAATCATAGAAGAACTTCCTTCTTTGCTGAGCTATAAAAGTTGGAGGTAAATACTTGGAGACAGTAAAGATAGCATAATCAGCGTACCAAGGGATCCCTCGCGAGCTTACCCCTAGTGCAGCTAATTGTTCATTTGGGAACTATCATTAACAGGCATAGGGTCAAAAGATATGTTTTCCAACCGACATAGATTATCAGCTACAGGGTTTTCAGCACCCTTCCTATCTACTATATGTAGATCAAACTCTTGTAAAAGCAGCACCCATCTAATAAGCCTAGGCTTAGCGTCCTTCTTCGTCATAAGGTATTTAATAGCAGCATGATCAGTATGAATGGTGACTTTTGAGTCTACAATATAGGGCCTAAACTTATCACAAGCAAAAACGACAGCTAGAAATTCCTTTTCAGTAGTAGCATAATTCCTTTGAGCAGCGTCTAGAGTCTTACTAGCATAATGGATAACGTTTAAATTTTTATCAATTTGTTGCTCAAGGGTAGCACCTACAGCAAAATCACTAGCATCACACATTATTTCAAAGGGTAAACTCCAATCAGGTGGTTGAACAATAGGGGCTGTAGTTAAAGCCTTCTTAAGAGTTTCAAAAGCTTCCTTACAATCATCATCAAAAACGAAGGCTACATCTTTTTGAAGGAGATTAGTGAGGGGTTTTGATATCCTAGAAAAGTCTTTAATAAACCTTCTATAGAAACCGGCATGACCAAGGATACTACGATTACCTTTGATGTCTCTTGGACATGGCATCTTCTCAATTGCCTCAACCTTAGCTCTATGAACTTCTATGCCTCTTTCACAAACTTTATGCCCAAGGACAATCCCTTCATTAACCATGAAGTGGCATTTCTCCCAATTAAGAACAAGATTAGTTTCTTCACATCTCTGCAAAACTTTATCAAGATTGTGCAGACAATTATCAAAAGAAGTTCCATAGACAGAAAAGTCATCCATGAACACTTCTACAATTTCCTCACAAAAACCATGAAAGATAGCATACATGCACCTTTGAAAAGTAGAGGAGCATTACATAAACCAAAAGGCATATGTCTATAAGCATAAGTTCCGTAAGGGCAAGTAAATGTAGTTTTTTCTTGATCTTATTGTTTAACAACAATTTGAGAGAAACCAGAATAACAATCAAGAAAACAAAAATGGGTCTTTTTAGACAACCTTTCCAACATTTGATCAATAAAAGGAAGCGAGTAGTGATCTTTCTTAGTAACTTTATTGACCTTTCTAAAATCGATGCACATCCTATAGCCTACTACTATTCTTTGAGGAATAAGATCATCATTATAATTAGGAACAATGGTAATACCTCGTTTTTAGGAACACAATGAATAGGACTAACCCATTCACTATCAGCAATAGGGTAAATAATACCAGCATCAAGGAGTTTCAATACCTCATTCCTTACCACTTCCTTCATCCTAGGATTTAAACGTCATTGGTGCTCTACTACCGGCTTTGCATCTGGTTCTATGTTGATAGAATGCTGACATATAGTGGGTGAAATCCCTTTTAAATCATCCAAAGTATAGCCCATAGCTCCTCGGTGTTTCCTCAAAACCTCCAAAAGCCTTTCTTCTTCCTTTCCTGAAAGTTTAGCGCTAATAATAACAGGATATATCTTTTTATGATCAATATAAGCATATTTAAGATCATCAGGGAGAGGTTTTAGATCGAAAACCGGATCCTTTTTAGGTGGCAACATGGTACCCAAGTCTTCTACAGGCAAGTCATGCTTTAGCATCTTGGGTTGACAACGGAGGATCTCGTCAATCTCATTCCTTTCTTCCATGAAGATCTCACTTTCGTGATCTTCCATAAATTGCTGCAAAGCATTGTTAGGAGCAAGAGAGATAGAAGCAAGTTGTTCAACTCTAAAATCCTCATTATGGGTTTCCTCTTCGCAAGGTTCTTTAGTAAATTTCGAAAAATTAAACTCATAAGATTCCCCATCAAACTTAGTCAAGATTTTCTCCCTCTTGCAATCAATAATAGCTCCACAAGTACTCAAGAAAGGTCTACGAAAAATGATAGGATAAGTTTTACTAGCAGCTGAACCAAGTACTAGAAAATCAGCAGGATACTTAATCTTACCACAAAGAACTTCCATGTCTCGTACAATACCAATTGGAGAGATGGTCTCTCTATTAGCAAGGTGAATAACCACGTCAATCTCTTCCAATTCGCAGGGACTGATTTCATGCATAATTTCTCTGTAAAGCTCATAAGGAATAGCACTGAAACTTGCACCAATATCACATAAACCATAATAGCAATGATCACCAATTCTAACAGAAAGCACATGAACACTAGCTTTTTCAGTTCTATTAGGATGTGAAACAATATTAGAAGCATCTTCACAACAGACCATGTGCCCATCTTCTATGCTTTTAGTGACAAGGTCTTTCACAATTGTTACCACAGGTTCAACGTTTATTTGTTCATCAGGTTTTACAGTTCTCTTTTCACTTTTAGTGATTACATTAGTTATCATAGGATGATCCTTTACTTTCTTTGGGAAGGGAATCTTCTTGATATAAGGCTCAAGGAAGATGTGATCAATAATGCAACACTCAGTGCTCCCAACAGGAACATAGTCAACAATATCTTTATAAGGTGCATGGTATTAATTCCATCCCTTTTTGGAATTTCAATATAGGAAGCAAAAGCTCTAAAGCAATTCGTAATAACTTGCAAATCAAGACCATAAGCATTACTAATATTTTGAAAGTCATCAGTTCCGATAAAAGATTCAATGCATTCATAATCATAATTTATTCCTGACTTTCTACGTTTGTCATTCTCCCAAGCTTCAGCATTGTCTTGAATACGATCCAGAAGATCCCATTTAGCTTCTTCTTCCATGCGAGTGAATGATCCAACACAAGAAGCATCCAATAAGTCCTTATCATGTAGAGGGAGCCTCGCATAAAAGTTATTGATAATAATATTGTTGGGGAGCTCATGAATGGGACATTTGAGCATTAGTAACTTCAATCTCCCCCAAGCTTGAGCTGTACTCTCTCCATCAAGAGGCCAAAAGTTGTATATTTGATTCTGATCTTGATGAATCTCACTAGGAGGATAAAACTTTGAATAAAAGAGAGGTACTATTTCCTCCCATTCCAGAGCTTGACCATTCTTCAGCAGCTTATACCATTCCTTAGCTCTTCCTTTCAGCGATAATGAGAATAACTTCTTCTTAACTTGATCTGTAGTAATACCTAGACACTTGAACAACCCGCATAATTCGTGTATAAAGAGTAAATGATCACCGGGATGGACTGTTCCATCCCCAACATAGTAGTTATCCATAACACGATCAATAATTCTTGTAGGTATTTTAAAAGCATCATTCTCAGCAGGTGGTGGTTCATCTACTACCTAAGCAGTGGTAGTAGCATTACCAAATAATAAACTCAGCGAATTATCCATAACGAAAATAAAGCAACTAGCAGAAGTAAATAATACTCACAGTAGAAGTTTCCTTTACCAGTTCCACTCTCCAATAGCGCTTCACTCCCCAGCAACGGCGCCAGAAAATAGTCTTGATGACCCACAAGTATAGGGGGTGTATCGCAGTATTTTCGATAAGTAAGAGTGTCGAACCCAAAAAGGAGCAGAAGGTGCTGGCTAGTGGTATGGATCAGGAATTCTCTGCAAATACTTAGCAAACGGATTTTTAGGGTTTTTTGATAAAGCAAGTAAACAAAGTATGAGTAAATAAAAGACAGTAGGAATAAATGCAGCAAGTGGCCCAATCTTTTATGCAGCAAAGGACAAGCCGGTTGTATTACTTAAGATGACCAAACGTTCTCGAGGACACATGGGAAGACTGTCAAGTGCTTTCGCTTCATATAGTTGATTAATCTTATTTGGCTTGCTAAGTGTTGTGTGGGTGAACCTGTGCTAATGTACCGACCTTCCTAGAACTAATACATACTTGTGATTATACCCCTTGCAAACATCCATAAGTACAAGAAAGTAATTAAGGTAGAAACCTAACCATAGCTTTAAACTCTAAGACCCTTACGTCCCTTGTGCAATGGTTTCCTAATGGGGGTTCAGGTTTCTGTCACTCCGGCAACCCCTACGATTAGTAGCCAAATACATAATGCATTCCCCTAGGCCCATATAGGTGAAGTGTCATGTAGTCGATGTTCACATGACACCACTAGAAGAAGTACACCACACCTTAAATATCAAACTATTGAATCTTTCTCAACACAACTCCACTACTAACAACATGACTTATCCCATGTCCTCAAGAACAAAACGAACTAATCACGAGACATCATATGGATCATGATCAAAGATGGAATAATGATGTATAACAATCTGAACATAAACAATAATTCAATGGTTCACTCAATAGCATCAACTACAAAGAGTAATCAACACCAGGAAAGTTTCCCCTATGAACTATGCAAGATTCAACCCAATTGTTACATCAATATGGAGATGGTGATGAGGGTGTTGATGGTGATGGTGGTGATGCTGATGATCCCGATGAAGTCCAACTTGATGGTGGTGTTGACAGCGACGATCTTCCCTCCCCGGGAAGGAATTCCCCCCAGCAGAAATATGTCTGCCAGAGAGAGCGTTCACTCTCGGTGTTTTCCGCCCCACAGAGGTGGAGGAATCTTTCTGTGGTCGCTCCCTGAGTCTTAGGGTTTCGGGAGGATGATATACGCCAGAGGGGAGAGCCTGGAGTGGGCCATGGCAGCCACACCACCTGCTGGCGTGGCCTAGGGTTGACCGCGCCAGGGGGTGGTGTGGGCCCCTGTGGCCCATCTCCAGCCCCCTTCTAGCTTCCTTTGTCTTCTGAAAAAATAGGATTTTCCGTATATTTTCCCGGATTTTCTAATCTTCACGAATTTTGCCTCCAAAATGCGTCTTTTCCATCAGAATCCTGACTGCAGTGGTCCATGCTCCAAAAGTCATCAACCATGCAAAACAGAAGAAATAACATAAGTATCACCTCTCAATACGAAATATATCAATGAATAATAGTGAATTATGACATAGAATAGTGATGCAAAATGGATGTATCACATTACACTGGGTGGATCCATGTGTGGTTTGTGAGAAGAACATACATGCAATGACACTGGGTGTGGTTCATGAAAAGAACACACATCCAATGACACTCGTGGATCCATGTGTGGTTTGTGAGAAGAACATACATGCGATGACACTGTGTGGTTCATGAAAAGAACACACATCCAGTGACACTTGTGGATCCATGTATGGTTTTTGAGAAGAACAGACATGTAATGACACTGTGTGTGGTTAATGAAAAGAACACACATCTAATGACACTGGTGTATCCTTATGTCGTTTGTGAGAAGAGCACACATGCAATGAATCTAGTTGTGGTTTCTGAAAAGAACACACATGCAATGACACTGGTGTATCCTTATGTGGTTTGTGAGAAGAACAAACATGCAATGACTCTAGTTGTGGTTTGTGAAAAGAACACACATGCAATGACACTGGTATATCCTTATGTGGTTTGTGAGAAGAACACACATCCAATGACTCTTGCTTTGGTTTGTGAGAATAACACACATCCAATGACACTGGATGTGGTTCATGAAAAGAACACACATCTAATGACACTGGTGGATCCTTATGTGGTTTGTGAGAAGAACAGACCTGCAATGACTCTATATGTGGTTCATGAGAAGAACATACATGCAATGACACTGGTGGATCCTTATGTGGTTTGTGAGAAGAACAGACGTGCAATGACTCTATATGTGGTTCATGAGAAGAACATACATGCAATGAGACTGGTGGATCCTTATGTGGTTTGTGAGAAGAACAGACATGCGATGACTCTTGATGTGGTTCATGAGTAGGACAGACATGCTATGGCACTGGTGGATCCAAATGTGATTTGTCAGAAGAACACACATCCAATGACACTGGCTGTTGTTCATGAAAAGAACACACATCCATTGACACTGGGTGTGGTTCATGAAAAGAACACATATCCAATGACACGGGTGGATCCATGTGTGGTTTGTTTAGAAGAACACACATGCAATGACCACATGCACTGACATTGGTGGATCCATGTGTGGTTTGTTTAGAGGAACAAACATGCAATGATACTGGGTGTGGTTCATGAAAAGAACACACATGCAATGACACTGGTTGATCCATGTGTGGTTTGTGAGAAGAACACACATCCAATGACACTGGGTTTGGTGGATCCATGATACGTCCATTTTGCATCACTATTCTATGTCTTAATTCACTATTAGTCATTGATATATTTCGTATTGAGAGGTGATACTTATGTTATTTCATCTGTTTTTGCATGGTTGATGACTTTTGGAGCATGGACCGCTGCAGTCAGGATTCTGATGGAAAAGGTGCTGTTTAGAGGCAAAATTCGCGAAGATCATAAAATCCAGGAAAATATACGGAAAATCCTATTTTTCTAGAAGACTAAGGATGCCAGAAGACGAAGTGGATATGGGCCACAGGGGGCCCACACCACCCCCTGGCGCGGGCATCCCTAGGCCGCGCCAGCAGGTGGTGTGGCCACCCTGGCCCACTCCAGCCTCTCCCCTCTGGCATATATCATCCTCCCGAAACCCTAAGACTCGGGGAGTGACCACAGAAAGATTCCGCCGCCTCTCTGGGGCGGAAAACACCGAGAGAGAAAGATCTCTCCGGCAGGGAGATTTCTGCTAGGGGAATTCCTTCTCGGAGAGGGAAGATCGTCGCCATCAACACCATCATCAAGCTGGACTTCATCGGGATCATCATCATCATCATCACCACCATCATCACCATCAGCACCCTCATCACCATCTCCATATTGTTGTAACAATTGGTTGAATCTTGCATTAGTTCATAGGGGAAACTTTCCCGGTGTTGATTACTCTTTGTAGTTGATGCTATTGAGTGAACCATTGAATTATTTTTTATGTTCAGAATTTTATACGTCATTATTCCATCTCTGATCATGATCCCTATGATGTCTTGTGAGTAGTTCGTTTTGTTCTTGAGGACATGGGAGAAGTCATGTTGTTAGTAGTGGAGTTGTGTTGAGAAAGATTCAATAGTTTGTTATTTAAGTTGTGGTGCACTTCTTCTAGTGGTGTCATGTGAACGTCAACTACATGACACTTCACCTATATGGGCCTAGGGGAATGCATTGTGTATTTGGCTACTAATCGTAGGGGTTGCCGGAGTGACAGAAACCATTGCACAAGGGACGTAAGGGTCATAGAGTTTAAAGCTGTGGTTAGGTTTCTACCTTAATTACTTTCTTGTACTTACAGATGTTTGCAAGGGGTATAATCACAAGTATGTATTAGTCCTAGGAAGGTCGGTACATTAGCACAGGTTCACCCACACAACACTTAGCAAGCCAAAGAAGATTAATCAACTATATGAAGCGAAAGCACTTGACAGTGTTCCCATGTGTCCTCGAGAACGTTTGGTCATCTTAAGTAATACAACCGGCTTGTCCTTTGCTGCATAAAGGATTGGGCCACTTGTTGCATTCATTCCTACTGTCTTTTATTTACTCGTACTTTGTTTACTTGCTTTATCAAAAACCCCTAAAAATCCATTTGCTAAGTATTTGTAGAGAATTCCTGATCCATACCACTAGCCAGCACCTTCTGCTCCTTGTTGGGTTCGACACTCTTACTTATCGAAAATACTGCGATACACCCCCTATACTTGTGGGTCATCAAGACTATTTTCTGGCGCCGTTGCCGGGGAGTGAAGCACTATTGGAGAGTGGAACTGGTAAAGGAAACTTCTACTGTGAGTATTATTTACTTCTGCTAGTTGCTTTATTTTCGTTATGGATAATTCGCTGAGTTTATTATTTGGTAATGCTACTACCACTGCTAAGGTAGTAGATGAACCACCACCTGCTGAGAATGATGCTTTTAAAATACCTACAAGAATTATTGATCGTGTTATGGATAACTACTATGTTGGGGATGGAACTGTCCATCCCGGTGATCATTTACTCTTTATACACAAATTATGCGGGTTGTTCAAGTGTGCAGGTATTACTACAGATCAAGTCAAGAAGAAGTTATTTTCAATATCACTGAAAGGAAGAGCTGAGGAATGGCATAAGCCGCTGAAGAATGGTCAAGCTCTTGAATGGGAGGAAATAGGGCCTCTCTTTTATTCAAAGTTTTATCCTCCTAGTGAGATTCATAAAGATCGGAATCAAATATACAACTTTTGGCCTCTTGATGGAGAGAGTACAGCTCAAGCTTGGGGGAGATTGAAGTTACTAATGCTCAAATGTCCCATTCATGAGCTCCCCAACAATATTATTATCAATAACTTTTATGCAAGGCTCCCTCTACATGATAAGGATTTATTGGATGCTTCTTGTGCTGGATCATTCACTCACATGGAAGAAGAAGCTAAATGGGATCTTCTGGATCGTATTCAAGACAATGCTGAAGCTTGGGAGAATGA
Source organism: Avena eriantha (assembly GCA_910589775.1). Lineage (NCBI taxonomy): Eukaryota > Viridiplantae > Streptophyta > Magnoliopsida > Poales > Poaceae > Avena > Avena eriantha. The sequence continues at coordinate 189,743,992 of OU342741.1, read as the reverse complement.
CAAAGGTAGAAAGTCAGATATAAATTACGATTATGAATGCATTGAAACTTTTATGAGAACTGATGACTTTCAAAATATTAAAAATGCTTATGGTCTAGACTCTCAAGCTATTGCTTCTTATTTTAAGGCTTTTGCTTCCTACATTGAAGTGCCTAAAAAGAAGTGGAATAAGTATCAGGAGCCTTATAAAGATGTTGCTAAGAGTGTTCCTGCAAGAAATACCAAAGTTTATACTGCTAATCATGTCTTACCTGAACCTTATATTGAGAAAATGCCTTTCCCAGTGAAGATTAAGGAACATTCTATGATAGCTAGTATGGTTAATGAAAGTGAAAATAAAGCATTTGAACCTGATAAACAAATGGTTGATGAACCTATTATAGAAAATGTGAAAGACTTTGTTACTAAATATGAAGAAGAGGGACACACTATCCTTTGTAAGGATAGCTCTAATATTGTTTCACAAAGTAGTGTTATGAGAGCTAGTATTCCTGTGTTTTCTGTTAGAACAAGCGGTCAGTGCTATGATGGTCCTAGTGATAGCTATATTGTTAAGTTTATGCTTGATACTGAAAGTTATTATGAGAGAGGAAAAAGTGTTCTTATGCATCTCAATAATATCAAGTTTCCTTGTTTTATGTTGAAAGTCTTTATGTTGCACTTCTTTTGCCTTCTTATGCAAGTAGCCTCTGGTTTCAAAAACTTGTTTGTTTACAAAATTCCCTTGCATAGGAAGTGGGTTAGACTTAAAGATGTGTGTTTTTTTCTTCTTAATTCTCTCTTTCGCTTCAATTCATATCCCTATGTGAGCATCTTAAAAATTATAATGCGCATCTTAATGGCTATAAAGAAAGAGCTTTTTGGGAGACAACCCAGTTTATTTTTGCTTTCAGTTTGTTTTTGTTTCTTTGAGTCTTGGAAGTTATTACTTTGGTAATAACCGCTCCTTATCCATTTTGTTTTGTTTTTGTGTCAAGATCAACCTCTAATGAGAGAGAAGTAATATTTGGGGAAGTTGTTGTCCCAAAACAGATTTTTGTGCTTCACCGTAAAAATTCGTGAGAGATCTCTGTATGTCGGATTGATCTGTAATTTTTTTTGCTTGTGCCCCTGGTTGTTATTTAACTTTCGTTAGTTTTCCACTTTTTGATTTGAGCAACATAAGAGTTTCGAAAAAATTGATCTCTACCTGCTCGTCTGTTTTGACAGATTTTGCCACTCTTGCATTTGCTTCTTTATTCGATTTCCTTTTTGAATTCTTTTTGGGTTTTCAGAAGGAGTTGCTACAGTAGCTTATGTTTTGATGGTTTTCATTTGAAGTTGGAATCAAAAGGTTTTATCACCTTACTTATACTAATGTTGCTAATGAGAACTATGTAAAGTTTTGTGTGGAAGAAATTTCCAGGAAGTGGAGATAATGGTGTAATAAGGAAGAGAAGGGTTGTATGACTCAAGTAATAAGTGTACGAAGATGAAGATACTGTGATTATTCAAGTGGAGACTCCGGAAGAATCCACTAAATACCAAATTCAGAGACCTGCAGAATCCGTGTTCAAATAGGTAACGGTTCTGGTAAGAAAAGTTCCACGAAAATACAATCCGACTATATTTTTGCAGTTTTCAGTCAATATGGAAAGTTACGAAGCGAAAAAGGGATGGAAACAGAGCCAGGGTGTCCCACACCACCCTATGGCATGGGCCCTCCCTGGCCGCACCACCAGGTGGTGAGTCCACCTTAGACTCCGCTGCTGACCCGTTTTCACCCAGTACCTTCCTCTTGTTATGAAACTTCGTAATATATAACCCCCCCGGATCTTCCGAGGTTCGTATATCGTGTTTTCGTCGTGTTTTTGTTTTGATCTGTTTCTACTAGGACATACTCTTTGAAGGTTTAGAATCACAATGGTGTCTGCCAAGGATAAAGGGAAGGAGCCTATGGAGGAAGACCTCCAAGACCCTGGGAAGGAGAAGGAGATCAAGAGTGAAGATGAAGAGGAGGCAAATCACACCGACACTACCATTGCAAGCATTGGAGTGGTGGCAAACCCTGCCAGGACTATGTAAATTGGAGGGAATCCTCCTCATCACCGTTCAAATCCCTGGTCACTTCCTCCACACACCAAGAATCCCTTCCATACCCTTATCCATGAGCATCAATACCAGAATATGCCCAAGGAGAAATTACCCTCCAATTGGGATTTGCCTCACTCTAGCCATGCAGGAAAAGAAGACTTCAAGGAGGAAGAGTGGGGAAAGAATAGCAAAAGCTGGAATTCTCAACCTGACATGATCATGAGCCGTATTGAGCATAACTCGGAGTTGATTCGTACTCTCACCTTCGAGATTGAGGACTTTGGGAAATTGATTAGAGAACTCATCGAGAGGATACCACCACCACCGAAGGAGTAATTCGTCATCAGGTTTGGCATCCCCTTGGTTTATTCCAAGCTTGGGGGAGTGTCGCGGTATCACATCACTATCTTCTATCTTTTTACCTTTTTAGTAGAGTCATATCATGAATAGAGGAGTTATTATGTAGTATGGTTTGCATTATGGAAGTGTCCCCTCTCTCGTTAGATATGTATCCCTTGGTGTGAGTTGCCGTTATGGATTATTAATGAGAAGTTCTATCATTCACTCTTTTGCATAGCTTATATTAGTTTTCAATTTGTGGTTATATGATTGATCTTGTTGTTAGTATTGGTATTACTTTGGGATCATTGAGTTAATTTAGTTGGTTTTGGCAAACCTGGCTCGGTCAGTAGCACACTATTTTTGAGAGTTGAAAGAAAAGATAAAAGTACTCTAAAGAAATATAATTTCATCATCTTTCTTTCTTGATTCGCTCATAAGTTTAGTATTCTCTAGTTAAGATCTTTTGTGCTTCCGAGGAAGATTGCATGTTTGTCTTTATCACTTGTATGTTTGTTTGTTTCCTTCAACTCTTATACTTGCTACCCAGCCTTGCTAGCCAAAACCTATACTGAGGGGGAATTCTTCTCGTGCATCCACCTCCTTTAAACCAAAACCTTTGCCATTTGTGTCCACCATACCTACCTGGTAGCATTATTTCTATTCCAAGTAAATTCTTGTTTTATCTACCTCCCAAATTAAACTTGTTATGTGAAAATTAGCGATTAAAGCTCTCACAAACTTGATGGCACACCTTACCTTCTTGCATTTAATAAACTTGAACCATTGGGTCCTTCTTTGTTGCGTATATGCTTGTGCTTTATGAGTTGAAGTTAGCAGAACCATGTATCATGGGGACCGCTTTCAACACTTCATTGGTACTTGTACCTAGTTGATATCATGTTCTTTTTCTTACGGATCCCGGCGGTGTGAAATAAAAGTGGAACTTGTAAGATCATGGAGTTTATATGTGTGTAAGAGAAACGCCTGGGCCGCTAGCCTAATCCATGCCTAATCATGGTGGAAACTTGCAGCATAACTATAGTGAGCATTCTATGAAGCATCCTCAATAAAAACCTATGCAAATAGGAAATAAAAAGATTGCTGAGATGCTCACTGTCTGCTTGCCTTGTCATTTTGATTATGGGATAGCTATTGTGTCATGTGCAAGGGGTACCCCGTCGGCGGTTCTCAATGATACGCATGTATTTACAATGAAAAGAGCTTGCTCGTGACTGAAATTGAGTAGCATGAGGTTCGGTACTCATAAGTAAGGGGCATGGGACTTCAATTTATAACTTGTCAAGCATATCCTCTTAGTTGTGTCACTTTAACCTTAATCACCAAAAGATGCCTATGATAGGGGCACCGAGAGCTGAAAGCTAGTAAGTATCATAATTTTTGGGAGCTCTTTATGAGAGTTGCAATCCCTGCTTCCCTCTGTGAAGGGCCTTTCTTTTACTTTGTAGTTGAGTCAGTAATCCTACTTCCCTTCCATTTAGAAGAAGTATTTTGAGTTGTTGTGTTTCATTCATTCATATGATGATTTATTCAATCATGTTGCTTATGTTCCTTGTTTTGCACATTGCTCTTATCTTGATGTTTACTACTTTGAAAGCTATCATTGAAAACCAGCTATTTGTGAACTCCAGCAAATTATCAACTATTCTTCGACCAAGAGCTAAGTTTTCCATTACCAATTATGATTCTTTATTGTGTTTCCTTAACTCATTGCAAGTTGAGTTATATAATAGTGAGTTGTCTTCTATTATAATCCGTGTATTTGATGATTGTGATACTTCTTGTCCGTATTCTTTTATCGACTCTTCACTCCATAAACCCGAGGCCATGTTTATTGAGCTCAGTTTCGCTTGGGGACAAGCGAAGGCTAAGCTTTGGGGGAGTTGATACGTCCATTTTGCATCACTATTCTATGTCTTAATTCACTATTATTCATTGATATATTTCGTATTGAGAGGTGATACTTATGTTATTTCATATGTTTTTGCATGCTTGATGACTTTTGGAGCATGGACCGCTGCAGTCAGGATTCTGATGGAAAAGGTGCTGTTTGGAGGCAAAATTCGCGAAGATCAGAAAATCCAGGAAAATATACGGAAAATCCTATTTTTCCAGAAGACTAAGGATGCCAGAAGACGGAGTGGGGATGGGCCACAGGGGGCCCAAACCACCCCATGGTGCAGGCAGCCCTAGGCCACGCCAGCAGGTGGTGTGGCCACCCTGGCCCACTCCAGCCTCTCCCCTCTGGCGTATATCATCCCCCCGAAACCCTAAGACTCGGGGAGCGACCATAGAAAGATTCCGCCGCCTCTGCGAGGCGGAAAACACCGAGAGAGAAAGATCTCTCCGACAGACAGATTTCTGCCGGGGGAATTCCTTCCCGGAGAGGCAAGATCGTCACCATCAACACCATCATCAAGATGGACTTCATCGGGATCATCATCATCATCACCACCATCATCACCATCAGCACCCTCATCACCATCTCCATATTGCTGTAACAATTGGTTGAATCTTGCATTAGTTCATAGGGGAAACTTTCCCGGTGTTGATTACTCTTTGTAGTTGATGCTATTGAGTGAACCGTTGAATTATTGTTTATGTTCAGATTGTTATACATCATTATTACATCTTTGATCATGATCCATAAGATGTCTTATGAGTAGTTCGTTTTGTTCTTGAGGACATGGTAGAAGTCATGTTGTTAGTAGTGGAGTTGTGTTGAGAAAGATTCAATATTTTGTTTATTAAGTTGTGGTGTACTTCTTCTAGTGGTGTCGTGTGAACGTTGACTACATGACACTTCACCTATATGGCCCTAGGGGAATGCATTGTGTATTTGGCTACTAATCGTAGGGGTTGCTGGAGTGACAGAAACCTGAACCCCCGTTAGGAAACCATTGCACAAGGGACGTAAGGGTCTTAGAGTTTAAAGTCGTGGTTACGTTTCTACCTTAATTACTTTCTTGTACTTACGGATGTTTGCAAGGGGTAATCACAAGCATGTATTAGTCCTAGGAAGGTCGGTACATTAGCACAGGTTCACCCACACAACACTTAGCAAGCTAGAGAAGATTAATCAACTATATGAAGCGAAAGCACTTGACAGTCTTCCCATGTGTCCTCGAGAACGTTTGGTCATCTTAAGTAATACAATCGGCTTGTCCTTTGCTGCATAAAGGATTGGGCATTTGCTGCATTCATTCCTACTGTCTTTTATTTACTCGTACTTTGTTTACTTGCTTTATCAAAAAACCCCTAAAAATCTATTTGCTGAGTATTTGCAGAGAATTCCTGATCCATACCACTAGCCAGCACCTTCTGCTCCTCGTTGGGTTCGACACTCTTACTTACCGGAAATACTGCGATACACCCCTTATAGTTGTGGGTTATCAATCATGTGTGGTTTGTGAGAAGAACACACATCCAATGACACTAGTGGATCCATGTGTGGTTTGTGAGAAGAACACACATCCAATGACACTGGTGGATCCTTATGTGGTTTGTGAGAAGAACAGACATCCAATGACACTGTGTCTGCTTCATGAAAAGAACACACATCCAATGACACTAGTGGATCCTTATGTGGTTTCTGAGAGGATAAATTCAATGACTCTAGTTGTGGTTCATGAGAAGAATAAACATGCAATGACACTGGTGGATCCATGTGTGGTTTCTTTAGAGGAACATACATGCGACGATACTGGGTGTGATTCATGAAAAGAACAAACATGCAATGACACTTTTGGATCCATGTGTGGTTTGTGAGAAGAATAGAAATGCAATGACATTGGGTGTGGTTCATGAAAAGAACACACATCCAATGACACCGGTGGATCCTTATGTGGTTTGTGAGAAGAACTGACATGCCATCACACTGGGTGGATCCATGTGTGGTTTGTGAGAAGAACAGACATGCAATGACACTAGGTGTGGCATGAAAAGAACACACATCCAATGACACTGGTGGATCCATGTGTGGTTTGTGAGAAGAAGAGACATGCGATGACACTGTGTGTGGTTCATGAAAAGAACACACATCAAGTGACACTGGTAGATCCATGTGTGGTTTTTGAGAAGAACAAACATGCAATTACACTGTGTGTGGTTAATGAAAAGAACACACATCTAATGACACTGGTGTATCCTTATGTCGTTTGTGACAAGAGCACACATGCAATGACTCTAGCTGTGATTTGTGAAAAGAACACACATGCAATAACACTGGTGTATCCTTATGTGGTTTGTGAGAAGAACAAACATGCAATGACTCTAGCTATGGTTTGTGAAAAGAACACACATGCAATGACACAGGTATATCTTTATGTGGTTTGTGAGAAGAACACAAATCCACCGACTCTAGCTTTGGTTTGTGAGAAGAACACACATGCAATGACACTGGGTGTGGTTCATGAAAAGAACATACATGCAATGACACTGGTGGATCCATGTGTGGTTTGTGAGAAGAACACACATCCAATGACACTGGCTGTGGTTCATGAAAAGAACACACATCTAACGACACTGGTGGATCCTTATGTGGTTTGTGAGAAGAACAGACATGCAATGACTCTATATGTGGTTCATGAGAAGAACATACATGCAATGACACTGGTGGATCGTTATGTGGTTTGTGAGAAGAACAGACATGCGATGACTCTAGATGTGGTTCATAAGAAGGATAGACATGCAATGACACTGGTGGATCCAAATGTGGTTTGTGAGAAGTACACACATCCAATGACACTGGATGTGGCTCATGAAAAGAACACACATCCAATGACACTAGTGGATTCATGTGTGGTTTGTGAGAAGAACTGACATGCAATCACACTGGGTGGATCCATGTGTAGTTTGTGAGAAGAACACACATCCAATGACACTGGGTGTGGTTCATGAAATGAACACACATCCAATCACACTGGTGGATCCATGTGTGGTTTGTTTAGAACAACACACATGCAATGACCACATGCAATGACACTGGTGGATCCATGTGTGGTTTGTTTAGAGGAACGGACATGCAATAATACTGGGAGTGGTTCATGAAAAGAACACACATGCAATGACACTGGTGGATCCATGTGTGGTTTGTGAGAAGAACACACATCCAATGACACTGGGTGTGGTGGATCCATGTGTGATCTATGAGAAGAACACACATCCAATGACACTGGTGGATCCATGTGTGGTTTGTGAGAACAACACACATCCAATGACACTGGTGGATCCTTATGTGGTTTGTGAGAAGAATAGACATCCAATGACACTGTGTCTGGTTCATGAAAAGAACACACATCCAATAACACTAGTGGATCCTTATGTGGTTTGTGCGAAGAACAGTTCAATGACTCTAGTTGTGGTTCATGAGAAGAATAGACACGCAATGACACTGGTGGATCCATGTGTGGTTTGGTTAGAGGAACATACATGCAATGATACTGGGTGTGGTTCATGAAAAGAACAGACATGCAATGACACTGGTGGATCTATGTGTGGCTTGTGAGAAGAACAGAAATGCAATGACATTGGGTGTGGTTCATGAAAAGAACACACATCCAATGGCACTGGTGGATCCTTATGTGGTTTGTGAGAATAACTTCATGCAATCACACTGGGTGGATCCATGTGTGGTTTGTGAGAAGAACAGACATGGAATGGCACTGGGTGTGGTTCATGAAAAGAACACACATCCAATGACACTG